>CM077105.1:10834041-10851042 GCA_039619505.1 Cimex hemipterus
AGAGAGAGAGAGAGAGAGAGAGAGAGAGAGAGAGAGAGAGAGGAAAGAAAAAAGGAAATGAATAAATATCGATTTAATTAAAAAAGTTTCGTAAACCATTTCTCGTAAAATTAAAGAAAGTGAGAGATTGAGAGAGAGGGAGGGAAGAAAGACAAAGAGAATAAATATTGTTTTATTTAAAATTTTTCGCAAATTTAAGCCGTGAACCACCTCTATTATAATCTTATAATTGAGAGAGAGAGAGAGAGAGAGAGAGAGAGAGAGAGAGAGAGAGAGAGAGAGAGGAGAAAGAAAGAGAGGAAAGAAAAAAGGGAATGAATAAATATCGCTTTCTTTAAAAAAGAATTAGCAAATTTAATTCGTGAAGTACCTCCTTTAAAATTAAAGAGAGAGGGAGACAGAGAGAGTGAGAAGAAAGAAAAAAGGGAATGAATAAATATCTTTTTATTTAAAAAGTTTATTTTAAAAGTTTAAGTCGTGGACAAAGAGAGGCAGAGGGGCGTCGATGGCCAGAAGGTTTAGTCTTTGACACGGGCTCATCACTGTAAGGTAAAGGTCCCGGGTTCGAAGGGTCGAGGTCGGCCCTGCATTCGAACCCGACATTCTTACATATAGGCTTTTTTTTCAAAAACACCGGCACTCTGAGGGTTTATATGACGTCTGCTGTTGCGAACCCTCTTTAAAAAGAGCAAAAGAGAGAGAGAGAGAGAGAGAGAGAGAGAGAGAGAGAGAGAGAAATGCAAAATATCCACCACAGGTATCTTCTAGCTTGTTCAAATTTACAAATATAAAATATTAAATTTCAAATATTTCTGATGAAAACGTCGTAGAAAGTATGAACGTTTACAACAATCAGTTTATAATAGTTATTAATAAATAGTGTAACAAATGCAAGTAGCTCGCAACCCATGGACCTAAGTGAGTTTTTCAACCTACGACTTTTTTAAGTAAACTTCTTGCAAACATTGAAATTGTATCTTGCGTACGTGAGTTCACAATTTTTAAACAATAAGTTTACTTTGATGGTAAGGGTGTTCTCCTTAAAAGAATTTCTAGGAAGGAAATTTGTTTATTTTTGTTATTTACTTTATTCGTTAGAAAAAGGTGATTTTGTTAAACGTTATTGCTTTTTTTCGTAATAGAAATGTGCTTTGAAAAACATATAACATAATTAACCTTATGTGAGTATCAGTCAACAGGCATTAACTAAAATTTCATAAACTATATTCGTATGGTATAAATCTCTTTTTCTCCTGAGAATGCGTGGTAAATATTCTCAAATTTGAAAAGATAGTTTCATTTTTAATTAAATGTTACATTACTTTAAACTTTCGAAAATCTTTCAATTAATTAAGGTTTTTAGTTGAGATTAAAAAAAGTCACTGTTTCGATCTTTATTCAGATCATCTTCAGTCCCTGGGATTTACAAATATTGTTTACATCACATTCACTAATTATTTGATCCGTTTGATTAATATATTACAATTAATTAAGGTTTTTAGTTGAGATGAAAAAAGTCAATGGCACGAACTAGATTCGAACCCACGATCTTCAGCTAGATACGCCGCTGCTGTACCACTTGAGCTATCGTATAATAAATCGCTATAATTGAAAAATATTAATTGGTGAAACGGGCCACGAAACCTAGTGAGTTAGGAAAATGTTTTATTTATTTTAGATTTATAGATAATGTAATTGACGTAGACTACAGCTATCAAATGTCAATGACCTTCAAAATAAAATTAAACGAACTTTCAGACGAATTTTGGTTTTCTTTAATACTTAATGTTTAAGTTATTAATTTTTTCAACTCCCATCACTAACTATGAAATCAACAAGATTTTTTCAGCTACTGTAATCAAATGTCTCCACTACTTTTATTGTTTAACCTTTATTTCAAAATAGTCGCAATTCATATCGCGTACATTGTGTGGATCGATGGGAAAGTCTTGAAACTAAATTTTGACAGCTTCTGTTATATACTGATTCATATTGATAAATCATTATGATGAAATGTACACAATCTTTGTTAACTCAACTAGTCAGACAATAGGAAATCCATTTTGAGATTTACTAAACGCTAGATCCTCCCTGTCTTTCCCAAACGTTATAATTTCTTCGTTATCCAAAGGAAATCCTGCCAATCCAGTGTTTTGTTTGGAACAATAGCTGCCTATTTATGCGGCGAAACGCAAATTTGATGAGAGTTTTGTTACAAAATGACACCGCCCAGCTGAATACCATTAAGAAGAGCTTACAGAAATGGATGTCTCGTTCATGGATCATCCTGCGTTTGGAACTCCATCCTTCAGACGCCTTTAAAACACTGTGGGTTGACAACGCCGAAAAAAATAACACCGTAGAAGTGAACAAATTAAAATTCAACTTTTTACTGAAAGAGAATAAAACCGAGTTAGATTGCACTTACATAAAACAATAATTATAATTAACTGGTTGTTATGTATAAGCCAAGATTCAAACCGTCTGAATGATCGAAGCGAGTAAGCTCTAAAATTACAAAAATAAACTAAATAATTAATTATATGCTGAAAATTCAAGATGTCATATTAAATGTTAAATATAAACATAATATTTCGTAATTTAGTTAAAAACTTAACGAACCCGGGAACAACTTTCCTGCGAGAAAAACATTTTTGTAAAGTAAAACTTCGGGGAGGGGATTAAACTTTGAAACTAAGGGCCTAGAGGATAGAAATACTTGTTTGTTTACAAACAGGTACTTAATATTAAAGTCACGATTCTCTAGAACCAATACGCCTTTTCGTCCGTAAACAAGAAATAAAATTACACGATATCGGATAGAGCTACAGTCATATAGCCTTTACAATTAATTCTGCTTAGAAATATTTTTACAGTGTCCAAGAGAAATGTGTGTGTTTAGCCACAAGCAAAAAATTCCATCCACTTGTAATACAACTTGATTTGTATATATTTTATATGTTAATCAAAATTTAAAAGCTTCGCGTTTTGTAGCGTTAAATAATTGAGTTGTTGTTAAAAGTTTTAAAAAATGTCGCCCCGGCATACTTTGTACCAGTCTCTTTGCTGGAGTTTAGCCCATTCATAACGAAGAGTCCTTTCAAGATCGTGCAGTGGATCAGGAATTGATGGACGCGCTTTTATTCGTCTTTGAGGTTATCCCATACTGTTCGTTTGGGGTTGAAGTCTGGAGAACAGGCCGGCAAGGCTAACACCCTGATGATATTGTACTTGGGGTTTGAGGTACGGTTTTACTATGCGAACGACATGTGGCCGAGCATTGTCTAGCATTAGAATATGATTGTCATTGATTCGATGGAGAATAGGCTTTCCATGATGTTTCAAAATTCCCGCCCACACCATCACTGAGCTACGTTGAAGAGGTTGGCTCTGGTAGAAATAAGAAGCTTCGTACCTTTCATTTCGCCTTCTCCACACACTTTCACGCCCATCTGGAGGACGTAGAGAAAATCTACACTCATCTATAAATAGCACAGCAGATCAATTGTCTAAAGATCAATGGCTGTGTTCTTGAGCAGAAGGAAGCCGATCGACTGTGTCTGTTCTGGTCAATTTTGGTCCTCTTACCAGACCAACAGTCCATACAGATTTAATCTTCTTCGAACAGTGCTTTCAGAAATTTGGACACCTCGAACTTCCTGGAGCTGATGAATCGCTTGAACAACACTATGGTGCTGATTTCGCGAAATTCTCAAAGTCAATAAACGGTCATCTTCTGGTTCGGTTACCCTAGAGCGTCCACAACCGGGACGTCCATTGTAGGATCCAGTTTCTCGAAAACATCTAACGGCGTCTCACAATATTTCGTTGGGAACATGGGAACACCCATCATCAATAAGTGCCACACCACATCCTCAGTACTAAGTGGCATTTTAAGTTTAATAATTGAAATTAAGAAAACTAAACAGTTTAATCAGACTGACCAATTAACATTTTTCAATTAATTATTATTCATGGAAGGTATCGGTTGAGATAAAAAACCAGGGTCAAAACGGGATTCGAACCCAGGACCTTCGGCTAAATAGCACTACTCTACCCCCTGAACCATCGTGACTTCGATCCTCTCGAATTTTCACTCCTTTCTGCCATTTTTCAAAACTGAAGTATATCTTTACGAAAGCTCTCCGTGACCATTTCATTTGTCGCCTAGAATTAAATAGATTACAGGACATTTGAGAAAAAGGAGGAAAAATTCGAGTGGTGAGATTGAGATGGGAAGTTGGTATCCGGGTGGATCGAATCGGCGTATTTAGATCGTGGGTTCGAATCCCGCTCGTAACTTTTTTTATCTCAACCAATAGCTTACATAAAAATTTACTAAACAGTTTATTGTTTCAGAATTCAAATGAGACGGAATAAACATTTAAATTCCGTAAAAAGTAGATTCAAAAACCCTTTATCCTTGTTATGGATTAAAGAAAAAGTGGGTGTCTTTTAATTGATATTCCCAATTTAAAACAATCATTTATTGGTAAAAACAAAGAAAAATTAAGGACAGATTTTTTTAACGAGAAAATGAAAAAAATTAAATTCGGTGGAATTTTTTGCATGTCATTGTATGAAAAATGTAATAATTTAATTGAACCATAGTGCGCTGTTAGTTTCAACCGAAAGTATAAATGTGTTTACTTTATGGTTAAAGTACAAGCCAATTAGGGCGTATAGGTTTTCATAAATCTATTGAATTGGTATTTGTCCAGAAACGACATTATACAGACAGAAACTAATTTTTGACAATGTGAACAACTCCCATTCCTAGAATAGCTTTTATCAAAAAGTAGACTTTCTTGGTCGGTCACGTTTCTACCTTGGAGAGGTTTCTTTTCATCGGGCACTGACGAAAGAGTGGATAAAAGAGAGTGGATTAGCCAAGTCGGTATCAGGAATGTAGTATCTTCGCAATATATTTTTAAGAGTATCGATTTCTAAAGATTGAACAAATGGCTCAAGCCTCGAACAAATAACATTGCGAATAGGTTTATTGTATTTATTGTATTCAGGTATAATTGTATATTTTTTAACGAAACGGTTTTACCAAGTTTGTATTCGATATGGTAGAAATGTGCTATCCTGTTGATTTTGCCTTAAAGTGTAAATGAGTCTTCAAGTATCTATCTGACTTAGAGTACGATCCGAATCAATTGAACATTTGTTTACCAGTAAACTTAGCCACAATCCAGGACATTTACAAGCAGATTTATATGAAAGAAGCTTCATAAATAAAATTTATCTAATTAAATAGAAATGGAAATAAAATTACGAGACCTCATAGGATGCCTCCGGCCTGTCCCTGATAGACCGGGAGGAGTCAACCACCAAGGTGCCTGAGCCCCTCCGAGGTTGGGCTCTAGTCGGACGCCATCGACTTCCTTTCGGCATCCTTACGTTCCCTAAAACTGGTCATTCTCACGCTCACTCATACAATTAATACATACAGGGGTGTCGGTGGCCGCAAGGTTTAGTCTTTGACACGGCGCTCATCACTGTAAGGTCCTGGGCAGCGTCCTGCATTCGAAACCGACATACTTACATATGGGATTTTTTCAAAAGCACTGGCACTCTGAGGATATGACCTCTGCTGTTGCGAACCCTCGAAAAAAACATACATATTCCTATGTACAAACCCAATCACACAAGAATATCCTCTGTCCAAAATTCGGGTCGGAAGGTACTCTATATTACGACCGACCCGGCTTAGCGTAGTAACAATGGAACCTTGAAATGATATTCTGGACCGCCGCCCAGCATACTCCTATTATAACATAAACTAAATCTAAACTTTAACCTATGAAATAAATACCCCACTATATACAACCCATTACCCCAATATCTCTTAAAAACCTAAAGAGATTTTCCTTAAACTCGCTGCCATGCTAGTGCATTCTCATATAATCCGGCGGTATTCCATTTCGTTCCGTATACGGGGTCAAGCTGTGACACCTTTCCAACACGTGCGGGAGTCGGTCATCTTGACCTGCTGGGCACCTAGGTCGACTCGCGCCAACCAAAAGTACCCATGAGTACCCACAGGCTGGTCAGGACAACGCTTTCCCTTCGAGATATCCCATCCAGGCTAAACCTGTTGGCTGTTGACTGTCGGCTTGACGGACACTAGTGCGTCAGTCGAGTCGACCCAACGACGCTTCCACTTGTCTAATATCATATTTTTCACTATGCTCTTAGTGTCGTCAGGCCGAATCGGGGTGGTCTCAACATCACTGTGAGGAACGAGAGTATCTGCTTTCGCAGTCTAATTAATTTTTTAAAAAATTAAAAAACTATAAATTTGTAAACAGTTTTAATATACTATATTTTTGAATCTGTCATCTAATATTTTTGCTCAATTTAAACTGCTCAAACCAAGCTCAATTTAAATTGTTGACTGTACTTTAAAAAGATTTGATAAGGGCAGTAAAGTTTCATAGTTACATTGGTAAATCGCTTATGTTTCACCTATTCTTTGGCAACTCCTCATGCCCCGTCACCGTACCTTTTTAATAATAAATACATATTATAAATCTAAACCTAAAATAAGTATAAATATGAATTTGATAAGCGAAAAAACCAACGGATCAAATCCTATCGTGCTCCAGCACAATTCTCATATCTGGTGGCTTCCTACACGCTCCCTGTATAAGACCAAGGAATGACACACTTCAATTAATTGAGATACATGGAATAACATTTGTCTAACTGACGAAAGTGAATCAAGATTCAGTCAATCATTTATGGCCGTAATTACATATAAAATAGGAAAAAGGTGCCACGAGTATGATTATTACTGGCTAACTTCTTATCATGGGAGAGCGAAGGATGATTGATCTTGATTAGGTTTGTAATTAGACAGATTATATCCCATAGTTTGCATACGCCATAAAGGTTTAACCCGTGATTTATACATGGTCTGTACATAAGTCAAAGCTTGAATATAGCAGCAACGCAGATCCGTTTGCCAGATGTGTTTATATGTGTGTTCATTATTTTTCTATATACAGTTCAGTTACAACAAAAAAGGAGAAATAAATCTATAGTAAAACTCATATTAACGTATGAACTGAGATGAATCAACATAAATACGATAAAAAGTTACGCTTTTCCTTTATGAACTGGCAAGTATTTCTTTTCATTATTTTTGTCAAATTTTGATGAAAATGTAAAACACTTATAGAAATAAATTTTCTCGTCAATTTTTTCCTATTTACTTACCACTTATTTATTACATCACTCAAGTATGGTAGATGAACTTGATATTCCTCCATCACTCTTAGCACATTCTCGCTAATAATACAATCACAATATACACAAAATGTTATTTCTATCAGTATTATAGATAGTAAACCAACCCTGCTAAAAAAATGGACCATGTGACCCAAATGTTCGCTCCAGCACAATTCTCACATCTGGCGGCTTCCTACAAGCTCTCTATATAGGACCAGGGTAAGACACACTTCAATTAATTGTTACACAAGGAGAGTAACATTTTTCTATAGGCCGGACAGATGCTTGAACTTTGACCCGCAAGTCAACTTCGCATGGCCTATACTTAATCAGGTGAGCGATCCGTCTTCTATGTTGGAGTTTTTGTGCCGACAATGCATTTTCCTTTTAATCGTATTTTGTGATGTATGATCAGCGTCAGAGAGCTAGATCGGAGTGAGCAGTAAATTGAAATTAAAATTGGTTGAGATAAAAAAGTCACTGTCGCGAGCGGGATTCGAACCCACGACCTTTGGCGTATTTAGCGTATTGAGTTCGCATCCCGCTCGTGACACTGATTGTTTTTATCTCAACCAATACCTTACTTAAAGATTAATTAATTGTTATTTTGTCAATCGGACCACGAAATCTAATGAATGTAATAAATTAAAACTTAACTCTCTATTTTGGTATTAAATTTTAATTAATATATAAAAATACAAAAAAAGCGATACTTTTTACCAATATTATGCAACGTTTAATTAAATGTACAAAACACGGATGTATAACAATTTGCCTATAATAAAAATATAGAACAAAACCATAATAAAAAAATGTACTTTTCCACTCTGACAATCAGTTATAAAACTCTTCGTTTAAGAAAGGATGAATATGTTCCACTGCAATGAAGATATACATACAAATTATAATATACATATTTTATAAGATACTGTGGAAAATAAATAATCTGGTTATTTATTGAGATATTTTGAGAAGCGGCGTGGTTTGATGTAGGTTTCAGAAAAACATTTTCTTTATCGTGCCAACGTTTCGAGCTTTATTGAGATCATCTTCAGGGCCTGGGATTTACAAATATTGTTTACATTTAAAAAATACATTTAGACTGTAGAAATGTGAATTTATACAATGCAAAATATATCTTATAGTCACGATATCTCAATAATTATCGATTAACGGTCACTAATGTTTACACATATAATCTGGTTGTTGAAAAATTGAACAGCAATCTTGCTACACCTGGAACAATTTTTTATTTGAATTCAGTTAATAAAACGGGAATGTAATCATTATGAAAATTCAAAAGTTGGACGAATATTTAACAGCTCGCGACTGAACGGAAAAGGTTTATAAAGTTAGTTAAAAAAATATCGTGATATTAATTAAATAAGAAAGAAGCAAAACGAATATTGCATAGACTATCGATCAAATCGCCATTGATACTTTCTAAACGTTGTTCGTTCCATTTTCCAGGCTGAATTTTCGTTTTAAAAACCAGTCTGTAATATATTCTGAACAAATGCGTACATTGTGTAATTCTTGGTGATATAAGGAAGCATTTAGCGGTGACAGGGTGCATGAAATAACTCCTATACATCCAACGCGTGTCCCACCCCCGGCTGCCCTTGTGCCCGGCCCACAATGTCTTGTTATTTCTGTGCCCTCCGCCCCCGGCATATATTGACACAAGAATAAGGCATTAGTTCTCGTCAGGAACTGTTTCTTCCACAGTAGATAAAAGTCGCCGCAATCTTCATTGATTACCTTCTCGTTAATAAACGTTAAAGTGGAAATTTATATCGCCAGGGCTGGAGGAAGAATATTTCTTTATTAAATCTCGTTTTACATATTGCCCTTTATTAAGTTTCGTAGAGGGAAACGCTATTTCTCTTTGTTCCTATGAAGATAAAATACCTTTTTAAGCGGTTGCGAAAACAATAATTGAATTTTCCGTCATATTAAATTGGATTGTAAATAATAAAGACAAATAGCTAACTCTATGCGATCTCTCAAATCAATCGACAATTCTAGAAAAGTCTATTCCCCTATTTTACTCATATCAAATAGTAACATATCAAATAAATAAGCATAATGCCCTGCTATATATGTAGGGGGAAATTAAAACATATACATAAAAATATGAAGAAAACATTCATCCTCATTAACAAAACGATCAATTTTCCAACATCCTCAATCATTAAAAATGATTATATTGTAAAACAAAATTCAACAGGAATGACCTTTTTTATTATTATATCAAATACAAAAATCTTTAGCAGGAGTATCTGAGATGCCCAATTACTACTTCAATATTAGGGTTGTATTGAATTGGGTATTGTAACCATAAAATAAACACCCCAACAGTAACAAATTTGTGGAAAATATTATGCGCAACAGTATCCCTAAACCTTTGTCTTGAGGTATATAAAAAATATTTTGACATATCATCCGACCTTGGCGTAGTCTATTGGTAAGGCAGTGGGCACAGTTCACAGTTGAAATATCTAAGGTCTAAAGAAATTTTTAAATCCATATAGTATTTCTGTGTGTTCGTGTTGACTTTGTGTTAATTAAGTGGAATGAATGTAATTTATTAGTGTGATCAGGGAAGTCGGTGGCCGCAACAGTTTAGGCGTTGACACGGCGCTCATCGCTGTAAGGTAAAGGTCCCGGGTTCGAATCCAGCGCCCCTGCATTCGAACCCGGCATATTTACAAATGGGCTTCTTTTTTCAAAAACTCCGTGCGACGGTTGTTTTATTTTTCTTCATCAATTTCTAAAAAACAATTACACCACAAATCAGGATATTAAATGAAGTACGTTTTCAGAATCCTCCATCGCGGAATGGATCCAAACAAAACAAAAGGTGAACCGGATAAACTCTAGAAGTGCTATGCCAAAACAATCCTCACCAAAACTGCTGCAATTGGAGAGGGCCAAACTCAGAGGACTAGGACTACTAACCGGTCACTGGTATCTGAGAAAACATCGACACAATATGGGTATATACAACGATGATCCCATTGGCAGATTATGTAATAAGGAGGAGGAAATTCATATCCTCTTCGAATATAGGTAAAGGTCCCGGGTTCGAATCCAGCGGCCCTGCATTCGAACGCGACATACACAAATGGGCCGCCACCCTGAGATATATATATATATATATATAAGTTTTAGTTGCGAGTTCTTTGAAAAATATTTTTTTTTCAAAATTGAAAAACTTACTGTGGTGATTTTAAATTACTCTTTTTTTAAGTGTATTTAAAAAAACAAAATACAAAATATGGGTTTAGAAAGAGTAGTTTAAAATCACCACAGTAAGTTTTTCAATTTTGAAAAACAATTATCTTTCAAAGATCTCGCAACTAAAACATTCTTATTAATATATATAATACATAATATTAAACTTATTTTATGAAAGTTTACAAGTTTAGTGCTGGTCACGTCGTATTTGAAATTTAACGTAGATTTAAATGGTTTTGTTCAAAACTTTGCAGTTTTGGAGTTATAATTGTTTATTTGAAGCAAGGTCGTGAAATCTTAAAAAATCAGAAAATAACTCCGGCGCATCCTTGGGCTGTGTGTATTAGCACATTATCTTAAATGCCTTGTATTTGACTTTATTATAAATGCAAAAACTTCAGTGAAGCAATTTTAATTGCGTCATAAATATATGAATGAGTAATAATTAAGTTGTCGTCGGCCGTCCCAGTCTGCAGATTCTCGGATTTCTTTTAGAAGTCATAAAAGGGTGATTAAGTTCGAGGACGATTAAACGACTGTTCAAAAGCTAAGAGACAACTATTCACAACTTCATGGAGTAGTTTTAGTTTGCTTTGATCTTTGTATTAATTAATTATTAATAAGTTTAAATTATTATTAATCAAGTTTTGGCTAACTTCTTGGTTTTTACTAATTTATACCACTAGTGCGATTCAATCTGAATATTTTTTCGTTATCTATATTTGATTGAGAACACGATCCTACAACCAACAACGTTGGATTTATCAACTTTCAAGCAGGAAATCTACGAAATAAGTTAATGTTCATAATCAAAAAGTCAAAAAATTATTATTTTATGTTCATATTAACAATTAAAACTATATTTTTTTTTAATTCAAAATTATAGTTAGCTAAGGATAAAATGTTTGGTTCGCGTTCATGTTAGCACATTGTATTTAAAAATTAAAATTTCAATTTGAATTTTTTTTTATTTTATGAATATTTTAATTTTAAATTTCAAATTTTTATTTTTATTTGAAAAAAAAAGAAAAAAAAAGCATTTTGATTTATATTCATGTGTGTAGAAATAGTGACCGTTAATCGATAATTATTCAGCAATCGTGAGTTGAGGTGTGATGTAGGTTTCAGAAAAGCATTTTCTTTATCGTGCCAACGTTTCGATCGTTATTAAGATCATCTTCAGGGTTTTACAAACATCAAAACAAATATCAAACGTGGCACGATAAAGAAAATGCTTTTCTGAAACCAACATCACACCGGACCGCATCTCACGTTATCTTAATAATTATCGATAAACGGTCACTAAACTCTTTAAAATATTTTCAATAGGGTTTACTGCTTATTTAAATGGAGAAAGAAAACCAAACTGATTAATAAAGATTATATTTATTTAAAAACATAATGTCCATTTTCCATGATTTTAGGCGTGTAGGGTAAGTTATTCATTTCTAAATTGGTCATTTCCTTTATCGTGCCAACGTTTCGATATTTGTTTTGATGTTTGTAAATCCCGGGACCTGAAGATGATCTCAATTAAAATCGAAACGTTGGCACGATAAAGAAAATGCTTTTCTGAAACCTACATTTACAATTTCTGAATAATTTATATTCATTTTTACAATTTTATATTATAAGACACCGACTCGAATAGATTTTGAGTTAGCAATCAGTCAACAACCCAAAAGTAGACAACACGCGCGCATGCATAATAATGCATGGGCGCGAGAGTGTGCGGCAATGTTTAGTAAACGAATAAACTAAAAACCTCTTTTAATTAAAAAAAAAGAAAAAAAAGATACAGGCTAATTTATTCAAGAGTACACCCACTGAAAACCACCCCTTAATGCTGGCAGTGTAAAAATTTACATTAGACGAAGGGCAAAAGCTGTTTTCATCTATAAACGGTTGACCATTCCATTAGTAAAACCAAATACGGATTGTCTCGAACTTTTTATTTATTTATTTTTTTTTTATTGTATCCGATTTTATATATACACGCAAACTTGTATGAATTGTAAGATTTCTCCATGTTGTCTACTGAGTAAATTGCCTGCAATTTTTTCTTCAATATGGTGAAACGCGACTGTTAAATCAACCCAGCGAGGATAGGCAGACCAAAATAAACGATCAAATTTCATTATACAGATTAATATGTATACTGTAATCATCACAAAGTAAAAAAAATTGTTTCTTCTACCGTTTATTTAATTTATCCATTTATTTTTGTCCCTGGCTTTGAAGTAAATTAGTCAGTTTTTTCAACTGTAGACTCGTCGAGGTTGTTCTTTGTTTTTTTCAGGACATTCTCAGTTGCTCTTGTTCGTCTTGGATCGGGCTTGTCTTACAAGACAAACGAGAATATATACTAATTGTAAAGTGATGAGAATTAAGGTTTTACCGGTGGCCTTTGATGGTTACAAGGCGCGGTTTTGTTGTGCTTCGATGTTAACCAACGAAACCGTGCACACAAATACCGTCAAAGAGACTGTGATTAGCGGATAGAGGTCGAAACAAGCGACTTGCGGTTTTCTTATTTTGTTTCGTTTAAACGAGGAGTCAAACACGGTGAATTCATTTATTTGTAGATGATCTATGCTAAAACACGAACATGAGAGTGTTGGAAACGACAATTACATTTAAAAAAGTTGCCTGCTGTAAATGTTCATTTCTTTCGTATCATCATGGTGCCATTTTTTTAATTTTGAGTAAAAAGTATATTGCACAAATTTACCCTGGAAAAGAAAATAATAGATGCATATGTCGTGAGGGCACTATTTTTTTAAATCAGCAGTTGAGTCGACATGACACGGCCCGGTTACAGGCTTTGAAGTTAGCAGCCGGTCAGTATTTAATGAGTTGGTAGCTGGAATTTGAATGCTGGACAGCTGGTTGCATACGTAAAAACGAGTGGGGGTTTTAGATTTTTATGAAGTGAGCGAGCTTTAGAAGAGGGTGTCTGGCTTAGGCATGGATAACTCCTTTGTGGATTCTAAGCAGTTAATAAACGCTGTTTTGAAATTCGAAGACCTTGATTACTTTGTTTACCACCCCAATGACGGCTTCGGAAAAAAACAGATCCTGACGACTGATCGGCTCTCAGACTTTTTCTCCTAGATATTCATCTCTCAGGCCTCAAACTACGATATATACATTACTTATGCTCTGAACAACTGTGTTGCTTTTGCAGCAGGACAAAGTTGGTCCATCGTGTTTCTGGGCTAATCTCGTACCTTTGATACAGTCATGACTGGTTGGTAAATAAATTTTAAAAATCTTACCAACCAAGTACAAACAACTTTTCACCTCCTATCTCTCAAAGCGATTATTCTGAAAGCAGGAGAACGAATATTGCGAAGTTTTAGAACTAAAGGCTGGTATTCCCCAGGGAGGGGTCTTAGGACCAATCCTGTTTCTGCTTTACAGCAGAGTTTTAACATCAACGCAAAACAAAACTATAGCAATATTTCCCAACGACACTCCAGATCTGATGATAAACATAACTGAAGCATTGACAAAAAACTGTGAAATACTAGTAACCTGGTTGACAGATGGATAAAAAAAATTAAAATAAGTAATAATACGTCTGTAAACTTTGAATTTATACAGAAAAACCTCATACAGTGTAACTAATAAACAGTGAAACATCTAGTACTATATTCAAAACAAATGAACAGCACACGGTTTAATTATTAAACAAAGAAAAAAAGAGGGAGAGAGAGAGAACTGGATCTTAAATATAGAAGGAATTATTAGTTTGTTTTTTTCGAAAGTCTCAGTTGTCACTTCAGAAAAAAATCATAATTTATATCAAGATTCTTAAACCGAACTGAATCCATAGCATATTGTTGTGTGGATGTGCCAAAAAGAGTCCAATTCCAAAACAATTGCCGGGAACACGCTTACCCGATGCTACGCTATGCGACGCTACCGGACGCCTTGCCACATTTTGGTGGGGTGTGCACATCTATCCGAAGCAACGTCCCGTACAGTCCACAGCGTTTATTACAACTCATTATCACAATCGCAACGCATCTTTTGTTCTTAATGCACTATTTTGAGCAAAACCTTGTAATAAATTGTTAGTTAAATTTTATGAGCACCAGCATCTAATACATTGTTTGTTAAACTTAATTGTTTTAAATAAAGTTACTCCTAACCATCATAATTAAACAATGTTTAAAAAACTTATGCATTTTTTATCTCGTTTATTTGGTTTAAATTAAAATAATATATTGCAATTAATATAGCGACAAAATTACATGAACTTAGTTTGAAATAAACTACCAAAAATATGAATTTTATGTTTTGGTTGCTACCCGACATTACAAAATTTTCGAGCAAAGCTATAGAATGAATTGTTAATTAAATTTTATGAGCAAAACCGTGTAATAAATTCTTTCAATTTTAGTATATCTGCAGCCGAAGCGAGTACAATAAATTGTTAGTTAAATTCATTACATCAAAAAATCGAATTCCCGTGTTTTGATTAATTTTATACCAAACCATTATATTTAATTTTTTAACTAAAAACTAATTAATTTTTAATCACAGTTAATTTGTTTATATTAAAATAAGTATGTTGTAATTTTATAACGACAATAATAGTTTGAATAAAACTATGAGTGACCCGTTCTTTTGTCATCTACGATACTCGATGCTACCCGACGAAAATCTGGACAGTGGGGATCGCAGAGCGTCGGGTAGATTAGCGTGGCAGAGCATCGGGTGTGTTCCCGGCTTAAGGAACGTGGTAGCCTACCAATGCTACCTTACCTTACCAATTGGTACGATCGGAATCATGACGATGATGATCATTATTACTGACATTTAACTAGTATTGTGTATATAATATGTGTATCAAGATGTTGGACAAAAATTTTTTTGTCAAATTTTATTAGGTCGCTTAAAAAATTAGGCGCTTGGTCAACATATCCATCCTATAATACAGAGTAATAGTGTTTTACAAAATTCAATGGCAGTTCAGAAAGTCGTTATGGTTTGTTGGTTTCATCAGTTTAAATTGCGACTAATTATTTTAAAATACGACAATTTGTCACAACTTCAGATATTAAATAAATTATAACTGGCGCTAGTTATACCATACCGCAGAGCACGTCAGTTTTACGGGTTTAGCATCTAATCCTTTTGAACTGTTAATCGTAAGGCAAATATAGACAAATCTGTACATTTTTACATAAAAAATTGTATCATTTCTATGAAGTACGCGTTTAAAAATGCAATAATTGATTGTCGGCAATAATGTATAAATTTGAAATTTGTAAAATTTAGAGTTAGGAAAATCTGAAACATTGAAGATCGTTTTTCATGTTTTTATTAAGCATTTTTCTCTAAAAAAGTATGGAAATATACGAACAGCTTATTGATATAATTATTGATATTAATAATTCGATTGTTATGTATTATTCCAGCGCGCTTGTCTTTGTTCTTATTTAAATTTCGTTACATAAACCTCAGATTGACTCTTGTATAAATGTATGTATGTACAATTTTTTCACATCCTACATTTATCAGTTAAATTTAAACAATGTTTGTGAATCCCAGGTCCTGAAGATGATCGCAAAAAAGATTGAAACGTTGGCACGATAAAGAAAATATTTTTCTGATACCTACACCCACTGGACCGCATCTCACGATATCTGAATAAATTCAAATATTGTTAAAGGGCAATTTTTAAATTGATTTTCCTTGACTTTTATTAACATGGACTTTACTTCGATAGTGTGGTTACTAGTTAGAGTAGTTTGAAAAAGCAAGACGCTATAACCTTAACAGATTGAAAAAAAAATGTAAAGTAATGTTATTTATTTCCCAAGATGGAATATTCCAAAAACACAACGAAAAAAGGTAGATAATTTTCTTTTGGTCAATCTAGTTTGTTTCGACAGTTTTGAATCCTCAAACGTGATTCAAGCTTCAAATGGTCTGTAATAGTCAGTGGAATTGCCCCTCGGAATAGGGCGTGGAAAATTATTCCGTCGGGTACAACTCTTGGCATATGGTAATTGTGGCGACTATAGTGGTAAATTCCCAGTTTCTTCACCACCCACGCTTGCGACCCTTCCACAGATTTATACCCATATGTTTTCCCGGCCCATCAATAAATTCCGATCCAGAAACAAAATTAACTATCGACCTGCAGAGCTGGCGAATCGTAACAGACTTTTAAAAAAAAATTCAATCTTTTGGCTTTTTACTCTATAATTCTATCACTTGTACTGCAGTTTGTTGAGCAAATAGAATTTTCTTTATTAACAGAACTTTTTCGACATTATGACATGAATCTCTTCATTGTTAATTACACTTGTATTTCCTACAAAACCCTGTTGTTTTCTACTGTTAAAATATGTTATATTAGTAAAATTTACTGTACATAACAGTGGATTTCCCAACAATGTGTATCCTTTTATTAATTTATTTCTTCTACCTTATCAATTTTGACATATATATATATATATATATATATATATATATATATATACAGGGTGAATTGCTACTCGTGCT
>CM077105.1:10851442-10931359 GCA_039619505.1 Cimex hemipterus
TGCTTTTATGCTACGTCGGTAACCTAAACTGCTAGCCTCTGGTGTGTACCTCAGATTGTCAACTATATTAGGCTCAAAACATACAATACATATTTATACATCACCACAAACCTACGAATCTGGTCACATTCAGTCCTCCACAGTCCTAGACATTTCTCCGGGCGGGTCGAACTCACTTCATTCTCACTAATAAATTACTTTTACTCTCCACGTACTCTCAAAGACTCACCCCGAAACACGGTTTATTCCTCGGGGCTGGTTTCAACAGCAACATCATTTCGCGCTAATAAATTTTACTCATTCCAATTAATTAACATATACACAAATAACAATATATCCAGGGGCGTCGGTGGCCGCAACGGTCTAAGCGTTGACACGGCGCTCATCACTGTAAGGTAAAGATTCCGGGTTCGAATCCAGCGGCCCTGCATTCAGACCCGGCATATTTACAAATGGGCTTTCTTTTTAAAAAAAACTCCGTGTGACGGTTGTTTTATTTTTCTCCATCAATTTCTAAAAAACAATTACACCACAAATCACGGTATTAAATGAAGTACGTTTTATGAATCCTCCATCGAACAATGGATCCAAGCAAAATAAAAGGAGAAATGTATAAACTCTAGTGGTGTTAGACATAGTAAACTTACGATGAAGCAACCCTCACCGAGACTAGCAAACTAAAAAACAGCCAACCTAGCAGCGAGGACTTCGCATGACCTATCGACCTTGGTATGTCTCGCGGATGAGGAAAATTCTCTAAAAAACGTATACCCGGAATAACGGCAAATATATTCATTACCAAGGTTGGCGGATAATTTTAGCGTAATTGACGTCAATCTTGGTCTCATTATGTCGAAAATTCTTCAGCCCCACCAAACTTAGGTTTATCGTTATGTTAAACTATTTTTAACTTATTAACTTTATGGGGCGTTGGTGGCCGAAACGAGTTAGGCGTTGACACGGCGCTTATCACTTTAAGGTAAAGGACCTGGGTTCGAATATAGCGGCTCTGCATTCGAACCCGACATACATACAAATGGGCGTTTTTTACAAAAACACCGGCACCCCGAGGGTTGATATAACCTCTTCTGTTACGAACCCTCATAAAAAAAAATTTAAAAAATAAATAAACCATATATACATTCAAAAATCCCTATAGCTGTGATGTACTCCGCTGAAGTGCCCGGATTTGATTACATTTTTATTCTTTTTATATATGTATGTAATATTAATATATTATTGTGCTAATATACTGTACTTAGTATATTAATTTAAAACAGATAATGAAAAAATTTAATCAAAGAATAATGGGGGTCATAATAGATAAGAGAAATAGATGGAAAAAAGGTTTCCCATTGTGGGGATGTCCACCGGTATGTACAGTTAATTTTACTGATATATTTCAATATTAGAAAACACAAGTAAACAAAATGATTGTCATAGGAAATACAAATATACTTAACAATGAAAAGGACTCACGTCATAATGTCGAAAACGTTCGTTAATTAATAAAATTCTATGCTGAACTCTATTGTACAAGTGATAGTAACTGAGATATATTTTTCAACGCGATCTCTATTATTCGAAGGACAACCGATTGAAAAGGACGGGTAGAAACGAAATAGGGTATTTTAAGCCTTTATAAAACGATTACACAGGGTATGGGCAGAATAAATAGTATCTCAATGGAGAAATATCAATTTTTCTTGAATTTTCGTTCAACAAAGTTACACGACCTATGAATCTCCATTCATCAGACGTCTTGTTAAAGAAAACGTCCAACAAACATTTATGTAACAAGTAAAATTATGTTCCACTTTTTCACGGTTGGCATGATACCCGTATAAATCAAATTTACCTTTACAATTTTGTTTTAGTATTTGATTGGCTG
Source organism: Cimex hemipterus (assembly GCA_039619505.1). Classification (NCBI taxonomy): domain Eukaryota; kingdom Metazoa; phylum Arthropoda; class Insecta; order Hemiptera; family Cimicidae; genus Cimex; species Cimex hemipterus. The sequence goes on from CM077105.1 coordinate 10,853,334, forward strand.
CTCTTTCGCTATACTTCAACGTTTCGCAAAGCTCTTCGATTTTTGCAACAGAAGTTTGAAGCTCTGTTATAAATTGAGAGAGAAGTAAAAGTGAGAAATATATGGCCTGTAAGAAAACGTGAAAAGATGAGAAATGAGGGAAGTAGAAAAAGGAAACATACTTCGATAACAACTGCTGTACACTTTTCAAAACGACCTCTGTCATATCGGAGACGGAAAAAACGAAATAACGTTAATAGCGTATGAAAATGATTTCCGCACAGAATACACATGATATTTTAATAGAACCAGGAGACTTGTGTATCAATTTTCTTGGAAAGAGTATTATCCATTCATAAAAGTAACACGCCCCATGAACCTCCATTCCACGAGAAGTTTTATTAGAACGCCCACCTAAGTATAACTTCTCTTCTCTAAGATACCAGTTTTGACAAGACGTAATAATAATTTTTCATCAATATCACTGCAGCTGAAACGATCAAATTAATTTGTGGAAAAATTTTGTATTATTTACTTGGCTATTCTTTCGGCGGTTTCGACGTTTTGACCATTGGATTTCTACTACAAAAATTAGAAGCTCGATTTTTAATCGTGAACAGTGAAAGGAAGAAAAATATACCGTATAGGATGAAATGAGAGATAAGAGGAGGAGAAAAAGTAGACACAATTCTGAAACATCGTACCACGAGGGCCAATGTTTAACCATTATTCATTTTGTTTTTGATTACTCGCCTCTACTTTGTCACCAATAATTTATCATTCTTGGTGGGGGGGGGATTTAAAGATATTATACCTTGTATTTTAATAATTTAAAAATTATTTTTAAACAAGCCAGTTTCAATGTCTTATAAACGTAATATAACATGTGATAATTATTTATTGTTAAATTATGTTATAGTTTATAATTTCACTAAGACACACACTCAAAAGAGGGGAATGTGTTTAAATAAACGGAAATGGCAAAAAAAAAATAGTCAAAAGCTTTTCTGTGATGACGTTTTGTCTTTTCAAATTTCACGCAAATTTATCTACGTGAAATTTTATATATTCAAATAAATAGATATTATATCTGAAATAATCCATCTTGAAACGGCCTGAAATTAAAAAGTTCGTTTTTTCAATTAAAATACACAACTTTACGACCTTTAAAAATAGTTTATTCAATAGGTCAAAATAAATGCATTTTTATGTAGGCCGATATGAATGGAGGCAAATGCTGGACATCCTTGGCCATATGGATGTCAATCATTTTTCTTTTGTTTTCACCGGTTTCAATTTCGAATTTTCAAATTCGTTCGACCCCAGTAGCAAATATGTTTATAGTGTACTCATTTATTCAAAAATTAATTTCCTACTTTAAGAATGTAAGCATGAAATTTTTTCGCGACAGAATATTTTGTTAGAAGCCTAATAAGTTTATAACGTACAAATCAATGTGTTAAGGCTGGAAATATATCAGAACAATTTGATAGAATTTGAGATGTTTTGGTTTTTAGGAAGGTTTTGATAGCACACTTCTTTTTTCGTACTCACGAAACAGGGTTTTGTTCCTGCTCTAACTAAATCACTTGTAAAACGTAAATAATAATATAAGTATGTTCGGATTTTATTTTTTCATGGATTTACAAATATTTCATGCAAAAGTATGTTGATTTTAATTCGGCTGAAACTATAAAATTTGTAAGCTTTCAACATATCCGAGATTTAAAAATATGTTCTTAAAGTTGAGTATCAAAATGGTCTTATCAAAATTTAATGTAAAATTTAAATTTGTATTAATATTACAGAGTAAACATTTCGTCTTATTGTTAGAGAAAACCTATCAATAAATATAGCTTGAAATTTAATGTTTTATCAACAAAAGTTTTAAATGAGTTTTGTTAACGGAAATATTGTTTTTTTTTTTAATTTTTATTATTAGTTCTAAATGAAGTATTTTAAAAAATGTTTGATATTATTTAGTGTAGTATTAGTAACGGTCGAGAACAAGGTTAGCTGGGAGGAGTTTAAGGCGATTTGGAACGAGTCCTTCCGTATGACCTTTGTTAGTGCAGGTTCAATGGGATTTGTGTGCATTTCGCAGGAGTGGCAGGACGTCGGGAGGACCCGGGTCGCTCTCCTTTACCGATCATAGTAAAAGTGTGTTTTGGGGGTTGTGGGCGAGCAGGGGGAGGCTTAAAGGGCGGGGAGCAGGATCGTGTTTTCCAGGGCGGCGTAAATTATAGGGGAGGCTAGAAGTACACCGGGGAAAAAAAGGGACCGTATTCTCGTCCTGTCAAAATCCGACCGACGGCCGAGGAGCCGCGCCCGCTTCCCGGCAACCGATCCCGATTTGTCTCAAGTATCAAAAATATTTTTCATGAATTTGTTGGATGTAGATTGTTCAACAGGTATTCACTTACCTCGGAGAAGGAGGGTGGTGATAGAAGGACTGGCGAGGTTTGGCCAGCTCCTCTTTGCAAGCCGGCACCCTGCACAAGCGCACACACGCGCCTCATTGATTTCCACAACCCCCACACCCTCCCTACTCAACCTCTCCTTACGTACAAATTGTTCTCCTTTTCATTATATCCTGACAGTCGACCGTCATTTAATCGACATATCTGTTAACGCCTTTTGAAACCAGTGGTAAAATCTTTCGAGGATTTGCTCGAAAACAAACAAAAAATATTGAGCGAAATCGGACATGTATGAGATAGACAGAACCAAATTCTTTCAAATCGGTCCACCCTTTCGGCCAGGAGTGCAATATCAAAATAAAAACATGATAGTGCGCATCCCCCTTCTATCATGATTAACCTGAAAACATATTTTAATATAATAATAATTAATAATTTGTATTTTTGCGCTTAGGAGATCAGATAAGTTAAGTTACATTCCTCCAGGAGGCAGCAAAACGCAGGAACCCATTTTCAGACCTCACTAGAAACGAAAATTTAAACTAGTCACTTTCAATCATTTTCATTTTAATTTCTTTCTTTAGGTACTAACGTTAAGATTTTATAACTATTTCTTATGCAATGTTAATTTAATTTTAGCGTTAGTATTACACACTAAGTAATATAACACTATCGCTCTAAGATCACATTGTGGCAAAATAAATTAACCTAAAAGTCTATTTCAGTTTCACAATATGAATTTCTTTTGATATGTACACCTTTAGTTTATTATTTATGTCTTCAACGTTTTTAAAATCTACTCATGATAGTATTATTAAAATTTTATATCCCCAAATACTCTGGATCTTGGTATGGAATGAAAAAGTAAATTCAGTTGTTATTGTTAAGTACTTTCGACGTATTTTAAGATCATCATTGGGGTAAAACAATGCCAAATATTTCTAAAAATTGGCAAAATTCAGTTTTTTTAGAGTTCAATCTCAACCTTACCAGGCCATCTACTATTTCCAAGGAGAGCAACAATCAGTCCTTAGCAATGTTAGGACTGAGCCGGTCTTCTACGTAATTTGAAATCGCCTGTTAAAAACGTAAATTTGTCATCTTTAGACATATTTAGCCATTATTATGACTTTAAAATAGGTCGAACGCTTGGCGGTTTTTCTTTTTTTCATCTTTTTCATCAAAACCACACCGTGATCCAAGGTAATCGTGAGTAGAAAGAAGTCCATACATCTAAAACGTAAAAGGTTTATGTAAAATATTTGAAGTGAATTCGGTAAAAAAACACTCTCTTTTTTTCTTACTGCTTTTTAGGTATATATACTCTTTTTCATACTTATTAATCTAAAAGTTAACAAACATAAACGTCTATTGCAGACGAATTTTATTTACTAAATTACTACAGAAGTGACAATAAACCATCAAATAAAAAAAAAAGAACCACATCAAACATAGAATTCTACAACAAAAACATGTTATTTTGTTATTTTATACTTGCTGGTCATGTTCGCTCTATTTTAGTTGTATATATTTTTAATTTCTTGTGATAATATGCATAATTCTTAAGAAACACAGGCTTTTAAATTTTTAAGCTTCCTATACATTTATTTCAAATCTGAGATTTTTAACCCATATAAATATTCCTGAATGGGATTTTATTTTAAACCTAATTAACCAAATCTAAATTTTTATGAAATAAATCGAAAAATGTGGCAAATACCACTTGATTGGAGCCACTTGCTGTGACTAGGCACAAAATTGTGCCGAAAAATCGCTACTCCAAATCTATGGATCGATTTCATAAAACCTACAATAGGTAACATAATTTTACAAAACTCCCGGTCTCTATTTTTTAAGTTTTTTTTTAATATTCAGCTCTGGCTAATTCGACCGCCAGAGATTTTTAATAACAAAAATAGTTTGATTTAAGGGCCAATACATGGATCGTTAACCCCGCAGGTAATATCATCGGTATTATTTACTCCTCTAGGTTATACGGAATATTGCCGCTTACAATTAACTCGCTGAAGGCAAAGGAAAAACTTTATCAATCGTTAACCTTCTTGTCTGATTGGCAATGGCCGCCTTCGAAAACAGGCAACCCTAGGGGCATTTGGGAGCTAAAGAAACTTTTCAAAAAGTTCTCGGTGCTATCGACCAAAAACGTATCCAGGCCTTAACAGTTTTTAACGCGTTTTAACGAATTAAAATGCAATTTGGACCCAGGCTATTTAACTTTCCGGCCGTCAATGATGTGGCTAGTATAAAAGTTAAATCTACCTACTTTTCCCTTTCCAGAAGACTTTGAATTATTTATTTGCCCTTTAAAAGTAGAAAAACAATCGAGAGTCTTTTCAATACGTCTGAAAACCGCAAAAAAATAGAATCAATGCTAAAATATAAAACTGTATTGCTATTACAGTACTTTATGTCATATTAAGCAGTATTAGTTTTTTTTTTCGACGCTACTCGCTGATAGTTTAAATTTTCATGTGAATATTTATCAAAACTAAACATTTTTCATGAGGTGGACTTTGATCTTTTGATGCTTTTCACTGTTACTTTTGAAACTTTGCTTTGAACAAAAAAGACCAAGCTTATTTCTTTACTTTTGTTTTAGTGTTGTAAAATTTCAACATAAAAAAAAAACTATTTTGTGATTTTTTATTTTTTTATTATATTAGCAATCAATACACTCACATGCTCCCGTATTTATAAAATTATATCATTTATTTAATTATTTTGAAGTAAACTTGTCTTTGACAGCAAAAAGGAAATTGTACAGAGATTCTGCACGCAGAAAATTAGGCGATCAACAGGTGTGGCGGCAGGTTGAAAAAAAAATCCTGTTTAAACCTGGAAAAAACAAGATTCAAAGGAAGCCGGCACTGAAAAGGCTGGCATGAAGTTGGAAAAAAGACTGTACGCAAAATCTTATTCGTATTGTATCTATTTTGTAACTATACTGTACAGTAATAACGTCTGTTTCTCAATCTTCACTGAGAACGAACGAAGACGGATGATATAATAATTCAATAATTAGTTTCCAGAAGAAACTTTTTTTTTGACTAAGTAGACTTAGGTGACTAAGTCAGTAACCTTTTACTCATTTCAGTCAGGAACCAGTTCCATTTATTTTGAATATGGTCGTGTGGCCTTTGACATACGTTCTTCACATTCAACCACCCATCTGCCTGTGCAGCAGTCACTAAATGATCTTTGTCCAATCGTTTACGTAATAAATAGTCCTGCCTAATCACCCAGATACGTCCTTTTCACATTTGAGATGGCAATGCAATCCTGTCTGCCCACGATGATCCTGCCTTGAGGTACATTCACTTCAGCCTTGCCTTCCCATCCTTCAGCCTTGGATTTAAAAAAATGGAGGATCAAAATAAATGCCAATATTTTAATTTTACATAACGGTTACCAATCCTTCCTTCTGTACACCTCAACCGTGTTCCTCTACAGACGGCAAACTGTATTCGCTATTTAGACTATACATCACCAAAAGTCTTACGTCGAATCCGCGTACTATACTTAAACGACAAGTATTCAATACACTGTACAAATCCGTTACAGTTCGTAGTCCGATTGACCAATTAACATTTTTCAATTAATTAATATTTTATGAAAGGTAATTGTTGAATTAAAAAGACAGTGTAACGAGCGGGATTCGAACCCACGATCTTCGCCTAGATGCGCCGCTGCTTGAGCTATAGTGACCTCGATCGACTCGGACACAACCCCACCTTTTGAATTTTTCCTCCTTCTCGACTTTTAAAAAGATAATTCAGTAAAATCCTAATCTACATATTACTCAAACCGACATGGACTGATTGTCTGGAAGTATGGGGCTCAATGCGAGAATCATCTGTTGTTAACAACAAAAACAATGTTCTTACTTTCCACGCAGCAGCTCTGCATATAAGCAGGGGCTCTACCTGCTTATTTCAGCTATGTCGACTAGGTTTCAACTTTCACTAATGGCCCAAGCCTGTACTAAAAGGGTACTCACAGCATCGTTCTCACACTCCGAGCAGCCGACGTGACTGCCTGCTACCGAGGCCACCGACTCCCGCTGCACTCACTCACAACATCGATCCTTCTCAGGTCTTCCAAAAACACCTGGTCACTAAACCAAGCTGAGAAGTAGGTTGTACTAAGAACAGAATTACATAGATATGTAATGAATTTGATGACCTTTTTTAGAACGAGAATTTTTGGGCTAATAAGATCAAAAGCTGGCACTTTTTTTGATTTCTAGATGTTATATGGCATAATGAACGTCAGAACGTGAAAAAGCTTTAGAACAGAGGGATATTGGAATCTGGTAGTTTAATAGTCCTCGATAAGTTGTGAATAATGATGTTGGTAAGTAGGGCAACACTGTGGTCAGGTAAGAGGCAAGAACAGTGGATTTCTCCTCTTTTCACTTGGGCCAACTGCCAACGACCTGGCGAAGTGGTGTAGATTTTTTGTGGTAAGGTAGGAGAGATTTAGCTACCGCCCAGAGCTATTGCCTGTTCTTAGTAATTCAGTAATTCTGAATAGGTCGAAAGGAAAAAGGAAAAGGATACTAGGAGGCGGGGTTTGTGTACCCCAGGCACTGCAGCCTTCTGGCTTATCGTACCTTGAATAGGTCGGAAGGATAAGCTTGTATTTTTTGTTGTCAATTGATGTGCTAATTTACTAAGTTTATGTCTGTCGGAAGGGTATCGAGTTTATTTCATTCCTTACAATGTACGTATATTCTACTATGATTTTTCATTCGACTTATTATTTTGTAACTTTTTAATTCTTTTGAAATGTTTTCTTAGTCTATAGTTTATCATATCCAATTTCATTAAGGATTTCATCAAATTAATTATTTAAAAACTATATTTGTGAATTTCGCCTTCTCGCCATTGTCAATGATGAGCTTGTATTATGAAACGGGTTTACAGACCAAACAAGCGAGTACAGACAGCCCAAATTAACCTGAATCGGTTAAATTACATAGTTTGTAATTGGCATGTGAAAACTTCCGGTGATAAATATTTGTATGACAAGTATTGAGAATTTCAATTGCTTCCATTGCTTTTGTAAACTAAATCTAGTAGTTTATCTATTGTATTTGTATTGTAAAAAAAAATTCTTTTTTGTTGATGTAGCAATTGGTTGTCCATAGTTTCCGGTGGATTTGAGCTTTTGCTTCCACCAAACGATTTGCGATTAATCGACACCGTTATTCTGTCGGGATATGTCGCCTTGCGATCGATTCCAGCGGCAACGCCTTAATCCGAACCCCAACCCCCCAGCAAACACAATGGCGGAAGTTGTGTCACATTGAAGGGGTTTGGACTCGTGTTAAATATGCCTCGGGTCGTTATGTCACAGCAGGACGACGCGGCGTTTGAACCGTGCAGCAAATTCCTCGTCCACGAGTTCGGCTAGAAACACAGCCGGGAAGTACACAATTCGACAACCGAGAAACCGAATCTGAATACCTATTGATTTTCTCCGCATTCATCCCTCAATATCGGCTAGACGAAGGATACAAACGTAAGAAAATGAAGAAGGTCTTGAATTTCGTCAAGGGAAAGAAGGACGACAAGAAAGACCAAAGGGCCAACCCTCAAATATCCGTGGAAATCACCAACCCGTCGGGGCAGAAGATAACGACGGACGACGAGCACATCATCGGACTGCAGCAAGGATACGGCTACAACATAGATGTCAACGGCAAAGACAAGTCCTTGTCGAAAATCCACAAAGCCGCCTGGTATGGCAACTTGGACAAGTTGAAGCTCCATTCGAAGAAAATAGACATCAACACGCCAGACTATCTGAGCAGGACTTGTTTACATCTGGCGGTTGCACAAGGCCATACAGAAGTTGCATGGTACCTGTTAAACAACAACGCGTCAATTACAGCCTGCGACCACGACGGGCTCACTCCTTTCCTAAAGGTACCATATTACAATAAATACCCAAGTTAATTGCTTAAGATAAAATGTACGGAGCCGGCGTTTTAATGTACCATCGTTAAATGATATCCAAGGTCGTATATACAGAATGACCCAGACAGGTCTGTCCTGTCCTCTCCACTGGCCATCAAGGCTTCGACCACCATTCACAACCTTTGTTCTCCCCCTTCGGCTGGGGGGAGTTCAATGACCTTCATGTTATTCATTGGCATAAGTTTGTTTTTTTCAAGATGTCACCTTACACATGTCGATCTTTTTTCTTTCATTTTTTCTTTAAGAACAGCTTTAAAAAAATTTCATTCATAATTGAATAATATATAGGTAATTCTACTGACACATTGATCTGCATCTAGAAATTCTGTTTACACTACAATTACTCCCTGTACAACACTTAATATATTTGCAGCTTAGATGCTTGTTTTGTAGTGCTAAGAACTTAACTAAAATTCCAAATCTTATGAGACAAATTGTAAGCAAATTCTGTGCCAGTTCAAGTGAAATTTTATTCTATTCCACTAAAACATTGTATACAATAATTAAAACAGAAGTATCCACTTGATTTTCTTACCACTTGTTGGGCAATTCAAATGACAGTCATGTCTATCTGTTTTTCTAGCATTTTGTACATTTTCATGCCGTGGCTAGTTCAATGTTTTTATATTTTATTTTATAATGATATAATATTGTTGTTAATTATTGAAATTATGATTTAAACACTGAAAAGTTTATACATATAATTTATGTCAATCAATGCCTTGGCTCCTTACAGAGAGCGTGCAGGCATGCCACCGGATTTAAGAAGAGTCCTCAAGCACAGTAGCGAGTTTCTGATTCCCCTGTTCCGCTTTCTATGGGAAATTGGTGTTTTTCATTGTATATGGTATATCTTATGTGCTACGTGCCTTTGTGTTTTGACTGTGTGCATGTATTTATTGGCGTGGATAGAACGTCACCATAGCCCCTCGAACGATGAAAGCGAGTGAGTGTGTGTGCAGGATCGAATATTAATAAAAGTACCTCATCGACCCCAATCTAGCTTAATTTAATTGTAGGTCGGTAGAGGAATATCAAGTACTCCACCGACCGAACGGAATGAGTGTACTGTATGAATGTATTTAAGTGTATGAACGTATTTATTTGTATGAATGATGTGTCTGAACGGGTATAGAATATAGACTGAGTGTGGGGGTGAAATGACCAAGATGTCGAAAGCCCCAGCAAAAAAAAAATAAATAAATAAATAAAATAAAATAAAGGGCTCAGTTGTCTGAGTGCATGTATTTATTAGCGTGAATAGCGAGGGTGTGAGGGTGAAATATAAAGTCATCATCGCCCCTTGAACGTTGAAAGCGTAAGAGTGTGTGTTTGGAGTCGATGGCGGAATATTTATAAAAGTACTCCATCGACCCCAATCTAGCTTAATTTAATTGTAGGTCGGTGGAGGAATATCAAGTACAACAGAATGAGTGTACTGTATGGGTGTATTTATTTGGATGAATGTGTAGGGTAAATAGAACATAAACTTGGTTGGGGGCTGAAATGACCTAGATGTCTGAAGCCCCAATAAAAAAATAAAAATAAATAAAGTACTCAGTATCTATCAAATGCTTCAAGCTAGGAGATATGTGTTCACCAAATTTTGACAGTGGATGTTATAAAACTCTCAAGATGCATCTCAATAGCACAATATAATTATTAATTGACATTACAAGAAATTACCAGTAGGCCCCGAGAATCACCCACCCTGGATGACAGGGCCTTGGTCCAACTGAAATTGAGCTCCAGGGGCTATTAACAGCTAGGTCATTTCAGACCTTAACCTAAGCAATCTCAAAATTCAAACCAATCCACACTTAATTATATTTCTTTTTCAGTTCTCTCAATCACATTCTTTCCTATGTACACACATTACCCTATACATATCCACGTAGTTAGATTGGTGGGGTGTTTGATATTCGTGAATAATCTGGTTCCTGGTATGGTCTGAACAACAAGCTTTCAACCTATTTTAAGGTCATCGTCAAGATCTTCAAGATCGTTTTAGTAAATAGTTTCAGATTCCGTTGATGATAGACTTAGTCCTTATATTGCCAAGGATCGAAACACTACTAATTGTCGGGATTGACAGACTGTCGATATTGTTTCAGTCCTTGACAATGTTGGGACTGATTGTGAGTACATTCTCAATGAAATTTGAAATCATCTGTACAAAACTTATGTCATTCTGCAGACAAATTTGTTTGTTTTGCCCTGATGGCCTTAAAATAGGTCAAACGCTTGGCAGAACAACTAAATTTGCTTTTTCATCAAGACCATCATCCAGAGTTTTTTTTTTTTTCATTTTAATAATTATGGATTTGTCATGAATAGATTAAAAAAATAGATATAATACAAAATTAAAGATTTACATATCAAAAGAAACCTACCTTGTGAAACATTTTTTTTAAATCTATAACCTATAAAATTTCTGCCTTTTTAAATGTTCAGCTTGTTTATTTTATTATTTTTTTTTTTTCTAATAGCTAATTTATTATTAGGCTGTTCATTTTTGTTTTCTGTTTTAAAGGATAGATATATTTCTTCATTATTTTTAGGGCATTCTTGAAGAAGGGTGAAATAAGTAGTTTTTTCTTGCAACATGCAGCGTTTCATTTAATTACTATAGTATAAAACTTTTTTCATGATTGATTTTTTTTTTTTTTTTTTGAGAAACAAGGCCATTGGTATAATTTTATATTTCAGGCAGTTGAATGTGGACACAAAGACTGCACGAATCTACTGATAGAATGTGGTGTTGACGTCAACTGCTGCGACAAACAGGGTAACACTGCACTTCATATAGCTGCCAGATCTGGCTTCTATAACATAGCTTCGCTTCTCCTCAAAGAAGGGGCAAACATCAATGTTTCAAACAATGTAAGCTTCTTTAACTGTTTCTTTTCTTTTTCTTTTTTTTTTTATTTTTATTTACTTGTACTTGTTTTATAGGCAGGCGAATTTGCCCTCCACATGGCAACTAACTGTGATCATAGAGAGATGGTTGAACTTCTTATACGCTATAGTGCCAATATAGATGTACTGGACAGGGAAAGAAGAACACCGCTGATGTTGGCTGCTAGGAACGGCTTTTCTACAATCATAAAAGTCCTCATTGACAGTGGAGCTCTTTTGGATGCAGCAGATTCGAATGGTATTTCAGTTGATAATTTTTTTTTAGTTGCATCTCTTATTTATATTGTTACTTTCGTAGTAGAAACTATGATATTTTGTTATAACATTTGTAAAGTTTTTGTTGAGTTGTTTATTTATATTATTGTTCAACATTAAAAGATTTTTCTTATACTGTATTTTATTATTTTCTCCCTCTAATAGTATTGCATGCAAAATTGTTCATTTCTTTAAAACAATTACAACCTATTTGAAATTATTACGAATAAAACATAGTTGCTTGCATTACATGTTTTTATTGACCACATTTTTTTATTTTTTTAAAGTTAATGATAAGTCTCTTTAAAATGCGATATTCTGTGCGTAAAATTCAATTATTTACGTTTTCATTAATTTATCAAATTTTACGTTGGGATTACTGACCGTTAGTGGATGGTTATTCAGAAATCGTGAGATGCGGTCTGGTGTGAAGTAGGTTTAAGAAAAACATTTTCTTTATCGTGCCAACGTTTCAAGCTTTATTGAGCTCATCTTCAGGGCCTGGGGTTAATAACAAAAAATAATTTTTTTAAATCAATCAAAGTATTTCTACTCACTCAGTGTTTGTTTTCTGTGTAAATAGAGCAGAAATTCTTTGATTGTACATAAAAAGTATTTTTTCGCATTGTACAAGTTTTTCCACTTCCTACATGTTTTTGTTAAATTTAAAGAATGTTTGCAAATCCCAGGCCCTAATGAGCTCAAAACTTTGGTACGTATAAAGAATATGTTTTTCTGAAACCTAAATACGCCAAACTGCATCTCACGATTTCTGAATAATAATTAACAAATTTTTTTAACAATATTATAATATTGATTGCAGAATTTAGTAAAATATACTGTTAGTTAACTGAATTAAACTCTTAACTTTTTTAAAAATATAATTCCTTCCCTGTAGTGATTTAAAGCAGAAAAACTGTTAGCTGTAGCTAGTTTAGCAAAAAGTAATACAGGATTTTTAAATAAAGCTTAATTACATAACTCAGAGTTTGTGCTTTATCAATGAACATATAGAAAATTATATTTCTATTTATTGGTTTAACCATTTTGACAATAGTGATTGAAAAAAAACCCTAATTTTATTAAGATGACTTTGAAAGCCATTTTTACCTTTTTATAGGCGATAATTTTTCCATACTTAATTTTAATTCAAAGAACGACTTTTATTAGAAAAATGCTTTTTCTTAGTAGTATTGGTTTTGAATGAGTTTAATAATCCTAGGATGGACAGCAGAAGATTATGCACAATTTGGGGGTCATCAAGATCTCGTTGATCTCCTGAAAGTGCTCAAGAATGAAGATGTGGCACTTGACCATAGCGACAAGCTGAGTGTGCAATCTTCAGATCCTTCTGAACACGTAAACTTTGAGGTAAACTTTAAAGCAAAATCAGGTCTAGCCTAAATTCTAGTTTCTTCAGTTTTATTATTGATTTATTTTAGAATATCACAGAACAGAGTGAAACAAATGAAGAAACGCAAGATTCTCCAAAATCTTGTGTTATCCCTCCGGCCTTAGAACCTCCGAAGAGTTGGGACCTCATCCAGTCAGGAGTTATAGACCAGGTAAAGTAAAATACTTTAAAATAAATCATAAAGTTATTTATGCTATTCAAACTAGGAAGGAGTTGAGAGAAGAAAAGGAATGCTTACTCTTACTTTGAAAAGAGATGAATGTGGAAGTAGTGAGTTTGTATCGCCATCTGCTCTAAGCCCAGCAGGTAAATTTAGTAAAATTCACTTTACATAAACATAATTCACTTTATTTATGGTTTGCCAGGAGACTTCATCCCCACGGATATGAGATTAAGTCCTGATCCAAATAAAGAACTTGTACCCACACCGGAAAGAAGAACCCGTTCGCCATTAGAACGGGCCCATTCTCTTGATTTGTCTTCCGATCAAGATTCACCTATTCAAGTAACTCTCTTATTTGAATTGTTCTTTGCAGTTTGAAGATGCTAATTATTTATCATTCGTAGGAAAGAAAAAATGAAGACTTTGAAGTGAAAATAGTACATGAAATATTAAAGGAGAAACCCAATTCCGATAATAACAATACAGTTTTATTGGATAACACGAAACCCACAGAGCCATTTTTATCACCAAACAACATCAATGAGCTTGACACAACAAAGACAGATTTAAATTTAAACAATCAAACGTCAAATCTCAAATTAATTGAGGATAACGTTAAAAGGTCCAATGATGAGAAGATGCCACATATGGAAACATGTCAGTCATATGACAATTTAGAGGAGCGGAGTTATGAGACAGGTGTTTCAACTTCTCTGGATAACTTAGATGACATTGATGGGAAAAGTTTAAGCATTGAAATAATTCAATCCACAGGTAATCTAGATGAAACACTATCCATATGTACTGTCCCGACAAAAAATTTATTCAGAGAATCCCATTCATTAGAGCTGTTAGAAAATAACACTGATGATAGTAAATCTTATAAAAATAAGAGACACAATAGAAATAAATCTATCACACTTTCTGGGCAGCCACAATTTTGGAAAAGTGTCGATGTACTTCACAAGCCGGCAAGTTTTGATAAAGGGAGTATAGATGCACAATTGGTGTGTTATGATGAAGCATTGAGGCAGCTAGCAAACGTTACCATGCCTAAACCCAAAGAACCACTAAAACCAGATGAAGAAATAAATTTGAAAATTGAGGACAAATCATCGACAATGCAAGAACGCCACCACAATAACAGCATAGATTTTGATAATGTTGAAGAAATAGCAGATTCGTCGATGGAAAGCGGAATCCAATTTATCTCGTATCCTGACCAAAGTAACGATAATGAACTTGATTCTCTAGAAAGAGATACTGTTTTCCCTCCGCCGCCAATACACTTTCTTCAAAATGATGATAACGAAATTATAGGACTGCATTGTGAAGAAAACCATGAAATTCTTGAAGTAAGCTTGCCCCCACCGATTTCTATGCTAACTCCTATTAAAGAAAATCAGCAAGAGACTGACTCAGTATCTATAAATGCAGACAGCAATGCAAGTGAAAGTTCTACAGATCAAATAATACCTTTAAATCAATACAATGAACTTCCAAGCTGTGAAAGTCCTCAATACTTAGTCGACGACGTGTTTGTGGAAGACGGTCAAATTCCTGAAAGCTATGATAAATTCTTTGTTGATGTAAAAGCTTTAAACATCCAGCCAGCAATTGTAGATCTCAGCCAGGTCTTGTTTCCAGCTAACAGTCCTAGTCCTAACTCGAAACCAAATCAAGAACAAAACAACAATTCAGCTGAAGTTCGAGATGATAAGCCATCAAGTAAGTTTCCCTCTTTAAATTTTGTCATTGGTGGTATATGTAATGTAAGCTGTAACAGAACAGCAACAGGTTTAATTAACTTGGATAAATCAGATAGTGAGTCGGAGCCTGTTACTCGACCCCTAAAGAGAAAGCGTAAGCTCCTTCTCGCTATGAGGGGTGCGGGGGTCGGCGGCTCAAAAGATACTGATAATGACATTGATGATGTTGAAGACATTGACGAAGACTCGGATGAAGAGGACCCACCGTTTTGGCATAGCACGGAAAAAGGCGGCTACTTCATAAGACAGAACACAGTCGTCCCAGTTTCTTTAGCGGTAGCAGACGAAGCAAATGTAACCAGGTAAATTTTACAACAGAAAAACACTAGTAATGGTATAAGCACCCTAAACAATGCAAAATTTACATTATTTATGTTTACAAGATCATAATATTACAATATAATATATGATTATCATATTATTTTAATGCAATATATAAAGCATACGTGTTGTTTATTTTAAACTATTGCAAGTGCATTAATTACAGATAATATTTACATAAACTTTTAGATATTAATTTTAAATAATGGTTTATTAGCATCTTATACATTGAAACAATTGAAAATTTTTCAAACAGTTGAAGCTCAATAAAATAAGGTCCTAATAAGCCATTATTCAAAATAAAATTAATCAGATATCGTGAGATGCGGTCTAGTGTGACGTAGGTTTCAGAAAAACATTTCCTTTATCGTGCCAACGTTTCGATCTTTTATTGAGATCATATTCAGGGCTCCAAGTGTTTGAAGATGATCTCAATAAAAGATCAAAATGTTGGCACGATAAAGAAAATGTTTTTCTGCTACCTACGTCACACAAGACCGCATCTCACGATATCTGAATAATTGTTGATTAACTATCACTAATCTCTACACATTCAAGATAGATTTATTCAATATTTAATAGAACCTTAGCATAATTACCGAAACTATTTAATAAACTTTTATTTATATGCATATTTAGTTGCATTATAATGACGGGTCTCTTCAGCTGTAGATATAGGCAAGGAGTAAAAAAAAATTAACATTTCAAAGCACAATCTTGTTTTAGTTTTAATTAAGCACTATTAAATTTGTGATGTTCAATTCAGTCACATATTCCAGTAATACTACATTGGCACAATTTAATATTAAGGAAAAGATTAAATTCTAGACAGAATTTGAATCATCTAGAACTTTAATCTTTTAATTGCCGATAAATTATTAAATGTAGATTGGCTTTTATTTAAAAAGATTACAACTGCTAGATCGAGGACTGCGGTAGTCAAATGGTCAGCGTGACGGTCGTGGGTTCGATTCCTACTGTTGTCCCTGGCCCTTTTTTTCATGCTACCCTTCCCCCAGCTAAATTTAAGACAAAACAAATACATACAAACTATGGCCATTTAAAAAAGTAGTATTTAATGATTGTGGATTGAATTCCCAAGAGTCGGGAATCATACAAACTGAACAACTAATGTTGAACTTTATAAGAGATGTACGTCATTAATATTATTCATTTGTTCCAATAAATATGATCTTTTTTCTTTTTCCACTGTGAACGCTTTCGTGTGTAGATCGTTTTGCTAATAATTGTTCTGAACTGAAGTGTTGTAGACCGGATTTATTTCGTTTGGTGTCATTACGATCCATTGTGTCGTTAGAATGTTTCTCTATTTTCATTGTATCGACAGAATGTTTTTTCGGTTTAATTGCGTCTATGGAGCGCTTCTCCGATTTGACTGTATCGATGGAATGTTTCTCGGATTTGACTGTGTCAGTAGATCGTTTCTCTGATAGCATCGTGTCGATAGAGCGTTTCTCAGCTCTCAACGTTTCAATGGATCGTTTCTCTGTTACCAATGTATCAATTGATTGCTTCTCTATTCTCAACCCGTCCATTGACAGTTGTTGCGGTTTAGGTGCATCATTTGAATCTTGTCCGTTTACAGGGTACAAGTCCATGTATTCATCAGAAGAATCTGAAATGGCTCTATAAAGAGGGCATCCACATTCAGATTTTAGTGCGAATTTCTCAATATCTTCTTTCATTCTCCTTGTCAGCCTTCGGCCGAGATTGAGTTTTGGGTATTTTTCAAGAGTGTTATCGAGGAAACTTGTATTGGATCTCAGTATGGAACATTTAGTTATGACAATTTTTTTAGTCGGTGCTCCACTAGCTGTACCATACTCTTCAATCTAAAAACAAATTTAATTAATCTTTGTAGTTTTGCAATAAATTTTAACATAAAACTAACACTGCTCAATGTTCCTAAACTGAGAACAACTCTTCCGAAGACTGTAAATTCTTTATTGCATATTTCCAGTTTTCGAAAGGAAATCATAAATTGTGAGTGATTATGTCCTGGTTTCAGTGAGAATGATGAGACAACCCCTAATGAGCATAAATGTGTTTAAAAAAATTAGTTCAGATACAAACAGAAAATTTTACCTGGTCCGTTAAACTGTAAATAGTTATTTTCATTTGGATAACATTCGTCATAAATTGAGTAGACGCCTAATCCTGTCTTTTTTGTGACATCGCCCGAGACACAAGCAAATCCTTTTTGAATTCTATGAAACGGACTGCCTACGTAAGATTTGCCATTGAACCCCCTCACGAGATTTAAAAAATGGTCTCCCTGTTTCGGCGCCCAGTCACGGTAAACTTCAATAAGCAGTTTACCCAGTTTCCTAAGACCCATTTTATCTTCAATACCAATGTGGAACAAACATCTGACCCTCTTTGGTTCCCCTTGAGAAAGAAGGTTGGGCTTAGTTATTGCAGGATTTATAATATCCCATCGTTCCAACGGCAATAAGAAATACTCCTCATTATAAAATTCTGGGTGCCGTGAAGCAAATACCACATTTTCCAAATTTCTCGCATAGTCTTTCTCAAGCTCTTTACGGCTATAGTAAGTGCCCTAAAACTCAATATTTTATTTTACTATGAAAATATAATTTTCTAATACTGGTCCTAGAGTTTAAAAAAACGACGTATATACCTTGTTCAACAAAACATTATAAAATAACTTATTTTCTTTTTCAATTTTCTTATTGTTATGCACTCGGCCATAAAAGTTTGTAGATCTCAATAGAGTAGGAAAACTCGAATCAACTTTTCCCTGTAATATTTATAAAATATATAACTTTTTTTTTTTTAATTTTTGCCGGAAGGAAATTTATATATACAGTAGTCCTATAAATGGTGTTGATATGTTTTAACAGACTCATATTTTTGCTGTCTATTTCATCAATTCTTCTTGTATCATTGTCTAAATTTCCTGCATCGTAATAAAAGGCAACTGGAAGTGGTGGTGCAGAATTATTTATTTTGGATTGTGGGTTTTTTATCTGCAAAACAAAGAAAAAGTTAAATATTTTCGAGTTTATTCGCATTAAAAATTCAATACGCTGTTATGGATAAGATTATCACCCTTAAAAGATGTTCTTTGTAAACTTTCCGTTGCTCCAAAGTCCTCTTCCCATCGAAATTCATTGATATTTTTTGTCGATTCATTTTTAAAAGTTATTAGTACAATTACAACAATAATATAACAATGGTATTAAAAAATTTATGTATATTAAATAATTTAGATGTTTGTGATGTTTGTTCTTCAAGTAACTTGAAGTATTTTTATGTTGATTTAATAAAATGTAGAACGCACACATGTTTAAAAATTCTCTTTTAATATTAACTGATTTACACACAAAAAATAATATAAAATATCCCAATTTTGTTGTAACTAAAATGTTATCATTGACAAATTAATATTCAATTTAATTGGGCAGAAAATTAATTAAATATATTTTAAAGTAAACACATTGGTGTTCAATATATGTAATAATTATTTAGAAATCGTGAGATGCGGTCTGGTATTACGGTTTCAGGAAAACATTTTCTTTATCGTGCCGACGTCTCGATCTTTATTGAGTCTTTATATTTACATTGTTTACATTACACTTTTCCACATCCAAAATGTATTTGCTATATGCAAATAATGTTTGTAAATCCCAGGCCCTGAAGATGATTTCAATAAAGATCGAAACGTCGGTACGATAAAGAAAATGTTTTTCTGAAACGTACATCACACCAGACTGGATCTCACGATTTCTAAATAATTATCGATTAACGGTCACTAATCAACAAACAGAAATAATATAATTGAATGGGATTGGTGGCTGCAACGGTTTAGGCTTTGACTCAGCGCTCGTCATTGTAAGGTAAAAGTACTGAGTTCGAATCCTACATCTGAACCTGACATACTTACAAACAGACTTTTTTTTTTAACATTGACACCCTGAGGTTTAATATGACCTCTGCATTTTCGAACTATTGTTTAATTAAAAAAAAAAAAATGGTAAAAGTAAAAATCTAAATTTTGTTATGTTAAATATAGATTTATAGTTGCTAAAAGCACAAATTAAGTAAAAATGTGAGCAACATTAATAAGTGAAATATTTTTGTGATTTAGACTCGATCAGAAGTTTCTTAGCTTGCTGAGTCATAAAATTATATTTTATTAAATTATCAGAAAAAATCATTCTCATTTCCACTAATTTCTTCTGAAATAAAAATCCAATTTAATTATTTACAGTAAAGGGGAATATCAATTAGCTGGCCCTTCACAGTCACAAGTAATAGGTAATAACAGGTAAAATGTAAAAATTTTAAGAAATTGTTGAAGTGTGAATACAATTTTTAGGAACTGGTTCGGGCAGTAGTGAAGGCGAGACAGCGAGTGCGTCAGATACACCAAAACATTCCAACTCTCCCTTGGTAATTCAATTACAAATACTCAAAATAATGAAAATATTTACTTGTTTTAAATAATTCGACAGCCGATAAAAGGACCATTACATCCTTTCCATTGTGAAGCATTCGCTGAGAAAGAGAAACTCGAAGAAACCGCCGCCAGTCTTCTGAACAAAGCAGAACGATTGAAATATGAACTCGAAGATAGCAGGCAAGCAGAAGCATCAAGAGATGACAAAATTTCCATTTTGCAGACTCAGGTATTTGGAAACTTTTATACACAATGATGTAAATGGTTAAATTCATTGGGTCATTTGGTTTACTTTAGCTGACCAGGCTGGAATGCCGATATGCAAAAGCTCAGGAAGAGTTGTGCATGCTGAGACAAAGAGCAAGCACTGCAGAACATGAGCTCAATCATTTAAGAGAACTCTGTTCTAATGTAAATTGTGATATACAGTCTTTCAAGTAATGTAGTTGAATTAAACTTTTCACATTTTAGCTTACAAGAGATAAAGCTGAGATGTATAAGGAGTTATCAAAACAGTTCGATATCGCAAGCCTGTATACAAATGCAGATCAAACGGATGAAGAAGTAACTGATGGAGAGTCTCCTCAGAGTCGTATGCATTTTATGATAGTAAGTATTTAATGGTTTCGATCGATTACTTTTAATTAAATGCAGAATTATCTATTAAGACAATTCTTATGAAACTTCAGAAGCATCTTGAAGAAGCTAAAAGGCAAGAAGAGGAAAAAACCCAACGCCTGGTGCATCATTTGGAAGAAGTTCTGCTCACGAATCAAAGTATGCTGTCTGAAAGAGAAGCTCTTATTGCCCAAAACATCGCTGATGTTCAAAAGCTGCAAGAAGACACGATATGTTGGAAAGAAAGGTGATGATTAATGCAGTGTTAAACACATTTAAAACATACATATCTATTTACTGTCTTTATGAGCACATAAAAATTTGTTTTGAGCTGATCAGTCAAAATATTTTTGTTAATTAACAATCTCAAGTATGAATAACGTGAACCGCTGTGGAGGGTCATTTTATACTCAATATTGATTAAAGTGAAAAACTACAAAATTAAATTTTTTAAGATAATTTTTTCAATTAATTAATATTTATGGAAGGTATTGGTTGAGTTAGAAAGGTCAGTGTCATGAGCGGTATTTAAACACACGGCGTTCTGCTAAGTACGCCGTGCTCTACCACTTGAGCTATTGTGACTGTCCACTGACTTTCCATTTCAACCTCACCTATAAAATTTTCCCTCCTTTTTGCCATTTTTTAAATGTCGTGTAATCTATTTAATCCTCGGCTACAAATGAAAACGGCTACAAATAGATTTTGTGAAGATATACTTGAGTTTAATTCTCAAATCTATTACAGTTCGTGGTCCAATTGACCAATTATCACTTTTCAATTAATTAATATTTATGGAAGGTTGAGAAAAAAAGTCAGCGGGATTCAAGCCCACGACCTTCGGCTAAATAGCTCTACTCTACCACCTGAGCCATCGTGACTTGGATCCACTCTAATTTTCACTCCTGTTTGTCGTTTTTTCAAAACTGAAGTATATCTTTACGAAAGCTCTCCGTGGCCATTTCATTTGTCTCCGAGAATCAAATAGATTACACGATATTTGAAAAATGGAAAAAAAGGAGGAAAAAATCGAGTGGTGAGTTTGAGATGGGAAGTTGGTGTCCAGGTGGATTGAAGTCACAATAGCTCAAGTTGTAGAGCAGTGGCGCATCTAGTCTAAGGTCGTGGGTTTCAAATCCCCCTCGTGACACTGACTTTTCTAACTCAACCAATATCTTCGATAAATATTAATTAATTGAAAAATGATAATTGGTCAATCGGGCAACGAACTGCAATGGATTTTTTTTTTTATAATGTTCCTTTATTTATTATGTGTATAGGCGACTTAAATAACAATTTTCATGAGTATGTTAAAATTTTATTAACATTATTTAATCAGCAATGGGGTAAGGGATTAGGATGCAAATAGTAGAGCTTAAATCAACCTTTTTTCTATGTGAGTGAGTAAAAGTGATTTATATTAACCGTTATTCTACTTGAAAAATACCAAAAAAATGTACATACAAAAATTACAATGAGGCTACGATATTTATGAGTAATAATAATTACATTTTGAATTCAAGAATGCTGGTTTCTTTCAACCTAATATTTATCATTAGCAAAGTATTATCTATCTCACCATGGATGAGTTAACATTATGAATAATTCACTAGTTTTCGTGGTCCGCTTTACCAATTAATATCTTTCAATTAATTAAGGTTTTCAGTCGTCACTCCAGGGAAAATTCAAAAGGTGGGGTTGAGATGGGAAGTTAGTGTCCGAATGGATTGAAATCACAATAGCTCAAGTGGTAGAGTAGCGGTGTATCAAGCCGAAGGTCGTGGGTTCGAATCCCACTCATGACACTAACTTTTTTTATCCCAACTTAAAACCGTAATTAATTGAAAGATATTATGAATAATTACATTTTTTCAAATTTTTGAAATAAAATTGCAGAAAAGGCCTAGTAGAGGAGTACACCAGATAACATATTAAAATATAATAATTAGACAACGCATGCCGCAAAAAAAAAAAAAAAAAAATGATCTGGGCCTTGAAAGAACCTCAACAGCAATGCGAATGTCAAAACAAAATTTCTTATATTATAATAAATATATATTTCAACAAATTCACTTACAATAAAAGTCATGACTCAATATAACGGTTAATATTAAGGCCAGTGTATTACATTTTGTTCTTTTAATAAAATTATTATTTTCCTGCCCTAATTTTCAATTGTACTTGAAAAAAAAAATCTTTTTACGCGTGTGAATTGTACAATTTAATCTTTCATGTAGATACGAAGAACTGGCTGCAAAACTGGAAATGGTGGAAAACCACAAGGACCCAAGGTTAATAGAGGCTCAAGACACAATTGCAACTTTAAAGAGGACAATCACAATTCTTCAACAGGAAAAATCACTAATTAACCCCAGGCTCTTTGTAAGTAAAATTTATTCCGATTTTCCTAACCAATTTTATTTAAAAATATATTTTATTTTGCAAATTTTAATTACTTTTGAAGAACAAGTGCTTTCCAATTGGCTTTTATCCTCCCATTGTGGGGTGCGTTAGATGTACGAATTAGGTTCATAGTTAGTCTCTCTCTGTTTTAAAAAACAAAATGTGAAACTAAAACATCAAGGTTTCTTTTCTAGTTCACACCGTATGATATGAAGAAATTTTGATATCCATTTTATTTACCATGTGTTCTATTCGTAAAATGTAAATTTTATTTTTCTCCTTTTTGTTTTAAAATTAAAAATAGTACATTTTTTTACACTGTAAATACACAATGATTTTAAATTTCGATGTAGTTTATGCTACCAAATTGTTAATATTTATTACATCTAAGAAAAAAACATAGCTTGAAGATAATCCTGTTAATGTAAGTAACTTGTTTTATTTATTCTGAAACTGAGTGTTTCATGCAGAAAACAATGCATTTCCCATACGGCCTCTTCGTATCTTCTGTGTTAAAGGAATTTTTTTTAGGTTCGGCATGTCCGATGAAGAGACTGGTGGCCCCTCACGTTATGAAACAAATTATTCCATACCCAGTGTGAATAGTGAATGGAACAATGTAGTTGAACTTTTCCACGAACTTAAAAGTTTGCTTGACAACTGCAACAGAGAAGCACAACACTCTTGGGCAATCATCGACAAAGTCAAAAGGAGTGCTTCTATTATTACATTAGAGCTTGAAGATCTGGGGAAAGAGATCAGCGATATAGGAGTATGCAATAAAAGCAGTGAGACTTCTACATATATAGGAATTGAACCTTACAGCGACCATCTTTTAGGATCATTACAATGTAGAAAAAACTGTGGCAAATTGTCTTCTGGCAGAGCTATAACATCCTCAGATTCAGAACCGTCAGCCAATAATGAAAATAACAATGTGGAAAACCGAGATAAAGACAATGTAAATGAACCGAGTGAAAAATTTGAATGCAACAACAGCTGTTATTTAATTGAAACAAATGCCTGTGAAAATTCGACTGATGGTCAAGCTTCTTATGACAGCGGAGGAAGTCATTTTACATCAGCCAGATACAATGGCATCTCGAATCGATTTTCTTCGAGGAAAAATTGGAGATTATCATCTCTTGCAGAATCGGATGAGGGAATTTCTATCGTCTCAAAGGAAAAAGAAGAAATTCTTAGAAATATTAAAAAAACCAAAAATGATTTTATAAACGTCAAACTGAATTGTAAAAATAATAACATTAAAAGTTACAATGAATCGAAACCTGATTCGGAAAATTCTTCAGACAGTGTGCCTATAAAAGCACGGCAAGTGAAACCTATTAGAGCAGAAATTCTTAACAATTCTGACAAACTACAATCATCAGAGAGTTCTACAACTGAAAATGGTAGTGATTTTACTGTGCAAAGCAACGAAGAAAAAAATATGGCATCACCAAACTGCTCCCAAACAACAACAACAGAAGAAGAACAATCCACAACTAATACAACCCGATGTGATGATAACGACAAGCCACAATTATTAAATTCTATAAGCAATGTGACTGAAGAGGATGTTAAAGAAGAAGTGAACCAAGAATCTATAAGTGTTGCTTCCAGTGATGTAGAGTTGAAAGAAAGTAAAATAGCCGATCCAGAGATTTGTGCCCAGGGAGAAAAAGAAAAAATTACAAGTAGTGAACAACAAGAGGATTTAAAACCTCCAGTTAACTATTTTCCAGACAGCGATGATTATATAGAAACGATATTGTCTCCAAATTGTGAAAAGGCTATGTTCGGTCAGAAGAGACCCAAAAAAAAATATTTTGAACCTGAAAACGATTATTTGAAACCTAATAAGAATATCATCCTGAATCCTTCGTACAACGATGAAAAAGAACAATACAATATCCAGTTTTGTGTCCCTTTCACTGACAGAGTTTGTTATAGTGCTTTGACAAGAACTAATTGTACCAATGTTAATCCTTACTATAAAAATGATAACCAGTTACCAGGAGAAACACAAAAACTTCCACCAATTCCTCAAAGAAGAATGCCTGTTAAATATTGTGAATTTTCAAATGTCAAGTCTATAGAAGGGAAAAAAACTGTTGTCGGGTGTGTAAAAAGTCAAAAAAATAGTCTTAGACCTATTTACAAAGTAAAAAATATGCCGAGTGAAGTCAAATTCATTGCCACAGTATATCCTACCAGCGTAAGAACTAATATGGATACTACAACTGTGACTCGACATAATATGCAAACAGGATATGTTTCAACATTCAGAGTCAGTCCAGAAAAAAAATCACGAGTGGTTCCGTATTGTGACAACATTTATTCTCATCAAGCGTTAGCAAATAAACCAAATTTTAAATTGCTTACACCCAAACATCATCATACAGCACCACATCGAAAACATCAATTTGTTAATAATCAACAAAAATATATTGAATACCCACAAGATTATAATGAGAGAGGGAGTTGTTCACCGAGGAGAAATGGTCAAAAGCAAAGCAACGGAAGAGAAACTATGCCTATTTCAAACAGACACTATTCTAGTGTAAAACCCAGAACTGTTTCACCATCTGCAAAAGTCCATTCAACAAATCAGGATCAATATATTTGTGAAGATGACCAGCAGGTGTTTGCGAGAATAAATCCAAACCGTATGCGTGAAGTAGATAATCAAAAGGTGGTCGCAGGAAGTTTGGCCGAAGCCGATGATTGTGATAAATACGATCAACAGGTCATTGCAGGAAGATTGCCTCAGGCTGATGCTTGTGAAGATGAACAGGTAAAGACAACTAAAGTGAGTCAAGATGACAATTGTATGGAAGATGAACAGATGATAAGAGAAAGAACAAGTCAATCTATTATTTACGAAGATGTTCAACAAGGGACGTCGACGGCTGAAAGGGGTTTTCATGGAAAGAACAGATATCTAGAAACTGAGTGTGAAATCATACCATACGGAGGCAACAAAATTACTTCGCAAGAGATGAGACGTGAAAATGCAGTTCAAAAAGAGAGAAGCTTTTCTCCCCCTGAAATAAAGAGGAGAAAATTGTCATCGAATAAATCAGATAATATGCAATACTCAGCTAATGAAAACAATTATGACCCACCCTACCCACATGAATCGAAGAAAACTTTTCAACAGGGTGATGAACATGTAAAGACAAGTAGAGTGTGTCAAGATAATAAATATAAGGAAGATGAACAGATGATAAGAGAAAGAACGAATATTTACGAAGATGTTCAACAGGGGACGTCGTCGGTTGAAAGGAGTTTTCAAGGGAAGTACAGATATCTAGAAACCGATTGTGAAATCATACCATACGGAGGCAACAAAATTACTTCACAAGAGATGAGACGTGAAAGTGCAGCACAAAATGCCCCTGAAATAAAGTGGAGAAAATTGCCATTAAATATATCTGAAAATAATCAATACTCAGCTAATGACAACAATTGTGACCCACCGTACCCGCATGAATCGAAGAAAACCTCTTGCGATTCTTCCATTAGAGAACCTTACGATAATACTTCGGAACAACGAGTTACTGTACCTTCAGATGTTACGTTGTTTCAAGATATAAAATCAATTGCAGAGGACTGGAATGGAGAAAGCGAAAATTATATGCCAAGAAAGCAATACAGTGCACAAAGAATAGAAAATGTTGATAACGATACAGTAATGAGAACGACAAATAATAAAAGCTGTGGAATAAATACTTCTGAGTTAGATCGACCAACAGGAGCATTATGTGAATGTAAAAGATACGGCTGTGATAAATATTGTAATTTAAAAAAGAAAGACAACAGTTCATCAACTGCAACTGAATCTCAGTTAGATAAGGTAGCGAGTAAACCACCCAGTGAAACAACAGAAAATAACCCTACCGTATGTAATGTTTCCACAGAACAAAACCAGTTGCAGATTAGAAAACAAAATAACTTCTTCAGAGTACAAAGGATGGTTAATTTTGCCCAACAAAAGTTTTTAACTTCAAAAAACTTAGAAGAAAGCACGTGCAAAATTAATTTCTTAGCTTTTCCAAATAAAATGGCTAAAGATAAAAGATCCATTTATAAACTCTCTTCGACCAGTACCACTGAATTGAGTGATTCTGAATTAACGGAAATGCCTGTTCAGCCTTACGATACAACGCATGCGTCTGTATGTGATAAAGAATCCCAATGTAATTCTGCCATTGCTGAAAAAAGTCAGGTACTTTTTAAGTTGAGTAGCTTGGATGCTTCGTATCCTCTCAAACAGAACAAAACTGCAGGTGTACTTTGTCAAACAGAGATTCTGTCAGATAGGAAAAGTGACTCAAATCCAATAAATTCACCACCAAAAATTGAAGAGGATTTACACCTTTACGGTAACAGTAAACGATCCGTGTTGAAATTAAAATCTCACTTCATGTGCCAAACGGAAAATCGGCCTATTTTGGAACAAAATGAAAAAAACAAAGGAATGGTTATAAACCCAGTTGTAGAAAGTCCAACTGTCAAATTTGAAATTTCATCGAATGACAAACTGTTAATTACTACATTTACACAGTACGAAGAAGACACATGCAAACCAGTTAACCCGGCAAAACAAATTGAAACAGTACCATGTAAAAAAACAAAAGAAGTTAAAACAATTAGTACAGAAACCAATTCGATAGATCAATTTACGAAACTTAGTAAACCTCCTGCAGTAGAGAAAGTTGACAAATGTGAAAATACTATGCTTAAATTTAACACAAAAGGCCCAAAATTGACAAATTCATTGACAATTTACGATAAACATATTAAAAAAGACCATTTAAAAAGTCAAGAGCATCACATAAGCAAAATTAGTAATGAAGTCAAATCCAATAACAATCCTACAGTGGCGAATGTATCTATTAAACACCAAGAGACTAATACAGACAAAACTTTTGGCTGCAATGAACTTAATAAAGTTTGCGCTAATAATGAAAATTCAGAAAAAGTAGGAAGAGCTTGTACATATGTTAACACTTCGACTAGCATGGAAGACGATCTTTTAGAAAGGTACACTTCCTTTGGAAAGCCTAAATATTTATCTAATTCAAATGTTTTTCGAATCAAGAATTTGTCTAAAAGATGTCGACCCAAAGAATCATTATTAAACCAACGTATGAGAAAAAGTGCTATTTACAAACTGAAAGATTCAATAGCAAGTAGATGTAAACACAAACATAAACATAAACGCAAACAGAAACGCAGGCGTAAATCCAAATGTACCTCTTTAAATAAAATTCAATTTCTGTGTCCCACCAATAATGTAAATGATATCAACAATGATTGTAACTTGGAAAATATCAATCAGTTCACGACAAACTCAGTCTGTTGTCCTATAAACGTTGGAAATTCGAATGCTGTTAATATACCACAATTTACCGATCAAGAACGACCGTCAGATTCTTTAAGTACTGAAAATAAGTTTAATATACCACATAGCTTTAAGAACTATGTTTCTACGTACATAAACCAAAATATTTTGCCAATGTTATTATCAAACAATTTAATCAATCTCGATCAAATAAATCAGAAAGTAGTTCAAGATGCTAGAGAAACTTTAATGAATAAGTTATTCCCTGAAGATTGTGAAGATAAAAAAAACGTCAGTTTGTATGGCACAACAGATAATCAGTCATTAAACAATAACAGAACTTCACTAAACCCTGATATTGATTCCTACAAACAAAATAGATCACAGTCAAATTCATCGCCATCAGAAACATCAGATATTGTACATAAAACTGATTCCAAAGCAGCTGTGAATTTTATGGTTATGAAAGGCACAAAAGAAGTACATGCTGCAGATTTAGTAAGCAGTACTTCTTTGTCATTGAAAAAGAACGTTAAACAAAGCAAAAGTGCAATGTCCGTGTCTGTTAGTTCGAAACCGAGCTCGGACATTACCAAAGTTACATCGCACCAAAATTTAAAATCTACCTCTGGGTTACGCTCCGATGAGTCGAAACATGGTAGAGTTGAAAAGAAGAACGTAAAGTATCCGAATTCGCACGGTAGCAAAAGTTCCAAGCCTAATGCCAAATTAATAAACTACAACAAACTCAAGAAAATAATTTCGGAATATTCAAGTCGAAATGTTTGCAAGGGCGATTCCACCAAAAAAATCTCATCTGATCAAGTGGGTCGAGAAAGAAAACATTCTGTAACGCCAGGTCATATAAAATTAGGTGAAACAGATAGTACTACAAAAAAATCTGGTTTTCAAAGGAGTGAGAGTAGCAACTCCAGAAAGGTGAATACAAGTGGTAAAAACCTGTCAAAGCAGAAGTCAACATCAATAGAGAATACATTTAATAAATTCCATAGCTCTAAATCCCAGTTCTCATATAGAAAGCCGATCAAAGAACTGCCTGCTGAATTATCGATGTACAAGCCACAAAATGATGCAAAACTAAATAAATCGTCAATGGCGCAAAATTTCAACAAATCGTCCCTAAATAATTACAAAGATAAAATATTACAAGTAAACAAAAGTGGTAAAATTTGCGGTATCAATGGAAAGACTGTAAATCAAAAGCAGGATAGTACAAAACAAAAATATAAAAATTATTGCAATCCTCATCTAAAAGATAACTCCCTATCTTTCAGAGATCATCTTTCTAAACAGCAAACAATCTGTGAAGCAGAAGTAGCTAGCATGCTGAAAATTATGTCTAAAAGAAATGGTAAAGTTTTAAGTAAACATGATTTAAAAGGAAATAGCAGATTTTGGATTTCAAATTGTCATGTCAAACTGTTGAAATCTATTAAAAAACTGTACTCAAATGATTTCAATTCTGACCATAGTACAGCCGAATGGAAGAAAAAATTACTTTCCAAAGATGCTAAAGAAATTCTAAGGAAGATTGCAAAGGGAAAAACTGATAGATCAAATCAAACTGCGGTTTGTGGCAGGCACAAGGGTGAAAATAGAAACAGTCAAATTTCCAAAGAAAATGACTTCACTCTACTGGCGATGAACAAGAGGGCTAAATACAATTGTTTTATAAAACCTAACATTCATAGCAATTCAAAAAAGCTATTGAAGGAAAATCGTATTCAAAATTATGAAAATAAAAATACTAATCCTTATGAAGATAACGATCAACTTAAAAGAACTGATTCTATAAAAAAGTTAAAAATGTGTATTGAACAAATAGAAAATAAACTGCCGCACTTTATCATCGAGAAAAAGCGTATAGCGAGTGAAAATAAAGCACAGAGAAAAAGGGATAAGACCTTGCAAACACATCCTGTTCCATTGAACACCACGAAAATACAAACAGTTTGTACTTGTATTCAGAACTTGGAACTGCATGAAAGTGACATTCCCAACAATAGAACAAAATTAGAAACAAATCCTTTGAGTAAGCGTGAAAACATGGTTGAATCTTCAATAGAGGGCAAAACTGGAATTATTCAAACTGATATAACTCTTGATAATCTTAACCATGATGAGAGTTTTAACTTTTTTGAAGATTCAATCGACGCCAAGAAAGCTTCAGATAATAAAATAACTAAATGGAACAAAGCAGATAGCAAGGGTAACACCGATATGTCGAAAACTGTAGAAGTTCAGACACAAGATGGCGAAATTGCAGTACACCGAATAACAAGAATTGAAAATTATGATAACGATCAAAAAAGGAAACCCATACTTACGGAAGAATTGGAAATGCTTGACCAATCAAATATTTCAACATCCAGGCAAAGAATAAGGCCCCCTCTAACAGCACAAGATTTTGAATTAAGCGAAAAAATGCCCTTAACTAAGTCATTTTCCTGGATAAATAATCTGAGAGGGTTCGATTCAAAAGAGAAATTAAACAGCAAAAAACTGGAAGCGCTTTGCAATATGGAATCTAAAACTGTAGAAGAGGAACTGAATAAACAAATAGAAAATACTAATTTAGCAACAAGATCCGAGAGCCCGGCAAAAGCAAAGCTAATTACGAGACAAATAAGTAAAACAATCTGCAACATTAATGAATCAATTTTTTTAAAATCCAGTAAAGAGGAATCAAAAGTAATGCGAGACGAAAGAGAAAGCCTGGAAATAAAAGAAAGTAACGAAAAACACCAGAGTCGTCAATCTTCATCAATTGAAAATCAACTTGCCCTAATGCGTCAAAGAAGAGAAGACTACATCGAGAAAATAAACAGCGCTCTGAAAAACTGCGAAGAAAATTCAAAAGTAACGTACGATTTTAATGAAAAATTTCAAGGAAGACAGTCAGACAGCATAAAAAGTCCAAATAAAACCAGTCGTGATACAATTCTTTTAAACGAGTCAAAGGACAGCGTGACTCCAATTATCCCTGAGCAGAAATTAACCCTGTTAACTGTACCACATTTAGAAAATCAAGAAGAGACTTCATGTTTCATAGAAAAATCTCAACCGACCGAAAAAAAAGAAACTTGTAACACCTCTGTCAATTCAATTAAAGATATGGGGTCATCAACAAAAATAAATAGAGAAAAGCCTAGTTCTGAAAGCCTTGAAATTGTAGAAATTAGGGAGATTAGAGAGGTTGATGATTCAAATTACCATCTTGCAAAGGATTCTTTTAGTGTTAACATATTAGCAGAAATCGTACAAGAGAAAAACGATTTAAATGAAACTGACCAAAGTGACAAACATGTTGAAAATAAAAACAATGATCAAAACAGTGAAAATGTTGAATATCATACAAGTCAAAATGAAACAATCGATTATTCCCAAATTCTTATCGACAGTGAACAGAGTAGGGAAAACATCCAAAAACCATTACTGAATGAAGAAAATATCTGGCAAAATCAGAAAAACATAATCGAACAAATGAAAAAACAAAGTAGAAAACATTCACAAAGCTTGGTAAGTCAAAATGAGCTAAAAGAAGAATGTATCCAAAAACCATTACCGAATGAAGAAAATATCTGGCAAAATCAGAAAAGCATAATGGAACAAATGAAAAGCCAATGTAGCAAACATTCACAAAGCCTGGTAAGCCAGAATGAACTAAAAGAAGAATGTATGCAAAAACCGTTACTGAATGAAGAAAATATCTGGGAAAATCAGGAAAACATAATCGAACAAATGAAAAAACAAAGTAGCAAACAATCGCAAAGCTTGGTAAGTCAAAATGAGCTAAAAGAAGAATGTATCCAAAAGCAAGGAAGCAAAGATGAAAATATTAAAACTTCACAAGATACGATAAGCCAGAGTGTTGAAGCTTCCAGTCAGTTGAAGGTGCATGAACAAAATAGCAATAAAAACCTAATAAGAGATAATGAACAAAATGAAGAAATTATGGAAAAACGAACCAATAATGAAACAAATGTGCAAAACCAGGAATGCAAAGTGAAAGACCAAAACAAAACTGTCGAAAATCAAACTTGCGAACATAAACAGAGTAGCAAATATACCCAAAACGAAATAAACAAGATTGATCAAAGTTCCAAAGTTGATTTTCTTAGTCCTAAAACAACAAAAAATGAAACAGAGGTAGCCAAACAAATTGACCATACTAACTGCTGTGATAGCAAACAAACTGCAGATAACAAAAATCCAAATGCTAGCCAGAAAGTTGAAACAAGCCAAGCTAATGTAAGCGATAACTCAAATCGCACAAACTTTTTAAGTTTTCAAGAATTTCAGCGAGAAATTAGTGAAATGAAAAAACGAGTACAAAGAACAATGAGCCAAGATAGGGAAAATAAACCGCTTGCGTGCAAATCGGATGATCATGAAAATCCCTTACCAAGTAGTAAGATTATTGACAATGATGTCCCAGAATCATTAGATTCTATTCAGTTTTGGAAACAGAGTCAAAATAAAAATTTTGCTAATAATAAAGTTAAAAAGCCTTTAACAAGCAGTAGTAATGATGATTTAAATACAACCAAAGTCAAAACTTGTGATAAAGTCATAACTGAAGATACCAAAATCAAGGAAACTGATCACCAACCTGTTATAATGACTCCTTCAGAGTTTAAATCAAGAACCGAAAGAAAAAAATTATCAAGTACTCATAAATCATGTAGAAAAGATGAAATTGTGAACAATGATCCGATGACTAGCCAAGGGGTTAAGAAAGCCAAGAGCTCGCTACAAACAAGCAATTTTACTTTTCCATTGGTTTCGCAATTACCTTTTGAGCATGAAAAACAGAAATGTGAAGAAGAAAGAAAAAACACTGACAAAATAAATCCGGCAAATTCCCAACTCGAAATTCGTAGAATTAACTCGAAAAATATTTTAACAGAATTAGATATGTATCACAATAGCATAGCCAAGTGGCAAATGACACCAAGTATTGAGGAAATTATGAAAAACTCTAAAGGCACAGGATCTACTTCGAGAAAACGGGTTGACAAGTCAGCACTGAAAGATCGAACGAAGGAAGGGAAAATAATCAAACGGAAAACAAATAAATTGAAAAGTGACGGTCAAAAACAAACTGTATCTAAATTAAATTCACAACAAAAAGAAAAAATTCATGAAAAGACTAGAAAAGGGTTCACCATGCCTATAGATTCTAGAAAAGATTGCAACAGCTTACCAATTAAGTGTGATTCCTATAAAGTTCTCTTAGTTACTAACGCGAAGCACAAAGAACCCGGTACAAGCGTTGTTCATGAGACTAGAGTTAAAGGAAAACATAAGGTCGAGGTAGCGCAAAAAGGAACTGTGAAACCTCATTCAAAGCTGACAAAGCATGAAGACAGAAAGCACTTGTCACCATCGCCTCCCAGGGCAAAATCTACAGACCGGTCTACTCCAAAAGGCGACTGCAGTCGTGGACTACCTCACCAAACACATCCAAAACTAATACCTTTGGAACTCTATAAAATAAATCAATTTTTAACTCTTGATAACAACAAGAAAAATCTGTCAAAAACTTCAGTAGATTCTTATTTGAAGTTATTACGACAACTGTCCGCCACTATCGAAGATCTTATTACTCTTATGAAACTCGCATTTAAAAAAGAAAATGTAAAACTAGTCAATAAATTCTATTCAAGGTCCAAAAACCAATATATCAAAGAAAAATCAAAGCAGCTGTACAAGCATTTAGCGACTGTGGACACTAAAAAAATCACTAAACACAAAATGTGTGGTGACTATGTAAGTTGATACGTTATTTATAAATACACCATTTATCATTATAGTCCTTGTACTAAGACAAAAAAAGGACTTGCATAAAATATTTTGTGTTGAGATAGTAAGGTCGATGATGCTGGAAAAGGTATTTAGAGCACTGGGTACAGTTCTGAAGACAGTGGGTTCGAATCCAATCTGTGTCATTGGCTTTTTTTAAATCTAAAGTATTGTGTTTAAAAATTAATTTATATATAATATAATGAATGTGACTGATAAAAAAAAAGAACTAAGACAATTTTACAAAAAAAAAAAAAAAAATATTTATTATTCTTTTTTTTCTTTCTTTTTTTTTTTTTTTTTTTTTTTTTTTTTAACTCTCTTGTTACAAAATTGGAATAATGATTGGCCACATTTGTCCACAATTTGTCTTACTCATATTTTCCATTGTTCTGACCACTTCCTGTTATTAATCATTTGACACAAACCGCAATATTTATCGTGAAATAATTTTTATGCACGATGGTACGATCACAGATGGTAAGACTGTTACCGTTGTTATAGGTCATAATCCATCATTCTTACGGCGATAATTCGCCGGCTTCGCTCCGTGGAGACGGGCGGGGTTACTTAATACTAAATTTTAAAATAAATAAATAAAATGGGCGCCACGCTGTTTATATGCACGGAAACAGCGAACCGTAAAGGAAAACAAAATAATAATAAGAAGAAATAAAACAAAGAAAATTCACTAACTGTAAAATTAGCATAAAAAAAGAACAGAATATTTACATAAGGAAACAGAAAACCAAACACATTTATTTCAATAGAACACTAAAACATTAACCTTAAAATCTAAAACTAAACTTTCCTGCGAAATAGTGTCCAGATCCGCTTCTTTCCAGGCGATTAAAATCCCCGCTTCTGGGTGTGTGGAGGGAGCATCTTCTCTGCTGATGACTGGGTCCGCAACCGCCTTCGTTGATTTCTTCTTTTTTTTTCTGATTCTATCATCCGGCCAGGCCGTAGTGATCCGTCTCGCACACACTCTGCGACTCACCCTCTTGTTCTCTCCTAAGCCTACCCTCGGCTCTCTTAATTTTGAATCACCCATCGCTTATTAATATAGGTGGCATTATATCATGTTACGTTACGAACGTAACATCATATAACAACATCCAACTGCAGCATTAAGTGTTTAACATATCAAAAAAAAAATATTGTACAGTATGGTCTGGAAAGCGACCTGCAGTTCGAACAATCACAATCATCTTAGTCTACCTAATCTCACCAATTTTGCCCATCAGATATGTGCATTTTACTATTTCAAAGATAAAACAGACCAACACTACTGAAGATCGTTGATATATTAAAATGTATCTGTCCAACAATGATAATAAATCCAGCATGAATAGGAGGGCTAGGATGATCAAAGACGAGCTAAAATACAATTTAATATAACCGCATAACTTTTTAAAATTTTATATGAATTAAATTTTAGTTTTATCGTTTAAATTCTAGGATGCTGCAACTAGCACTTCATCGCCAAAGACAATGTCACTACCCGCTAAGAATGAATCACAGAAAATGAGCGATTCAGCACTCAGGGTGACAAAGGCTACACTTGAGTATGTGTACAGAGAGCTAACAATGTTGAAGACACAAATCAACCAAACGATGTTTGTTGAAGTTCGGAACCAAATAGCAAGCAATAAATCTCTGAGTAAATCTGAGGTGAGATTATAACAATTTCGCTATTTTTGAGTTAAAAAAAAAAAAATTAAAAACCATTGAGTTGTTTCTTTTTCTAGAATGAAAAAATGGTTCAAGCCATTGACTTAGAGTTGAATAAAATAAAATCACTGGAAAATCAAATCGATATGCTTTCGCGTGACCTGAAGGTACTTTTGCTTGGAATACCCTTAAATTTTTTAACTTTTTTTTTTTTTTTTGTGCACTAAATACAATTTTGTCGATGAAATGCGATTTCAGCAAAGGATAGAGATGGAAGGAGATTTGGATGAATTTCACACAAGGCTTGAAAAAAGTTATGTTTCCAAGTTTGAATACGAGTGCACAAAACTCAATCAGGACGAGGCAATGAAGAAATTGAAGCACGAGGCAATAATAGAGACTAAAACTCAACTGAACGATAAGCTAAATGAAATCAACAATCTTATTCAGCATCAGGTACAACCGGCTAAGCGACAATTTAATTTGATTTGATTTTTAACAGAATTTCATTTTTAGATCCAAGAGCAATCGCGTCAAGAAAAAGCAAGGAGCACCAGTGAAGTGTCGTTGAGGAAAAAATTAGAACATATTGGCGAAGTCCTGCAGACGGAACTGAATAATATTCAAGCAGTTTTGGCAGGTTTGCTCTAGAATATGATCTATTGTCATGATACGAACTAAATATTTATCTGTTTTAATTTTAACACAGGAAATCAAGTCGATCTGAAAGAAAATAATGAAAAAATTAAGGATGACAGTAAAAATAAGTATGTGCACAGGAAAAGAAATATGTTCGAGAAGACTTGTTCCCTTGATGAGAGGTGAATATCTACTCAAACTCTTTGTGAATTGAAAATCTGTCAAAGTTTAATAATAGTATATTAAAAATGTCCTTAAGGACAAATTCATATTGTAAATACTGTTCTCTGACAATTATACATATTTTAGACACCAAAATTGTTAAGTACTTTTTTCTTTTTTTTTTTTTTTTTTTTGTATAGTTAATTCAATCATCTACTTTAAGCTTTATGACTTAAATAAAATTTTATTAGTAAAATAAGAAAGTTTATTAATATTAACACAATTTGAGCCAAACAATAATGCAAACCCAAAACTTTACTTTTACAAACTAATCGGCGTACTTCTATAAATTTCAGGATCGAGAAAGGCCCCTTTAAGCCATTAGAAACATCTCCAAAGCATGGAATTGGTAACTATATCTAAATAAATGAAGAGTAAACAATATTTCAACAACCAATTATAAAAAAATGTCTTTCAGGTGGGAATGTCGTAAAAGCCAAACAGTCCCTGGAGGAGAAAATGAATGAAGATCTCAAAGAGAAATATTTGAAAAAGAAGTGATGTACGCAAAATGCAAATGTGTGAATTGTGAAACAATAATTTTTTTTGTTTTGGCCCATGTACACTGTTTGTTTTTTTTTTCTTTTCTTTCAATGTTTCAAGCAGTAAATAAAATATCTAAAATGGATTATCATAAATTCGACAGTTCAATTATAAGATAATCAATGTTTATATTTTAATAGTATACTTAGTAGAATAATTATGGGATAGTTTTAGTGTAAAAATTAGTGATTTATTGTGAGATAAAAAAAAATTTACGAGTTCGCTCTTTCACTTAAGTGAACTTGTCAGTCGAAACATTTGATTTAAGCCGTTAAATTTTTAGATGACGCAAGAAATAATCCAACAGGCTGATCCCTTGTACTTTGTAACAATGTTTCATAGCATGATAATCATTTAATTTTTTTTTTTTTGAATCGATTAAAAAGAAAATCCAATTATGGCAATATTTTTGACATTCACCTAGTAATTCTTATTAGGCAATAGTTTTAAGACTAATGTAGTTTTTGACATTAGTGTTAGATCAATGTCACCGTTTTACTTCAATTTCATGTATAGTAACTAATAATCCAATGTTTAACATGCCACACTGGTAAAAATACTATATAAATAATCAAAGTAGATAATATAAAACTGTATTTAACTCTATGAAAGTAAATTACATGTTTTTTTGTTGTTTTTTTTAATAGATGCGATTGAATTCAGTGATATGTGTTATATATTATTAATTTTAAGTACTTTTACAGGACTTTAAAAAAATGTCTTCTAGTAATATGCACATAGTATAGTTCCTTTTTGTAAATAAATAGATGATAACGGGTCGTTTTTATATTTGTATTGCAAGATATAAATTATTAAGTCAATTTTTGTTTACGATAGTTGTGGATAGTACTGTTTAATAATAATTTAAACTATTCTACATTATTGTAGGACCATTGTTTATACACACTAGATTTTATTTTAAATTTATTAATATAGTATTTTGTTAGATATAGAAACAAAATTTTTATTTTACGTATTAAAAACTCCATTGATTTTCTGAATAGAAAGGGGTTTCGTGTATTTGATGAGCACATTGTGATCTTGTTTGTTAATATTATTTAAGAAATGTTAAGTATGCCATTTTTATCTTAAACAATTTTGATATGACTTTCGTTAAAACTGCATTAAGTTGGAAATCTGAGTAGTTGTGGCCTACCAATTTTGGCCTTGTCGTTTATTAGCGTTTAATTCGTTTTGCTTGACGTCTTCCAACTTCAGTATTTGAAATTACACTCGAGAAAATGTTTTCAAGTGACGTATATGCTCAATTTTGTGAATTGTACAAAATGGTGTTGCTAATTTATTTTCCGTTATACTTTTTTATTATATTTTATTTCAACTGAAACGTTTAACTGCTATTAATTTGGGATATATTGTTAAATATAAATAGGGAATAATATATTTTAAATATTTTTATATGTTTAAGAAGGCACAAAGATTAGAGCATTATATAAATGAAAGTTATATAAATTTTAAATCTATTTTATTTTTTTATTTTTTAGATGCCAATTCTGACATGAATGAAACAATGAATCGTCCTTTAAAACAGTTTAAACGTAAGTTTACTGGAAAAATCGTTTTATATTACAAATAACTAAGTTACACAATTAGGAAAAAAAAATTCTGATTAGGATTTACATTTTATATTTTATGATGTATAAAAGAAATTAAATACAAAATGTTTTGTGCTCAAATTGATAATTCATATCACCATAACCACACATAGATTTTAGTTTAAACAGCATTAAGAATTAAATTTAAACGAGTGTACATAATGAAAACCTCTTAATCTTCCCTATTAATTATAACGGCTAAGATAAATATTTTTAAGAAAAATGTTTTAAATATTTCCGATGTGAATCGAATCAGTATTGTTACTAGCCAAAGACAAATTATGTTAATAAATAAAATTTATTATCTAGTTATGTAATACACAGTAGTGAACTGTAATAGTCAATGGCAAAGCTAAAAGTATTTTACCTCCATAAAATTGTTAATCGTGTTTTGAAATATATTTTGTAAATAGCATGTTGGTTATGAAGTTGTAGCTCAGTCGTACATCCAATACAGAATGTTGTAGTTAAATAAATCTCCAATTAGTAAATATAGTTATTGTTCAAACCCTTTTCCAGTTATTACCAGGCTTTGAGTTTTGCAAAGCCACTGAAATAAGTGTCTTAATTACTATTACTTCTTTATAAGTAAAAGTGCGGAAACTTTTCCAATAATATAAACTAGGCACAGTCAACAAATTTATCTCGTCCCAGAATGACCATGAATCATCATGGGAGCCACAGGAACAATACACCGTCGGGAGGACATTTCTCCTAAGCATCTCCATATGAAATTACGCCCGTTTGAATATTTTAAGCCAATTCTCACTTTAAAGAGAACAAAGTCCCCAATCTTCCAATATCCAATTCACACGTTCCTGTGCAAATTCGCACTTGCTGTGGTTTTGTAGAGCCTGATGACGGATGACAGAATATTAAATTTATTGGTTATAATTATTGCAAAAATATAGAGAGACCCTACACAAAGAAAAGTAATACACATAAATTTTTTTTCTTTTTTTAAGCTTGGTCATTTCAGCCCCAAGATTTACAATTAATTTATTAGTATTATTTTTCAAATTAATTTTTTTTTTTTTTTTTTTGGGGGGGGGGGTAATTATTGTTAGTATTGTTAAATTTGGTGTTGAAGCAAGCCAAAAAGCACAAAAAAATTAAAAGTGTATTTCAAGCATGTACACTACGCTATGTTAAACCAGCACGACCGATCCGTCAAGTGGGGTTTTAAACTATTCAAGCCTTAAGGGCCTTGCTAAGAAATGCTTAGGACTTCTTCACTTGAATATAGTCAAATCAGACTATAAAAAAATTAAAATTAAAGAGAGAGAGAGAGAGAATTTTGGGCTGTGAAATCTTAAATTCCCCGACATGAAAAGTTTTTGGACTGGAATTCTTAAATTCACCGACGTGAAAAGTTTTTGGACTGCGAATTCTTGACTTCACCAACATGAAAATTTTTTGGTCTGGAATTCAATATTATGACGGACAATATTAAAGAAGAGAGAAACCAGAAAAAAGTAACGAGATCGAGATGATTGGAGAGGAATAAACAAGTCATTGCCTTGCTTACCTCACCGCACTATTTCCAAACTTAAGGTAAAAGCAAAAAAACCACGCCGATTTGAGAGCCCAATTTTTATAATTGTGGAACCAAAATGATTTTGAATTTTGAGCCTTATTCAGTTCAAATTACCATGTGACAAATTTGAATTAAGTTTTATTTTCACCCATGCAATGAATTTTTTTTTCAATAAAACTTTTAACCTCGATTCACAATGCATTATTTAAATCTACTTTACATAGCTAGGAATTATATCGAACAATAGTTTTAGGAAAGTGTAACAGAACTTCTTTAAAACCAAAAGACACTTTTAAATTATAATAAAACTATGACACAACAGTAAATTTTGCTGGACTGCAGTAAGTACCACGATCTTTGTATTAATAGTGATCTTAGAACTTCAGTATTTTTTGACAATTTTTTCCAACTAGAATCATCCGCATTTATTAAAAAAAAATCAACTTGAGATCAATTATTTTAGTTTTTGTACCACAAGTAACATATTTTGAAAGATTTTGCCAGCAATACAGTAAATGTTATTTTACAATAAGCTTAATAAATTACCAATTTGCTCTTGGCTTAATGAATTACAATTTCTCTTTACGATTTAAATGCAGAGAGAGAGAGAGAGAGAATGTGTGAGTGAGAGAGCATAGCCATTAAACATAATTCAAATTGGCATTAAAAAAAACGATAGATTAACACATTCATTCAAATCATTGTTTACTAGTTTACACAAATAACCGTATTGCATGCGTAATATAAAAAAACTGACCATCAAATTTTTATGTTATTACAGTACACGCAAATATTGCATAAATAAACCATATGGTTGATCCGATAAGAACGTTCAAAGTTAATTTATCTTTTAGCAAATTTTTATCAATAAGTCGATAAAGAACTGCAAGCACTGGAAAATATGATCGACTTTTTGTTCCATTTTTCTCTCAAATTATAAAATTTGTACGTTTATATATTCAATTTTGTTCGCGTAAAATATATAAGTTGTGATCCATTGGAGATCCCTTCTAAATTAATTTAAAAATAACCTGTAGGTTTTCTAAATACATTTATTAGATTTGATAAACATTTAAATATAGTTCAACATTATTTTTAAGTACTGTCTGTAGTATATCCGACCAATAATTTAAGAAAACATTAAAAATAAGAAAATGATACCAAATATGACAATAATATAGTTTATATTTAAATAAATGAAATAAACTTTTGTGTTTCATGCATGGCTGGAAATATTTTGATTTTCAATTTGGTTTTTGGGTCTTTTTTAGTTGTACGTTTTTGAAAAAAGGTAAGGATCATCAGTACTGTAAAAATGATATTCTTCGATGATGGGATCATCCAATACTATAGCCATTATTGTTGTACAGAAGATTTGAACATAAATTAGCAATGAAAACAGGAAAACTGTTTGACAAAAAAAAAAAAAAAAAAAAAAAAAAAAAAAAAAAAAAAAAAAACTAACATTGTTAAAAGTACAGTTAAATTTCTCTATTAAATAATAAAGTTTATTTATCCTGTCAAAAAGTAAAGCTCATTAAAAAAAGATTCTGTCTAAAACAAAATAAAGTGGACAAAAGTATAAATTGAAAGCTCCATATAATTCCTTAAGGCATTTAATCAAGTTTATTATGTTATTTCTGCAAGTATTGATATCACTTTTTTTTATTAACCTTTTAGGTTTTAATGGCTGGAAAAAAGTTAAAGAAGAGTGGCCAAAAGCTAATTCCTAGCTTAAATTCACAGACATATTTAAATTCATCAGATACAGAATTGAATCAAGAATGGACCAATGTCATTTCACTTTACACAGAGCTTCAAAGGTTGATGCAAACATGCAGCCTTAATTCAGAGACATTACACAACAAAAAGAAAATACCTAACACACTAGAATCTGGTGGTTTACATCGTGAACTTGGTAATTCAAGAAGTAAAAGTACAAAAGGTGGAGTAAAATTGAGTAGAAATATAGTCAGAAAAAACAAAGTTGTATGTAAACATCAATTGAAAACATTTCAAAAATTGAGCTCTACTGACACATCCTGCAATAAAAGCAAATGTGTCATTGCAAAATCAAACGCCCGCATAATTAAACCAAGTGAAATTCAGGCAAATGCAACTTCTGAGAATGTATTCAAAAATAAAGAGCCGGACCCACTGATCTTTATAAAAGAAGAAACAAATATTCTTCAAGATGCTAATCCTAATAAATTAGAAAATAATCCAGAAAAGCCATGTCCAATAGGAAGAAAAGAAGTCAATTTTTGTTCTAAGGTAGATAATAATAATATGAATATTGAACATATTAAGCAATTATGTCTAGCTAGTGGAGGTTTAGAGACCCAAATGAGAAAATTGGGAGGTTGTAATAATAACTCTTTTGGAATAAAATTTTCTAAAGGTGTCATTCAACAACTTTATAATAAGATATATTATTACAATGATGTTATAAAAGGTGATAATGAAAATATGACATCAGTACGCTTCAATCTCTCATATGAATCTTGCTTAAACAATACTTTGAAGAACGAGGAATCCCAAATTGAAAACAAGAGACTATGTATTTCCTGTCGTAAATCCAAGTCCCTGGGAGATCTGCTCCCGTTAATCGAACAAAAAGCGCCATTAACGCTAAGCACTGGTTGCAATAATAGTTTTTCCAGTGGAAACATTCAATTCTATTCCCTTGTGAACAAAGAATTTGAAGCAAACATTGAAAAATTGATTCGACAAATAAATTATGACTGCAATAGTAAAGAAGAGAACAGCACTGAACTTTTACAAACGTTGATATCCCCGTGTTGGAACGGAGTCTATACAGTGGATTCATATGATCATTTGAATAAGGGAATAAATGAGATTTGTGTACAAACTGCAATGGGTTCCTATTCAAATAATAGGCAAAGTAAAGATGAACTTTATAATGACCCATATGGTAATTACGTTTATCCTCAGTCAAGTAATACTGAAACCAAATCAACTGATTCACAGAAAGTATTAACTTCACCTAAAGGTGTATATCAAACCAAAAGTTACAGAGGGAATTCTGTTGTACAAAAAGTACCTTATACATCACGAAGTGTATCCCCTTCACAAGTGCATAAAAAAAAAACTGTTTATGCCACTGATGAATCGTATGGGACTCAAAACATCCAAACTATTCGAAGAAATGAAGAGCAAAAAATCATTTATGATGATCAAAATGTAGTTTATCAACCTCAAGAGCCTTATCCTGGTGCCAACATGGATGCCATTTATCAACCAGAATATGATCAACAAATTTATTATCCACAAGAAAGAATGTCTCTCCCACAGCAAGGTTACCCAACAAATGAAGGATATAGGACTAGCGATGGAAATGATAATGTTACAATACTATATAAACCAGATGAACCTAAGAAATTGGTTTATGAACCAGGAGATGTTTATCAAACAAGTAATAACGATCAAACATATAGTTATGGAGAACCTCAAACGTATCCAAATAATAAATATTCACAAGGAAATGCCCAACAGGTACCAGCAACCTATAACGTAACTGATTTACCAGAGAAACAAGACGATTCGACCTGTCGTTCTGAAGCAAAATGTACTTGCTGTAAATTTTGTGAATGCTATAAACGTCAAAATAATGAAGAATATGATTCACATGATTACAATAAAAGCTCATTTAAAAGTGATAAATCTAAAAGTAGTAAGAGTGCAAAAGAACAAGACTGGGATTATCCAAATGCAGACTATGCAGAATATGCAGATAATGCAGATAATGCAGAAAATGTGGAAAATGCAGAAAATAGTTATAAATCAATTAAAAGCGATAAGTATGATGTTCCACAAGACGAATATGATGATTACGCTGACAATGCATCAAAAGAAAATTCAAAAAAAGCTTCACATTCCAAAACCTCTGATGAAAAAAATTCGACTGCTGGCTTATTAGACACCTATACATATGAGCAAGGAACAGAAGTTGACGAACCTTACGATGAACCATTACCTAGGGAAGAAAGTTTGGCCAGCAGTCATAAAAGCAGTAAATATAGTGAAAACCAAAAAGACATTACTCAAACACAACATAAAATGACACAGAATGAACATGATTATACTGCAGATGATATAAATCCTGAAGATATGGAAGATGTGGACGATATGGAAGAAGAGGACGATGAATGTGAAACCAAAGGTGAAGCGTGCGATATTTTTCCATTAGGGAAAAAAAAAGAAAAGAAGAAGAAGAAGAAGGAGAAAAAGACAAGTGTACGTGAACCACCACCATCAGAACCCAAGCGAAATTTTATTTATGAACCAAAACCACGAAACACACCTACAATGATAGAACCTTTTGTTGTCCCTAAGCCTTGTATTCCAAGCATTCCAGCACCTTGTTATTTTCCTCCCAGTTGTTGTCCCCTCCCTTGTACACCATGTCCACCTAAATGTGCCCCTATTGTTTGTCCTCCAAAATGTCCCCCCAAATGTCCTCCTTCTCCTTGTCCCTCTCCGAACCAAACAGCATTAAGTAGAACAACGCAATTTCAACCTCCAGGTGGATCAAATGGTAAAAATAATTTTTTGAACAGAAACAAACTTAATTCAATATGTGCTTACAATGTTGTTGGTACTAAACCAAAGTTGACATTGGGCAATGTAAAAGTTATGAAAAAAAACCAACCAAAAAACAATGCAGCAGACAATAGCACCGATA
The DNA here is from genome assembly GCA_039619505.1 of Cimex hemipterus. Taxonomy (NCBI): domain Eukaryota; kingdom Metazoa; phylum Arthropoda; class Insecta; order Hemiptera; family Cimicidae; genus Cimex; species Cimex hemipterus. The sequence continues at coordinate 10,898,150 of CM077105.1, forward strand.
AAAAAAGAGGCATAACGTGTGAAACAGTTGTAACTTCTAAAGGGCGTGTTACTGTGTGTAAATGGGATAATGAAGAAAATGAACCACAAACAAATGAAGAAAATTTGCGTGGCAAGAATCATTTAAAAAGCTACAAAGTTCGGCCCAGTAAGTCAGACAGTATGTTAGTGCAAGCCAAAAATCATAATTTCAAATGTTTAACCTATGAAATAAAAGATCCTATAACTAAAATAAACAAAACATCTAAAATTTGTTTTGAAAACGGAAACGACATTGTAGACTATCTATCCAAAGGGGTTCAAACTCAATCAGTATTACCTGTAAAATTGACTAAAAATTCTCCTGTGCACACTGAGCCAAAATATCGGTTTAGTTGTAAAAATAACAAGCCAAAGATAAATAAAAATACTTCCCCGACACGTAACTTCATAGAGCCAAAGAAAAAGGAGAAAACATGGTATTCACATCACAGAATGGATTCAGTTGAAACTCAAACTACTAGATCCTACAATCCGCAAAAGAATCGTTCCATTCCACTACCAGCAAAAACAATTAGGAGAAGATATATCTATGTACCTAAATACATTCGTAACAAAGAAAATTTAAAGGAAATAATGAATATGGAAAACAAGTCTTTGAATTCTGACAAAATGAAGCCTAATGAAAGGATCCCTCGAACAATGTCTACTGGAATGAATACTGACGATTCCGCAATAACACGAACTGTGTACACATACACCAAAGAGAATGCTTGTGCTAATAAAAAATCGTCTAAGACTAGTATAGGAATGAGTTCGAGAGAAAACAATTCACTTTATAAAATACATATCGCAACATCTACTATTAAAGAAATGGAATCAATTCCTGTAAAAAAAAACAAGAGTAGCATGCAAATGCAAAGAATAAATTCGCAAATGAAAGAGAAAGAAAAATATGTGGTTAAGATGTGCGGTACTGATCCTATTACAAAGGTATCGACGGGCACCCAAAGTTGTTTTCAAAATGTTGATAAAGTTCCTAGTAAGACATTACTACCGAAAATTCTTTTTGAATCACCAGCTGAACAAAGTGAAAATGAAAATCCTTTAATAAACACAATCAATGGAATAAACAACTATATTTGTGATTATCTTAAACCTAAAGGAATAAACGAAAATAAAGTAGATCTAAAGTCTAGAAGTAAATCGATGCATAAAATACAATTTGAATGTTCGCTAAATGACAGTGGCAAGCCGCATTGTTATGCCGTCCATAGAAACCTACGCCCAACTTCAGGAATAACTCCTCCATCTGTCGCTACTTCAGAACATACAATTAAAAATCAAACTAATAAAAATGAAGCCAATAAAAAATTTGGAAACATTATTTGCCAACATTTAATACATAAAGACCTAAATGAGAATTTTATTCATACAAATAGCAGTGAAAACATTGTTAATATATTTAATGATCTCAACACTAGAAAAGACTCTAAGAAAAGTTTAAAAGATGATGTTTTGTTACAAACAAATATTATCGATGACAAATTAAAAGAAGAAAATGACGCAAGTTTAAGTAAACCACATGACACTGTTAAATTTTGCTGTCCCGGGTGTTCAAGTGACTATCAATGTTGCAAAGATACAACCCAACACAATAAAAAAGAACAAAAAAGCACTGATGAAGATTCTTCAAAACTAAAAGAGAAAAAATTAAACAGTGGAATGGATAATATCTGTGTTAACGTTAAGAATGAAACCAGCATTGATTATGACGCCACAAAAAAACAATTGTCCTTGTACACAGCTTGTTGTTCTGAAAATAAAAAAGAAGAAAATAGATCGTCAGTAGATGCCATGCTATACAAAAATGGCCAGAAGTTTAGATTAGGGAACAAGTCAACAAATACAGGTAGCGGATGTTCTATTTTGCCAGCAAAAAAAGTTAACCGTGGGTGTTCAGCTTTTGATGTTTCACCGAAGACTAATACTTCAACGAGTATGTCTCAAAATGACGTGTTTCCAAAAGAAAACGTACAACCTATTAATGAGGATAAGCCAAAGAATAAAATATTCGATACTTTAGACTTCACCGATGGTTTGACGCACATGCTCTTGAAATACCTCAATCAAAATGCAAGGCGGTTGGTTTTTGACAGGATTAATCAAGATAATTCTATTTCTTCAATAGAAGACATAATGGAAAACATTCTGAATTCAGCTTTTGTAGTTAAAACGAAAGTACAAAAATCTAAAAAACTAAAAAAAGAGAGCAATGCCCACAAAAGAAAGCGGAAATTACTTAAAATAAAAGCGAAATTAAAACAACAAAAAAGTAGGGACACCAGCAAAGAGAGTACAAAGTTTAATCAATCGATACAATCAATCAAACAAAGTAGTGCAGAATTAAATAAGGAACACAGAATTAAATTAGCCGAGCCCAACTCTCGCCAGTCTTCAAACAATAAAGAGGTCGTCGCTAAGATTTTGACAAAGAATGAATCACCAAAAGAAAATAAAAGCGATTTCATACAAAATGTTTCCAAGCAACAAGCATTGTGTGAAACCGAAATAATTAAAACTCTTAGTGAAATGACTATTAGATCGAGTAAAAAAACAATCCAAAGCAACCTCAGCCAGCCGAATTCTTCAACTAATAAATTTTCCAATAATCGCAGAAGTCAAATTAAATTAATTACATCCTTACAACAGCTTTATGGAAAAAATTTACCTTCTGATCAAAAAAAGAGAGAAAAGTCAAAAATTTCTAGTTCAAACGATAAATCATTAAAGGGAAAAATAAAAAGAGAAGTTACTCAGCATGAAGCTCCAAAATTAGAAAATACACCTAAACCAGAAACATCTAATTTAAATGCAACAAATCTTTCAGGAAATATTAATAGGTATTATTCATCCCAAAAAGATGGTTTGTCAATGGATCAGAACAGCATAACTGATTATGACAAAAAACAAATAGAAACTTTCAGTTTCAATAGTCAAAACATGAGTAATAATGAGAAATTACCAGACAGAAAAGAAAGTGATGAAATTAGTGAACATATTTTTGGCAGAACTAAACCAAACTATATTTTCAACAATATTTTAGATCATTTATTATCGTCAAATAAGCCATCATTGAATGAATTTAGTAGAGATGAATTTAGCGATAACTACCAGTTTAGCATTGCGGATGGCAAAATTTGTGACGAAGACATCCAATTGTCAATCCAAAAATTAGAATCTTATGGAGAAACTGCAGACTTAAAGAGTAAAGTAAGTGTAGATACTGAAAAAGGCGATAAAGGAATTGAAAACAACAAAACTCAAACAAATGTCATCAGCCGTAACAATGTTCCTGTGCACAATGTTGGCCATAAGGACTGGCACAGTCCACAAATGTCCAGTGCATTGAAAAAAAATGAAACACTAACAACTTTTGTGGAAAGAAACATATGTTCCCAAAGATACCAGACAGATCCAACCTGCCAGGATGACATTAGAAAAATTGATGTATTGATTAAAAAACCAAAAAATGAAGGATTAGAACATAGGATAAACAAGTATGATGAAAAAATGCCGATTAATACTAACTCTGAGGTATTGAATGAAAATGATTTTTGTACAAACAAGACACATAATATTGAGGATGCTAAGATTCAATATGTCAGAGTTAATGCTGGGCATAAAAACTGGTGCAACACTAAAAAAAAAGATGAAGATTTGGATCAAAAGCCAGCTGTAGTTACAGCGAATAAGACACTAAATAATAATGAACCGACGGCCCCAGCATTAAGCCAAGAAAATATTAAGCCATCAAAATCCATTACCTCAAACGATAATAAAACTAAAGAAAGCGACACACAAAATGGTATCCAGTCATGCTCAAAACCCCAAAAATCTTCTCCCACAACACCTTTCAATCATTCAAAAGAAGTGCCAGTTAATACCAAAATTTCTATTGAAGACAAGTTAACTATAAAAATAGACAATTTGGAAAAAGATATTCTCAACAGTAGTTACCTTCAGTTAGGTGCAAATAAATGTTCAAATAGCACACTTATTAACCCTGGTAATAGCAGCAACACACAAACAAATTCCAACAAGCAAAGGAATGCATTATCAGAAAACATTTCTCAAAAAAAAGTCACCGATAGAGAATCCCCTTTATCTCAAAAGAGGCAGTTAGACCTACCTTCAGAATTATCTTTTCAGAGCAGGATATCTCCCCCTTTGCAAAATGATTACGATTCGGAATTATACCTGACACCTTGGGTTTTAGGTGTCCCATATAATACTGCCAACATATATAAAAATGAAGATTTAAATGATAAGGACGCAATGACAAATATAAATGTAACCAAATATAACGATAAAAATAATATTCAGAACACAGATACAAGTGATTGTGCAAGAGAAACGACTGGGTTCACGAATATTAATAAAAACAACAGCAAGCAATCAAACGTTGAACACGAAACCGCAAAAACAACCGAAGTCATAATCAATGACAGAGACAAAACTAAACACACGAACATTGAAGAAGCGGATAAACCTGGAGTGGCCAAAATAAATGAACTCAAAGATAATGATAAGTTCTCCAAACAAATAAATAATACCAATGAAAAAGATAACTATGAAATATCAACAATAGGCAAAATAAAAACTACTAATATTGTTACTAATAACAATGGTAGTAATACAAATATGCTTAATATAACAGAAGTGAACACAAACACTGGCAAAGATAACACAAAGGAAAAAACAATTTCCAATGATACTGATAGATATAAAACACCAGGAATGAGTGAAAACAAACTAACAGCTAAAGAAGAATTTTTAAATATTGATAATGTATCAGAGAAAAGAGAGTCTAAATATCCTAGTACTGATAAAATTACAATACATTCAAATGACATGATGAATTTTGATCAAGGTGTTACTGAAAAAGAAAATTCTGCAGCTAAAAATAACAATTCAACAAGTGACACAAACCAAGACCATTTAAAAACCAAAGAGAATGATTTGGACGAAACAAACCAGAGTTACAATCATGAAATTGATTGTGAAATTTGTAATCAGTATAAGAATGACCTCAAATTTACATTTAAACAGAGTAAAGATCAGTCTGGAAAAGATTCTATTAAATCATCGGATATTCAGCCCTGTATTCCACAAGAAAAATTAATACTAAAACAGCCTTCATCGGTCGGCAGCTATGAACGGTTAGGGGATAAAAGTGATCATTTCCTTGAGCAAATTACAGCTGCTCTAGAAGCAGAATGTAAAAAACAAGCGGATCAAAACTCTAACAAATACAAGCACAAATTCAAAGAATTTCACTATAATAGGAAACGCCAAGAAAATGACAAACAAGAAAATGTGTTGCTTAAAACATTTAATAAAACGAAGCTTGATCCACACCAAAATAAAACAAATGACACTTTGAAACAACTAAATATTGACATTTTGCACAGACAAGAAAACAACACAATCATTAATCAGGTAATTACTTCAACAAAGAAGACGCCTCAAATATTCATAAAAGAAAATAAAGACTTAGTTGCCAGTGAGCCCAAGTCACAAATAAAGGAAAAACAATTAAAAAATATAAATATTTCCAAAAATGAACATAATTGCAACCAGCTTGCATGCTTGGTTTGTAGTAGAGAAGAAAATGAAATATTATGTTTTCGACCTTCAACAAGTAAAGCACCAACCAAACCTGGTCAAGATTTGTTCGTTTCAGCCAACCAACTGAACTCCTTGAAACAAAATATGCAAGTTGTCCAAGATGAATCGAAACATCAATATAAGAGCGCAAAATTAGAAGGTGATTTCACCAATATGGCTCAAGACAGATTTGCTCATAGTCATTCACCAACAATAAAAATTGAAATAAAAAACAACACAAAAGAACAATGCAGAACTGAAAACGATTATGGTGCGTACTACGCTCAACCCATCGCAAAATGGCAAGTCACTCCAAGCATTGAAAGCATTTTAAAATGTACTCAAGGGCCAAGCCAGCACAAATCAAAAAAGAACGACAAATTGAACGGTATGGAGAAAAATACAAAAATTAGAGATGAGCAAATCGCAAAAAGAAAATATTCAAAAAAGAAAACTGAACAACTTTTAGATAACGTTAAATTAGAGAAAAGGAAAAAAAGTCATAAAATTTCTAATGACCAGGAATCTTTTCTCCCTATATTTGAGTCAGAATCATATAAAAATTTTGTCAGTACAATGGTAGGAAGTGGTCATCAACCTAAATCAAATGAATTAAATATGCCAAAGTTGAGTTCAAAGAAAACTAAAAATCCGATTTATTCTACCATAACGAAGACGAAGACACCCTCATGTTCATACAGTACTAGTTCAGCAAGCCGAATTCAGCCGAGAGCGGAAGGAGATTCATATCAACAGACAAGCACTTACGTGACGTTCCCATGCTTTACAATAAATGATGTATTTTCATTTTCATTGGATTCGACAGAAAAAAGTCATTTGTCTAAAACAGCCTTCGACACATATTTGAAATCACTCCATGAGCTGTCAAGTACACTAGATGACCAGTTGAAACTAATGAAGTTTGCTTTAGACGAAGAAAACCTAAAGCTCATAAGCCATTTTCACGCTAATTCGTCTTCTGGATATAGCAAAGAAAGATCACGACAATTGTACATGCATCTAGTTAGTGTTGACAAATCTACAAAACAAAGAAATCAAGATTGTGTAAGATCTATATTTTTAATGGTTACAAAACAAGTTTAATAATAGTTATTTAGCATTATAATTAACAGCATTGTAAAAAATAACACAATCTTTTATTTTAGGATGGTGTCTCTTCACCAAGATTAGCTGATTCTAGCCAGCCACAATATTCAAAATATGATTCCAACTCTCAGAAAAGCAATTCAAAATACAAAGTTAGCAAAAGCACTATGCTTTATGTCCAAAAAGAGCTGTCTACTTTAAAATCTCAAATCGATCAAACCCCATATTTACATCTCCGCGAAGAGATCATTTCAAATAAATCGCTTACAGACATTGAGGTAAAATTTGCAAGTTTTTCAAATTTCGATTGTACGTTTTAATTTGATATGCAATTCCAGCATAAATACCTGATTGAGTCGATAGATGAGCAACTGGAAAAACTCAAGTCTATTGAGAAAGAGATTGACGATCTTATTCACGAGTTGAAGGTAATTTATAATAAAATTGTAGCGATGAAACAGAACATTACAATCAATGAAATTTAATTCATTTTTTTATTTTCACAACTCCAGCTTTTCTCCCTTTACACCCTAACTCAATTATGTTGTAACAAATTTTTTGTGAGATTTGATTCACATTCATTTTAATCTCCAGCTCATCCTTCAATCAGCAGTTTATTGATTACTAATCACTGATTTATAAGGGCTCAGTTCTACACATGTTTATACAAAATACTGGGCGATTATGTTCATACAATAAACTACCTTGTGGTACCCTCCCAATATTTTATCTAGGCTTCTTTTATTTTTTACTAATTGTTTTAATGCAGTTTTAATACAGTTTTAGCATGTAGAAGGACATTTACACTCTAATTTTGACAGCTGGTTTACTTTCAGAGAAACTGCGATTGTAGTGAACTCAACAGATATTTTTTTTTTTTACTCCTTAGACTAAAAATTGTTCCAACTTTTCTATTATTTTTCAGCATAGTGTAGAAGGCGGTAAAGATTATTCGTTAAGTAACGGTGGACCGGCAGAAAAGAATGTATTCCTTCAATATATTTAATAAAGTATAAACTAGATTTTAAATTATCACACTGTGATATTTGCAGAATTGTTTGAAAATGGAAAGTAGTAAAAATGAAATTACTTTTCAAGAAAGGCTTAAATACATTGAAGAGATTTTACAAAATGAACTTATTCGCATTCAAACAGCCCTCAAAGGTATATTAATTTTTTTTTAAATTTAGTTGTTTTTTTTTTTCATTTATGAACTTATTTGCCTTCCAGAGAATGAAGAACTAACAGAAAGTACGAGCAAAGAAACTAAGAATTATTTAAAGATAACCACTGGAGCTCGCAAAAGGTACAGATATCCGCTAATAATTTATTTTAACAATTCTAACAGATCTTATCGAATTAGGCACAGAGAGAGAGCAGCAAAGGATAGATCAAATGCAAAAAAAGGTACAAAGTACAAGTACTAAATGACAATTCTTTATAATAACGCATGTTACCAAATTCTAGAGAGTTTCATTGAAAAATTTCGACGCCGGTTTTCTGATAAAAAGAAAAATTCTCTCAATACAAGAAAAAAGTAAATACGTATTAATGTCCACCAGATCTAGAAATGCCCATTATGTATATCATATCCAATAAATAATTTCATCAACACCTAATAAGTTCTAATTGTTATTTAGCACAATAGAAAAATTAAACAAGTAATGAAAAACCTATTTTATTTGTGTGGTGTTTAGTGTTCAATTTTATTAACAACTTGAAAATTAATTGAAGGGGCATTTGCTCTAAAATTATTAAACTCCCAACGAGAAACAGTTAAAACAATATTTAATTTGATAATTTTTGCATATCCTAATTAAAATTAATTAAATATATGATTAACATTTGTAAAAGGGAAGTATAATAATTGGTGCGATAACAAAAAATAAATTGAAATTTAATTATTGTATAGCATATTTAATTTGTAGTTGTATGTTTATGTTTTATTCTGGTTAGCCGATTTTTGAAAATAATTAAGACGACATGAGAAATCATGTTCTGATTTAAAAAACAAGTACACACTCGGCAGTGTACAAGAATTGGGATATTAAAAAAGGCTTTATTTAAGAGGAAAAAAGAAAAAAAAAGAAAAAAAAAGTAGAACAAATATTTGTACCCTGACAAGGTCTTGAATGTAAGATGGCTCAGGGGAAGCATATTAGGTCCGATAATCACTCAAAAGCCCCAATTGAGTTTCAAACAAGATGAATACAAATACGAATATCATGTCAGGTAGCAAAGCAATCTTTGATTTAATGATTTGATCATTTTCAAAAGCGAACTGAACAGATTGAAAATATAAAATCGACCCCCTTCTGTTAGTTATGCAATTAGAAAGGCAGAGACCCTTGCATGAAAAGGACTGGCAAACCTTTCACCTATCAAAGTTATTACATGCATACAAGTATACATAAACATACAAGTATACAAAGTACATAAATCATAATAGATGAAGACCAACTGAACTTGCTAAGCAATGGAAATAGATTAGTGGATATAGGCAACAGAAAAAGTCTCCTAGCAAAACACAAGATGTTGAAATATTAAAACTAATAAATGGAAGAAGGAAAAATTCTAGCTTTTACAACCGACAGATGAAAGTTCAAAACTTGTAACTGTGGATTCTGCGGGGGGACGTTTTTTTAACATAACCATTGATGTTAGTGGTTAGGTTTGGATAATAAAATTTAGAGATGTCCCGAACTATGTGACAAAGATTCTATAGCTCTTCAAGGGCGCGGAATATAAGTATATACTTACTGAAGGCTTTAATAGACTAAGTTTGTAAATTTTAATTTGAACCTCACCCCACAGTGATTAGTTTAAATCGATTGTTTATAATTTAAAATGGATTTTCAAGCATCATGTGTAATGTTTTTATTTATTTTTTATATTCATGAAAATTTATAAAACAGACACTTACATTAAATATCACAAATCTACATAAAAATCCTTTTTAACACACTCTACCATTACAGTTTCGATTTTTAGTATGAGAAAAGAGTTTATGGAGAATCAGTGCGACATAGGCTGTTCAAAATTGAGATTGTGCAAAACTTTCATTATGAACCAATAGAGCGAATAAAAAAAAGAAAAAACAAGGTAAGTAGAAAAATGATTATCACGCTTAAAAATTTTTAGAATTTAACTAACACGATAAAAACATTTCATAAGCAATGAAAAAGTTAGATCATATTCATACTTTGTCCAACATAATGTAACACAGGAAAAATAACAAATACCTAGAGTTCAAAAATTGTATCTTATTTTATTGCAATTATCACATGAAATTTTGATCCTTTTTTTAATGAAACGTAATCCTGCAGTATTCAGTAGCTGTCACTAAATCAAAGTTTAAATAGTATCCTATCTACAGTATTACAAGTTTTTTTTTTTTTTAAAGTCATATCGACATATATAATGTGGGAAGTTTAAGAGGGCAACAAACAGCTGAGGTCATTGCTGACCTGACATCTTGCAAAATTCCAATCTTGTAGCTTAAGTTAAAATTTATAAACATAAGTACATAGAAGTTAAGTAACTTTATTCCTTACTGTATACTATAAAATTTCAATTCTTTGTAAATAAATACCAAATTAATTTGTTGCAAACTATGTATTTTATAAAATCCACTTCCGCTTTTTTCAAGGTTTCCTCCTCTGCTCTATCTCAAAATAATGGATCTCTTGAAGAAAGACGAACTGACACAATTACTTTCACAGATGAACATCGAGGTAAATAACGAATGGAGTAATGTTCTTGAGCTCCACCAAGAACTCCAAAAATTGCTTAACAGCTGTAACACAGAAGCACGACATTCTTGGGCAATTATCGATAAAGTAAGAAGAAGTGCTTCGACGGTCACACTTGAGCTGAGCGATTTAGAAAAGGAGTTGAGCAACGACATTACACTATCGACAAATTATAGATTCACCTCTGATGTCGATTCGTCGAATTCACATCCAAAATCTGATTTGAAATATGTCAAAACTTCTTCTTGCCACACGTCCCTACTATCACTGTTTCATCTACCCATGTCAGAAAGTGATACTTTAACAAAAAATGTTGAAGGACTTGCTGAAGCAGATTTGAGACAATTGCAATTTCAGTTTCAACAGGAGGGTAATTTAGATCAATGCAAATCCAGCGACGGCCCCTGTAAAAACTGTATGGAAAGCTTTACGGAAGATGGTAAGAGCCATGAAGTTAATACAAAAAATTTAGATGGAGTTTTAACAAATGACAGTAACAGCATTTGGTTGACAGATGAAAGCAAAAACAGCTGCCAAAAAAGCACAGCTATCAGTATCATAAAAGATGATTTTTTTAAATGTGAAAATGAATACATTCATCAGCTCAGACAACAATACCTTGAGAAAAGAGACAAAGATACAATGTTGGATAAAAATAGACTGTTTTACAAAATGGCAAACAATTATAAACCTATTGGGTACAATTCATTTGGAATAGAGAGTTCTCAGACAAATTCCAATAATGTTGAAAGCGACACAACTAACAATATTGTACATCTATACAAAGAGCATACATTGTACAAAGTTTGTTTGCCACCAGAGATACTCGATTCCCCCCAACCAACCAATCTCATTTTAAGGAACTGTAAATCACTAAATGATCTGTATAGTTCAAGCGATGAAGTGTTTGAACAGACATCTACCACCGTACTCAATGTAGAACAAATCAGCGAAAAAAGAAGTTACGAATGCGTAAAATGGTTTGAAATTCCAAAGTGTATAAGCGAAATATGTGTCCAATCAGCAAGATGCTACTTTCCAGGAAGAAATTGTAAACTGAGCAGTGTTAGCAGTTCAACAAAACAAAAACTCAAAAAGTCAGAAGGTAAATGCTGCATAAGGTGTAAAAAATCGATACAAGATATCAACCGTGTAAAATGGGAAAATGAAGCTGAAGTTCGCTACATTGGGGAAAAAGATTACAATTTATTCAATGCTTTCAATCCATTTTTGCCATTTAATAATAATAATAATAATAATACACAGAAGAATTGCTATAGATGTAAGAAAGCAATGCCAGATGCAGAACCGCAAAGTTCATTTCCTGAATGCCAACAACCAGAAAAAAATGTAGAGGTCCAAGAGTGCACGCTTGCCAATACCGTTAAAAACCAAGAGTTACCACCAATAGAACTGCCAAAAACACAAGATCAATGTTGCTACGTTGAACAAAATCATCTGCTAGGTAATAATGCCGATAAGGAACTGAAGGATCAGTTTTGCCAGACAGACACTATTTGTGATGTTTGTCAAGAAAAAAAACAATGCATTTACCCGTTAATAAATAAAGAAAAACTTGATGTTACCAAAAATAGTGTCGCTTGCCAAAATAATGAAACTGGACGTCAACAAAATAAAACACATCTTTCTACAGCAGCATCTGGCATCATAAACGATTTGAAAGATTTATCTGCTTCTAAACTTTGTAGTTGTCCGTCTGAGTTGATCAAGATTAAAGCGTTTCCAATTCCATTTGAAAAAGACAAACCTAATAATGATGAATCTAAGCCGGGTGAATTGTGCGTAAGCGTATTAAATGCGAGCACAAATAAATATAACCAAAAATCCTCAGGAATAAGCAAAAAAGAAGCTTTAAGGGATAAATGCGTTTCAGACAGAGAAAAAAATATCAGGGTGTGTGAGGGTGACAAAAAAGAGATACCTCCTACAAATCCAACATCATGTGCTGATAAAAACAAACCACTCTGTACTGAAAGTACAACAATGTATAATCCATATTTAGATAAGGATAAAATAAACAAAAAATGTGAACAGCCCAGACAAGAAAATATTCAAAAATCACCCTGTTCTGGCAATGTTCCTGCAACTGTTCAAGGAAGGCCACAAGATTTGTATAAATTAAACAATAGTTGTTACCAGCAATCATCTTATGGCAAAGTTCCCAATGTTTTAACAGTAGATATGGATAAATTAACTGCGACAGATGTATTTACAAATCCTATTTATTCGATTAAATATGACAATTGCAATACAGAAGGTGAAGACACGATTCAAGACACATCGAGCATAAAATGCTCATTTGAATCAGAACCTATTACAGAACAAACTGGCCCAGAAATTTGTTGTGATAATGTAGGGAATGTAAGACACATAGAGGAATATGGATTTAGAATAAAGCAAGATAAGGACGACTGTGGACAGTTGCTTGGAGACAAACATGATGGTAAAAAGAAAAAAACAAATAAAACCGGAAAAGACAAAATTAAACAAAAAAAGACACAAAACCCAAAACCTACTGTATGTTCCATAAAATCTAAAACGCAAAACTATTCAAACTTAGCAAGTGACAAGGGAGACACATGTAATTCTGGTATAGACAATAAACCAAATGTTGAAAAACCGCCACCCGAATCTATGCCATGTAATGAAACAAAGTTACAGAATTTATGTAAATGTCCTTATAGGCCAAAAATTGTCTCCCCAGTAAAATATGACATGAATTCCATATGCCTTAAAGATAATCCCACTGGTCCTCAATCGGAAAATATTCCCGATAGTACAAAATTATATAATGGGTGTCCATGTAGGAATGAAATCCAAGAAACAACAGAGAAACAATTTTATCGTGAAGAAGATGAAAGTTTATTATTTCAAGATGAAAATCTTACAGAATGTGGGAATACAAAAACATTCCCCCATTCAGGTGAAGAAACTAAACAAGATTATTCCAATTACTTTCCCTCGCCTTGTGGAGTAAAAAAAGTAAACTCAGGAAATGAAAACAAATGTAATATAAATAAAAATTCGGTTTGCAATATGAATTCTAAACGTAAGCCGGCTCAACTAAAACAAAGCTGTAATGCTGGTGTAAATGGTAAAGGTTTTAATGGTGACCTAAAACATGAAATGGAAAATGAACAAAAAGTTACACCCTTTACTGATGAAAGCGCTGATTTTAGTACATGCAATTTTATAAAGCCAAACGATAGTAGCACAGCTAACAAAAATATTGAAAAAAATGATATATGTGACCAAGTGAGTGAAGATGTGAATGAACCTTACAGTGTAAAACCAACATGTATTTTATCTGGTAGCAACACTGAATTGGAAACACCGTGCGATCTTAACGGCGAAAATGACAAAGGGAATGAGAATTCCACCGATAGTAAAAAAGATAGAGGGAAGAGGAATTCTGTTAACCGACTAAACAATAACACTAATTGGAATCATTTTAGTAGAACGAAAGATAATTATCTGAGCAAAACGTCATACAAAAGTGTGTCAGCAAATCAGAACACCTCCTGTAAGTGCAATGCTCAAATGTCGGAAGACAGTCCAAACAGAAAATATAATTGCTCATCTTGGAACATTGGACAGCTATGTAGAAGTGGCCAGTTTCCAGACAACAAAAAATGTACAATTGGTGGGCAATTTGGACCTAGTGATTATCCAAAGCCATCATGCTGGCAAAACGGTGAAGAATGCGAACAAAGCGCTAACCTGCAGGAGTGTCTAAAGTTTAGAATTAATTCTGTTTGTAAAGCGTCACAACGCAAGAAGAAATGTAGCTGTAAACAGCCTAGAAACAGTTCAAACTGTTCAGATACAAAAAAGTTAGCTTATCGTTATTGTAAATGTAAAAGAAATTCCAGAAATTCTAAACAATTTCAAAGTTGCAAATTTTTACCAGCAAATGATGTTATTTTAAAAACAAATGGAAGTAAAAAAGTTTTTGTTTCTAAGGCTTTCTGTGCACATAATGATATGAAAGTTTATGCTACTACTTGCTTTACAGATAATTCATCTATCAAACAATTGCAGAATATTATACAGAAATCACAAAATGAAAGAAATAATGATCATGACACGGCCCAACCAATCGATGATCAAAATAATGACCCTGGTGCAAGTAATAATGAAATAGACAATGTGAAAAGCTTGAGTAAATTTCCATTTTATAACGAAACTTTATCCCAGTCTGAAAATTATGAATGTTCCAACAAAATAGTTAAAAGGGTTTTACATATCTCCAAATGTGGTGGTTCAAAAATAAAATCCAATTTTACTTCCAAATTAACAAAATATAAACGTCATTCTTATTTGAAAAACATTAAGCATATTAGAACTAGAAAGACAACTTTTGTCCGGACAAATATTCCTATCCAAGGAAATATTAAATTGAATAAGTCAAAACAAATTGTAACAAGGCAAAGTATTGTAAAGAATGAGTCAGTTGCTAATGTCGGCGATGATATTTGGCAAAAATCCAACGCTAAGAAAAAGGACACATTAAGTTATGTAGCATTAACACCATTCCACACAAATAAAGGACAATATGCCAATTCAAAATCATGTATTTGCTTAACTAGTTTCTGTAGTAGTTTCGCACAAAAAAAGCCACCAATGTGGAACACGGGTTGTTTGCCTAATAATGTATCGCAACTTTCAATTTACAAAAAAGACAATTGCCCAAAACCGACAATAATTTGCATGCAACCCACAACAAATTATTCTTCTGCTTGTGGTTGCAATTGTCAATGCAATAAAAATACATG
This sequence comes from Cimex hemipterus, assembly GCA_039619505.1. NCBI lineage: Eukaryota > Metazoa > Arthropoda > Insecta > Hemiptera > Cimicidae > Cimex > Cimex hemipterus. The sequence goes on from CM077105.1 coordinate 10,913,453, forward strand.
TCCATTCAAATATGGAGCAAACATGGCAGGGAATTACTCTGGCCTAACAAAGCCGTATGACTTTGCGAGGAAAGAAGACGGTGTGAAAATATCGCAAACAAAACAATTTGGAAATAGGACAGAAGTATGTGGTGACAAGTCGGAGCAATATATCGTTAAGCAGGATTGTGACGATCAGATTATAGGACAAGAAATCTCCCCCAATGCGATAGGTCGGTACAATAAAACGAATGGCAAACAAGGTTATGGTAACTCAAGAAATAATGGAGCATGTCCAATTGAATCCCCTTCAGATAATCAGTACATATGCCCAGATAAGACGCGCCAGAATAATAATTTTTCCTCACCAAGAGGAAAACGCGGTCCTTACAGTACCACAGTTTGTGCCGATAAAAAGGGTGACAAAAGCCAAAACAAATTTTATAACAACCCTGGTTCGAATCAAGCTATCAGTGGTGGAGGAGCATGCCCATACCCAGGCGGTCAAATATGTCCAGCTTTCAATTCTGGGCAGAATTGCGATGGACAAAATTTTCAAGTATGTACAGACAGCTCTGGACAACAAATGCTTATGGATGAATGTGGTCGACCGATTCCATATCCCAAAGATGACGGTTGTAATGCTCTCGCAAAGCAGAAAAAAAAGAAAAATGTATGTCCCTCAAGCTGTGTAAAAGATATTTCTACTCCAATGCCGGTTAACAGCATTGAAAATCGTTCGAATAAGCTTAGGCAATTAATGAAAAAAATTAAATCCTGCCCACCTAAGCCTTCAGGTTGCCTTACTTCTTGCCCATTAAGTCCAAAGTGTGCACAAACGAATCCTTGTAATAAAATGCCAAGCACCACATGTCCACCTCTGTCTCAACTATTTAGAAAAAGATTCGCTTGTACCAAACCACCACCAAACAAAACTATGTGTCCATTTTATCCACCGATTCCTGGTAGGCAATTGATGGTGGCGTCTGGTCAGTGTGGTAGAATAAGTCAAAATTGCCTCAATTCATTAAAAACATGTGAAAATAAATATTTTGGACTTTCAAATTATAGAAACAAAATATGTAACACTGCGACTATTTTTAATGACAAAAGTAATAAAAATACAGTCGATTCAGCTAATATTTGTAATGTATTAGCATTGTGTGAAAATGTTTTTGGAGACTCAGATGAGAGATTTAAATATGTTTTCTCAAAAAAAAGAAACCCAAAAATAAATAAGAGCACCCCAAAAGTAAATATGTCAGTTACGAATAGTGATACATCTCCAGAATCTAAGTCATCTGTTGAACACAGTCCAATTAGAATGGTCTCAAAGATTGTACGAAAGACGAAAACACAACTGTGTCAAACAGAAATTACCATTCCTAAAGAGGCTGGTCAGTCAACATCAAATCCTCTGAACTCTCTTGTAAAGAGTGATCATGAGAAGCCACAAAATTTCATAGTTAAATCGGATGATATTAATTTGTCTGAATTTAGCAAATTCGATTCAATTAACAAACCGACATTTGATGAACTACCAAATAGTAATTCTACAGATATTCAATTGAACGAATCGCCAGATTATAACTTCAAAATTTCATTTCAAATACAAAAACAATGTACGAATAGCATGGCCAATGCTGATGAGGAAACAAAAAAAATAGATAATAAGCTTAAATCAGTTATTGAATCAATCGAGAATAAAATGAACATAAATAGACCAGATAAAATGAAAATGCAAGAGGAAACTTTATATCTGAATTGCAAAAATTTAAATATTAAAAAAAACATTTCAACTTTTTGTTCACAAACTGATGACTATAAGTTATCACAAAGTGACTTGCATTCAAAAAAAGCCAGGAGGCTAAAGGAACATCGAAAAACTCTTGCTAGCATTAAAAGTAAAAAAAGATATATTGACAAAGCAAATATTAGGGCCAATAGCAGTATAGATAATGCTTTTGCGCAAAATGAAGGAGCGTATAAATTTTCTGAAAATTTTTTGGTAATGCCTTGCAGCTATTCAGGCGTTAAAAACAACAAACAACAACAAGAATGTGAACTCAACGTTTCTTCTTTTCAACTGAAAACGCAGTGTAAGGACGATTTGTCGGATATCTCCGAGGAAATGTCCAGAACAAGCTTTGCTTGTGATGGTTTGCCTACAGAAAATAAAAATAAAAATGCAGTCAATAAAACGACGAGTAAATGTTTTTGTAAAGAAGTGCAAACTGAAATAAACTTTCTTAGTGCAGATAGTAATTTGAGTAAATCTAAAAGTACCTGCGCACAAACAGATGCTTGTGAGTGTTTCGCAAAAGATGCATGTGAACTCCTTGATATAATAACATCATCACTCTCCAAACAAAACAAACTAGTATCGACAATGAATGACAAAAATACTCTATGCAATACATTGTCATCGTCAGACTCTTCAAGTCAACAAACATCATCAGATACAAGCACAAGTCAACATAAAAACAGTAATAATTTAAATACAAATGGTAATTCAACTGAAGAAAACAGCCAACAAAATCAACAATCGTTAGCTTTTAATTGTACATCGCACTGTACGTTCTCTAAAAATCATGAATTTCCTTCTGAAAATTGCAATTCAAAACCATTCTTTATGTCAAAAGGGCATAAATGTGAGCTTGCTGTACAAACTTCCCTCACTGACCAAGTCTCAGTCGTGCCGTCAGCAGTTACACTATTTAATAGTCCTACTACCAGTGGCAACCATTTCACATTTTACACTAAACAATGTATGTCAGAAAGTTCCAAACAATTAGTTAAACAGGAACAACTGAAGTCATTTAAACCCGACTCTACTAATTTACCAAATACACAAAATTTAAAACCCAATGTTACTTGTGATTCAGGACCTGATGCGAAGATTGAAAAAAATCCTTCTTTTCATGAGAAAGTATCTCTAGTCAGTGAAACTAATTTTGCGGCATGGACTCTACCAGATTTAAGAACAGTAAAAAATGACTTACCAAATAAACCTATTTCCAGAAAAACAAAATATCAAAATGAACCTTATAGCAGTCCTGCCAAAAAAAAGAAAATCGAAATTTCAACTTCAAATTCGGTCAATTTAGAAAAAGAAAGATATTACACATCTTCCTTCGCAAAATGGTCCTTACCCGATCATAGGACTTTCACGTCTCAATCTACTTTTAATATTCCCATAATTGATTTTGAAGCTTCAGATAATATGGCAGGTAATGTAAGTAAATCGTGCCCTCACTACCAAACTGGTACTACATCACTGAACGAAAAGGAAAATTCCTCTGATGAAAATGAAAATGAAAATGAAAATGAAAATGAAATAGCTGAAGAATTAAGCTCTGAACATGAAAATAATGCCAATACTCAAGATCTTCCTGAAAGTGAGAGTAAAGTAACGCAAGGCACCAATACAGCAGGCAAGAACATTTTTGAAGGAAATAATGATTATCAACTGATGCCACTTCTTATTGAGAATTGTTCTCCTGCCTCAAAATATAATCGAGATTCAAGTGAAACAGACAGCTTAGACCAAGATGAAATGATCACAGGCTTGAAACACTATAAGCAACATTGTTCAGAATTGAAGTTGCTTTCATGTGGCTGTCTTCCCTTTGACCCAAAAGAAGGTTTATATTCTAAGTCAGAAGACCATAAAGACTGTGAAAATGAAAATTATGACTATGTCAATCATGGCAGTTGTTCTAAACGAAAACAAGCTGGCCGAAATTCAGACAAAAGATCTAAAATAAAGTTGCAAGAAACGGCAAAAGTAATAGATTCTAAAGATAGAAAACGCAAAAGAAAAATGTTGACAGATACAATCTATCATTCTTTAGATAGAAATATTCATAGGAAAAGAAACAATGACAGCATTGAAAAGCAAAAAGTTTATTTGTTAAATATGAACAAAGATGTATATCCATATCTAATGCCATTAAAAGCAAAGAGAACAAAAAAAATCTCAAACAACCCGAACACATGTTTGTTTCCAAACGATCAAATTGAGAAAATGGTATACATTCAAGAATTGGCTTTCAACGAACAGATAAAAAATACCGGCATCCCTTCTTATATTTCAAAAAAAAACCAAAAACAGTGGATACGATATCAGGCTAAAAACACACCAACAAAATCGGCAATAATGAATTTGGACAAAAGTGTGTTGGCCCTTAAAAAAAAATGCTTGAAAGAAAGGCTGGCACGGCTGCCACAATCAGACAATGAAATAAAAACACATAACAAAAGAGCAAACTTAAGTAAAATACAGTTTGAATGCGAAAAAGAAGACTGTGATCACACAATTGGCCGAACACAAAATTTCAGTATGGATAGCATTCAGTGTTGCGTCGAAATTAAAGGTAATCCAAAATATCCAGATTCCCTGGAGAATAGTTCAATATCCAAAGTCCCTATTGAGTCACACAGTACTCAATACGAGCCAATAGAATTGTCCAAGGAATACAAAGAAAAAATCACAAAAGATGTTTCAACAAGTGTTTCTAAAGGACAGATAACACTAGCATGTACAAAACCGTACATAAAAATGACAAGCTCAATAAGCTTGCATAAGACCAAGCTAAAGAGATCAGAAAGTGACATCACAACACAAATCAACCATAATTATTCCCATCACAATAATCCTTTGAAGTATTTAGTAGATCATAATAGTGGAAACAATGTAGGTCATAGTGATACTGAAACTATGAAAACCATCCATGAGAAAAAGAGTTCACATTCTTCTGTTAGAGCAAAAAGTGCAGAACACCTAGACAAGAAAAGCAGGATTGAACACAATAAACTTTTAAATGCTAACATTAGCAAAAAGAGTTGTACAGTACAAGAAAGGCTAAAGGATGGCAAAGTATTAACCCATAATAAAAAAGTTGGAAATGCAGTAAAATACAGCAAAATGATTCAAACAACTTCAGATTTTGCCAGTAAAGAGATGAACAAAAGCAGTTCAAATATTAAAAAAACTGGTGAAGTAAGTTTGCAAACGGACACTGATTGGCGAGAAAATCCTCGCCAAAAAAAGGAACAAGAAGATGATAATAAAAAAAGTAGCTCTTCTCCAAAAAATAAAGCACATATTTCAAAGAGTGATGCATCAAATCAGATAGATAAAGCATTAGATTTAAGAGAAAATAAGTGCACCAAGGAATCGAAACACTGCTCAAGTGAATCTTGCCCAGCAAATTTTTACAATCAGAGTTCTTACTTGGAAGAAATTAAAAAAAGACTAGACAGTCTCAATTGGTTGGAATCGAATGCAACAGGCCAGGAAAAAGACCCGACGAAAAAAATGATGGACTTCCTTTTCAACCTTATTTCCCCACCTTTACCACAAAAGGGGTTAAAAAAGAAAGAAAGTTTAAATTCAAAATGTAATGACAATACTAATCTAGACAGAAGTAAGGATAAAAAGAGCGTTGAATTCCTGAAGGGTAACAACGAATATCAAATCAAAGATTATAAATCATCATTAAACCAAGTAAAAAATTCAAAAGTTAAATTAAATTCAGGACCTTCTACTCTCTATAAAACTTCCATTAAAATGAAAGAAACCAGCAATATTAAAACATCTAATAATATAAATAAAATAAATGACAAAATAAAATTACTATCAAAAAATAATGGTGAAAGTTCTTTTAAATTAAAAGCAATCAGGAAAGACATAAATTTAGAAAACAAATCAAATTTGAGCAGTAAAGGAAAATCGATTATTAAGTCAGATAAAAGCAATGTCCAGTTCAAAAATCATAAAACATCTATAAATATTGAACAACTACCAAAACATGGGAATCAAAAAAGTCTAATGACAGACTTTTCAACGAACATGAAGCCAAGTGCAAATAATCTTTTCAAGATTATCTCTGTATTGCCAGAAGAAGGCAGGCCTGTAAACACCAGCAATACTGAGTTTCCTGAAGCAAGTTCTTTTAATGGTAAATCATCTCATTTATTCTCACAGCATAATGAGGAAGTAAGATTGTTGTCACGTAATGTAGTAAATAGAGGAGTATCTACTTACACCAACAAATTGCCTCAGAAAGAAGATATCGTGGCAGCCCTTGATTCGAGTCCAACTGAAAATATATTGAAAACGAAAATATACAATCCGATACTCGGAAGATATACTGAAATATATAGAACTGTACAAGTAGATAACAACAAAGTAAAACCGACTGCCCCGCCTCATTGGATATATGACATTACAGACAACACAATTAAACTAGTGAAAAATGAACTCTCAAATAAGACAAGATCACATTCTCTTCCTCATTTAACCATTAACAATAAAGATCCTAATAGAAGCAAACGAAGCTCAAGTTGTTCTCACAGATTTAGAGAGAAACATAAAATGCAAAGTTTTAATAATTTCAAAATTATTAATATAAGCAAAGACTCCATTGCTTATGAAAAACAGCCTCAATTAAAAAATCCCCAAAGTGAAAACATATCCAATAAAAATTCAAAAGATCTCCATAATCGGTTGGACAAATCCATAAAGTATAAAAGTGGAAATCAACAAAATGGTAGCAAGGCACATATAAAAAAAGTGGACTCGTTTACTTGCATCGAAGAGAATACTGCAAATGGTAGCGTCAGTAGGAAATATATTTTAGACAATACAAATCCTCAGGAAGTTGAAGAAGAGAACAAAAGCTTTCACCGGAACCATAACAGTATATCTCGTTTGGCGGAGCCTGACTTCAACTTCAGAGATTGCTATGAGAAAGAGCACTTAAGCAGAATTGACGGTGGTTTCGCCATTTGGAGAATGGAGGCCACATACGAGCAGTTAAACGAAAAAAGTGAAAATATTTTTGATAAAATTGCTCATAATTATTGTAAAAGAAATGAAGAATGCACAAAAGATACAGATTCAACTTCTGACAAAATTGAAAATCACGATCAAAGCCAAAATTTTAATAAGAAAAGTGAAACTATTTTTAAGAAAATTGTACATGATAATTGTAATAGAATTCATGAATATGGAGAAAATTCAGATTCAACTTCTCGCAACAGTGTAAGTCATGGTCAGAGCCAGAGTTCAAATAAAAACGATAAAATTATACACGATAAAATTGTACATAATTGCTGTATTAGGACACAAGACTGTACAGAAAATACAGATTCAATTACTGATGAAACTGTAGATCACAATCTAAGCCAATCTAATAAAAAAAGTGAAAATCTTTTTGACAAAATAGTACATGGTAGTTGTAATAGGACACAAGAATGTATAGAAGTCTCAGGTTCAACTTCAGGTAAAAGTGTAAATAATAACGAAAGTCAAAGTTCAAACAGAAACTATGAAAATATTTATGAGAAAATTGCATATGATAGTGGTAACAGAACTCTAGAACTCATAGAAGATTCAGCTTCCGGCAAAAGTGTAAATCGTGATAATAGCAAAAGTTCTAATAAGAAAAGTAAAAATATTTATGAGAAAAGTGTACATGATAGAACTCAAGAATGTACAGAAGATACATATTCAACTTCTGGCAAAACTGTAAATCGTGACAAAAGCAAAAATTCTAATAAGAAAAGTGAATATATTTATGAGAAAATTGTACACGACAGTTTTAATATAGCTCAAGAATATACAGAAGATACAGATTCAACTTCTAGCAAAAGTGTAAGTCATGATAAAAGCAAAAGTTCTAATAAGAAATGTAAAAATATTTATGAGAAAAATGTACATGATAGTTTTAATAGGACTCAAGAATATTCAGAAGATACAGATTCAACTTCTGGCAAAAGTGTAAATCATGATGAAAGCCAAGGCTCCCATACGAAAAATGAAAATATTTTTGACAAAATAGTACATGATAGTTGTAATATAGCTCAAGAATGCTCAGAAGAAATGGATTCAACTTCTGGCAAAAGTGAAAGTCAGGAGCAAAGCCAAGGCCCTAATAAGAAATGTGAAAATATTTTTGACAAAATTGCCCACGATAATTGTAATGCAGCTCAAGAACGTTCAGAAGATGCAGATTCGACTTCTGGCAAAAGTGTAAGTCAAGATCAAAGCCGAGGCTCTAATAAGAAAAGTGAAAATATTTTTGACAAAATGGTACACGATAATTGTAATACAGCTCAGGAATGTTCGGAAGATGCAGATTCGACTTCTGGCAAAAGTATAAACCATGATGGAAAAATCCAAAGTTTTAACAAAAAACGTGAAAATATTTTTGAGAAAATTTTACATGATAATAGTAATAGAACTGAAAAATGTACAGAAATCACAGAATCAACTTCTGGCCAAAATGTAAATCAAATCGATCACGATCAAAGCCAAAGTTTTAATAAAAAAAGTGAAAATATTTTTGAAAAAATTGTGCACTCTTGTAATAAAACTCACAACTGTACGGGAGACACAGTTTCGACTTGTAGTAAAAATGAAAGTTATAACAAAAACCAAAATTCTAATAAAGCCAGTGAAAATACAACTGAAAGTTATTCTGAACAAGGCACTTGTACAAAAACACCTACTGTTACATGTGAAATGAACTTTCGGACTTTAAGCAGTATCAGTAATAACGAACTGCTGGTCATTAAACCAGCCGAAAAATGGCAAATGACGCCAAGTATGGTCAGTGTTATGAAAAAACCAAGCCAAGGGCCATTTCAAGATGGGAACATCGTTCGAAGAAAAACAAATCTGAAACATGGTTTGAATACTACTAGCCAAAACAATGTACGGATTAAACAAAAAAGATTGAAAAAACTAGCGAATAATAAAAAAACAGACAAATCAAATAAAAATATTTTGATAAATATGAAGTCAAAGAGTAAAAATCACACTGGTAAAAATATCCTATTGAAAAATCAGTTAGTTTCGAGGAATGGAGAATTAGCAAACTTGGGAACAAAGGAAAAAGCAGAGTATCAACAAAAAGAAAAATACTGTTTTTCAGTTCCATCTTATTCTAATTGTCCGAATGTTTTGCAATATGTGGACACAGCAAATGTAGAAGGGGACTATTTTTCAAAGTGCAGAGGGTTAGACCAATTTTTCACTAAAGTTCTAGAAATCGGTTGCTCGCCACTAGACAGAAAAAGCCAGACAAGACCAATATTGGTAAATTATTTAAAGGCTTTGAATAAACTCTCATATAAACTAAGTAAGCGTATACGCTCAATGAAACTTGCCTTGGAACAAGAAAATCAGTTGGAAATTATTAAAGGATTTTCAGAAATAAACTCATGTTTAACCAGCTCTAATGGTTCATGTCTGCCTAGAAAATGTCATGTAAGTATTCAACATACATATACACTAATGTATAATTGCAATGGATTATGATATACTTATTAACATTATTTTGATTAAAGCTTAAAGAGTCCAAGAATTCTAAGAAAAGGCTCACATTATTTTACATTCACAAGGAGCTTTCAAATTTAAAATATAAAATTAATCACGTATATGCTCATTTTCTGAAGTTGAAAACTTGCCTTTTTCACATATTTAAGAAAAGGGACGAGGTAAAGTTATTATTTTCTTAAAATTTTGTCAAGTCTTTTACAAATCAGTTAGTAATTATTACCTTAAAATGTTTTCAGCAAGAGAAGATCTTAAAAATGGTCGAAGTTGAATTGTCCAAACTTAGATCAATTGAAAAACAGATTGTTTATTTTTTGGAAGATATAAAGGCAAATTTAAACGCATTATTATTTTTTTTTTTATCGATCTCATTTTAATTAAATCTAACTTGCAAATTTTTAGAACCAGTTAACCAAACAAATTCATTACGTTCCCCATCGCGCTATTTGCGATAGTAATGACAAATGTCTAAAAGAAGAAATGCTGGTAAAAGCAAAACTGGAGAAACTGGCCAAAACTAAAAACCGGCTCAATGAGAAATTGCAAAAAGTCAACACGCTCATTGTAACCCAAGTGAGTCACATACTATTAAAAAAAAAAAACTGATAAACAATATGAGACATAATTATTCTTATTTAAAGATGTGGAACCAGTCAAACCCTGAAAAGATGAAGACTAGTGAGATCATATTAAAAAAAAAGCTGGAACACATTGGAGCAGCTTTGAGAACCGAACTGGCAAATATTAGCAAAGTTTTAAAGGTGCAGAAAAATTTTAAATAGATATTTTCTCGTTTAAACAGTTAAATTACATAAGTTATCAAATGGTGGTGGCTTTTTAAATAGTAATAGTATGAAAAATGTTAGGTTAAAAATATAATAATTAGATCTTGTGCGATTGATATTGATTTACTAAAATTAATAAATTCAAAAAATCTTTCTTAATTAGTTAATTAATTATAGTTTATCTTTATTGATGAATAATCATGCTGGAGCATACAATTTCATAAACGTAACAAGTCTAAACTAATTATATAATCTCTGTTATGTGGCAAAACAAATTAAAATTTTCTGTAGTTCAAGTGTGTTTAAGTTTATATAGTTCAATAAAGTGTAAAACATAATTAGTTTAAACTTTGTAATTTTATTTCAGGTAATTATAAATGTGTATTGACAGCTGCATTAGTGTATTATTATATAATTTATTACACTTGAATTTCTGTATTACTAAATTCTATAATTTTTAACTTGTCTTATAAATCAAATTTTCAGGAGGATAAAGGCAATTCAAGGAACCGCGCAATTGACTAATAATCAGTACTGAAGAGAGACCAAAAAACCCGTAATTGTTAACGTTATTGTTTGTGTAAAATAAATACAGAAATATACCCACAGTTATATCCAATTTAGTTACCTATCTACCTAGTTATTTAAGTTACCTAGTTAACAACTGTATAATATACACCCAAAGACATTTGTATTGCTTTAATCTAAAAAAAATCATTCATTCTCAAGATAAACCAGTATCTATTTAGTTCTGTTGATACCTGAGGAGCTCTGGTGATCTGATCCAACGAAGCTGCAACCTTCTTTTAATCAGGATTGTTATTCCATTCTTAGAATCGGAGGGCCGGATCACGTTGGTTAAAGTCGAGTGGTTGGGATGTCCCAACCTTGGCTGCCGTTTTATTAACTCACTAGACATGTGTCCTGGTACCCAGCCAAGATGTTCGAGTTGGTTGTATTTTTCCAAAAAAAAAACGCTATGAGAAGCCATGACCCATTATCATCCCAAATCACAATTACACGACAGTTTAAAATTGGCAAAAAGGAGGGAAAATTCGAGAGGCGAGGTTGAGAAGGGAAGTTAGTGTCCGAGCAGGTCGAAGTGAAGATGGCTCAAGAGCCTCAAGCTGTAGAGTAGCGATGTATTTAGGTCGTAACACTGTCTTTTTTTTTATCTCAACCAATACTTTTCATCAATATTAATTAATTGATAAATTTTAATTGGTCAACCAGACCACGAACTGCAATGGATTTAATAATTAAACTGAAGTATATCTTCACCGAATGCTCTCCGTGGCCATTTCCTTTGTCGCCGAGAATCAAATAGATAATACATAGCCATTTGCAAAATGGCAAAAAGGAGGGAAATTCAAAAGGTGGGGTTGAGATGGGAAATTAGTGCACGAGTGGATCGAAGTCACAATAACTCAAGTAGTAGAGTAGCGACGTATATAGCCGAAGGTCGCAGGTTCGACCCGCTCGTGACACTGACTTTTTTTATCTCAAACAATACGTCCATAATCACTGCCACACTCGACACGAAACCCAAGAATGTAAGAACAATTCACAGAAGACAAACACTTTGAGTGAGTAGAAATTGATTGAATATATAAAAAATATATTTCGCATAGTATAAATTCACTTTTCCACATCCAAAATGTAATTGTTATATGTAACTAACGTTGGTAAATACCAGGCCCTGAAGATGATCTCAATAAAGATCGAAACGTAGCACGACAAAAAAATGTTTTTCTGAAACGTACAGCAAACCAGACCGCATCTCACGATTTCTAAATAAATTTAAAAAAACTTTCCATAAATATTAATTAATACTAATAATCATTCCGTTCCTTCGTCAAGCTTTGAGACATATTAAAAAATAAATGATTAGAAACAGTTTCAAACTCCTGATGAAGGGAATATATTCCTCCAAAGCTTCACGAATAATATTGAGTGTTTTTTTTTCTCTTCAAATTTGCCTTAGTTGTGTGCATAAAATATCCAGAATACTTTTTTTCTTAAGCAATGGGTATAATTATTAATTAAAATATTTAATTATCTTATTTAAAAGGTCTCTTTAGGTTCTAATCACATAATCTCACCCGTAGCATGTCTATATAGTTCGCTCTCTTACGATTTTTTTCTCTCTCAATCCTTTCATCTATTGTATTTGCCCAATTTACTCAATCAATCTATATCTCGCACTTGTTATGTTCAATGATTTGTCTGTATTACACAATGTGGGAACTTTAAGGTCCGACAAACAGCTAAGGTCAACGCCGACCATCTGCGTTTTTTTGCGTAGTTCTTTTTCTGGTATTTCACGCGTATTTTTCAACCTGCAGACAATAAATCAACGTAATTACAACACCTTATGCAAACATAGAAGACGTCACATTCTCTCCCTCAGCGTACTCGATGTCTCCGGTTGCGGCTAAACAACCCCCTGCCTTTCACGCTAATAATTAACTTCCTTTCCTTTTCACATCCTACATGTATATGTTAAATTTAAACAATGTTTGTAAATCCCGCGCACTGAAGACGATCTCAATAAAGATCGAAACGTTGGAACGATAAAGAAAATGTTTTCCTGAAACCTACACCACGCCAGACAGCATCTCACCATTTCCGAATAATCATCGACGGTCACTAATCACCACACAACTCTAGGGAAGTTGGCTCTGAAAAGGATGAAATTGAACTGATTTTTTTATAGTTTTAATATAACGAGTGCAAAATTTTGACCGAATCTCACGTTTTTCCAATAATCATTGACTAATGTTCACTAATTACCACACTTTATTAACACCCTTCAAAGGTGAACTTATTAATGTTGAATTTACATTGTAAGTCAACTATTAATATTTTAACCTGGTTATTAAGGAAAATAAACAAATAACTTCGAGAGTCCGATTTTCGTCTTTAAGTATATATATCATTAATTGAACTTGTCTATGAGAATTGAAGTCATTTATTGATGGTTAACGGAAAAAGGCAAGACTTGTTGCTTGCTTCTGGCACAATACCAATTCATTAATCACTTGTCAGAACTATAAATTTCTTCTTAATTCATTATTAAGGAAGAATCGTCCTTTCTTAAAGAAGAAACAATTTTCCTTAAGACCTACAACTGTATCAGAAAATGTTAAGTTTTATTTGTTTCTATCATTGCTTTTAAACCAATTAGTTAGATCCAGAAGCGGCCAACAAATTTTCAAAATAATTTAGCATTTTCCGATCGTTTAAATTATTAGCAACTTCAGTAGTTGGTCTGTGTTGATTTGTAGGTCTTGCTCCCTATGACTGTATGAAAAATGAAACATACATTTGGTTTTGTTTTGGGGAAAAAATGTTTCCCAGAAGATGTTGTAATACATTACATCGACAATAACATGAATTAACAAACCTGAACACAGTAGAAATATAAGGTATCTTAATGTAATCAGTGTCGAACATAAATTCCAGTTTGTCAGGTAAACATCAACGGTATCATACGTGGTAGTTTGAACAAACAGAAACGGAAAACAGCGGTGAAGTACACTTTATACAAACTAAAATCAGTTGTCACATACACAAACAACAATTAACTAAAGGAGGGGTCATGCCTAAAATAAAACGACACCATTAAAAGCTAGTTGAGATTATAAAGGAAAAACTAGGTTTTTAAGGCAACTTTAAACCATGTTTATAAATCCCAGGCCAAAAGAATATAGCATTTCTTCGGCAGAGCTCTACACGATATCAAATGCCCTTAGTTATATTGTCTCAGTAAATGGGAAAAAGTTTTGATACAGATTCTCTTAGTTTAATTCAAAAACTAGGACAAAAGAAATGATAACCGTGTGATTTTGGAGTTACTAAAAAAGGTACGACATCTAGGTCAGCAAAATAAAATAGTCACCATAACTTGGTAAGCCAAACAGGCCGCAGAATCTGAGCTGTTTAAAGTACACTTCAAGGATCTGATCCCAATTATTAGAGAATCCGCTCAGCAAGAATGACAGATAAAATATCAAGGATCGACGGAAGATGAATTTTCCAAGCAGATTCAAACAAATGTTTGTAGAGAACGTTGGACAATATAGGGAAAACCATAAATAGGTTAAGGTATAACCAAGCTATATGTAAACAATATGTATCAAAAGTAGGTTTAATTCCATCAGTACCCTGCGAGTACTGCATGGAAGAAGAATCGATGGAGGGTATATTTATGAAATGTGTAAAAAACAGACAAGAAACGAATTGTCCGATGGGCTGGGGAAAATTGTGCCTTTTGACTACAGAGCGTTAATGGGTACAGAGAGTATAAATGTGTATAACTTGTAATTTAAGTATTTAACTAAAATTCATCATAATGTATAAAGTATTAGGAGAATCGCGTGATGGTGGTGGCTGTGGCCGCTGGTCTAAAACATTCTTCGCAAACATTCAATCGGTTAGGGGTTGTTATGTTAAAAGGTTAAGTTGGTTAGGTTAGTAAAAAAACCAGACTCTGAAGATGATCTCCATAAAGAGCGAAACGTTGGCACGATAAAGAAAGTATTTTTTTAAAATTTACGTCACACCGGACCGCAACTCACGATCTCCAAATGACTATAGCGAAATATCGAAATGCGTTTGACAGAACAGCACAGTAAGGATTAAATCGGATAAAAATATGCTAATACAAATTCATTATAGTTTTAATAAAGTTTATCTCACCTAGATTAAGTAAATAAAGCCTCCATTCTTATCAACTTAAAGTTTGTGAAATTCTTAGTCTTCTTAACAAATAACATGGATTGTATGTTAGCTTTTTCTTGTTATTTTTGTTGTACATGGTGTAACAGATTCGGAACAGGACCAAGGGTATGAACTCATCTTTTGAATAAAAAAAGAAAAAAAGAAGCCAGATAACATATTAATCGTGGATACAAACGCAGATAATGAGTGTCATATATGGAATACTTTTGTCGACTAATGCCCAAATTATTTATAAATCTTATCTTGTTCCGTTTCATTTTGCGGTGATAAACATAGATTTCTTCCATTAATTTTTTTTTTCAATTTAAACTCCGTGAAAGAGGTCAAAGATGAACCGAATATTAGGATGTTTATCGGCTACAGTCTAATATTTTGTACTTTTCCTTTCCTCCTGACGTAAAAAAAGGAGATTTTGCCACGGCCAACGTTTGGAGGCGAAGAGCAGTTGGCTTCGAAAGAAGGGACCAGTTCTAGTCGCCCAACAGAAAAAACGAGAAACAAAACCGACGTTCAACAGAAAAACAAAACAAAAACAAATTTTGGCACCGGTGCCAAAAAATGTAAAGCTTTACAAATCTCCGTATACCGTTTTACGTAACTGTATGACGTGTGTCGGTAGGGCGTTGTCTTTTTTGATTCACAAATTGAAAATGTAACGATAAGGGCGAAAATAAAATTACTCCGTCATGTTGATAGGATATAAAAATAGTCATATTTCGTTTCAATAGTGTTCAAATAACTACATGCAACCGGTTTATGTCTAGGTTATCACAAAACCTCTTGTCCATGGAATTTTTACATTCATACTAAAATATTAATCCTTGTCTGACACTTTTTTTTTTTTTTTGAATGATTTATTCATTTATTTCTTTTACCTTTAGTTCAATTATATAACGTAGTCGTATTTGCATTTATTTGTGATTATATAATTAAATGCCAGAAGATGAAAATCCTGATGCGCGGCCGTCTAGAACATTATTGGAAAAAATGACTTTGTACGAAGTGTGTAGCTGACGAAATGGGTAATTTGATTTCAAATAATGCCGCCCAACTTCCGTATGAGACATGACCAGGTAAATCACACTAAATAGGCATTGATTATCTGCTTACATTTGGGCTTTGAAGGTACCTTCATAGAAAACCAGTTGTACGGAACAGCAGGATCAAAGAGGGTCCCTCAATATTACAGTGAAAAGTACTTTTATAATTTCAACTTGATCTAGATGCCGGGATGATCGACTATGATCGTTAAATTAAATAAGGTTTATGTATTAAAAGCAAAATCACCGCTTTGATCAAAGGTAGACATGCTAAACAAGATAACACGCATATATTTGAAGTTAAATACCGGCAATTTTTACATGAAATGGAATGAGTTTGAGATCGCCGCTCCCTCCTTATAAACTTATTGTTATAATCTTGGCTTGCTGATTTTTTTATATTTTTAATTTAACGCTGTACTTTTTAATGAAAGAATTTACTGGGAGATAAATCACTAGGGCAGATTTAGACAGATTAACTTAGACAATAGATTTCACGTTAATATTTAAGTTCACTAATTTCGTGATCCGCTTGACAAATTAATATATTAAAATTATTAAGGTTTTTAGTTGAGATAAAAAAGTCAATGGCACGAGCGGGATTCGAACCCACGATCTTCGGTTTGATACGCCGCCGCTCTACCGTTAGGGTCGTGGGTTCGAGCCCCGCTCGCGCCATTGACTTTTTTATTTCAACTAAAAACCTTAATTTATTTTAATATTTAAGTATTATATTTCGTGGTCCGATTGACCTTCAATTAATTAATCTTTATGTAAGGTATTATTTGAAATGAGAAAGCTATCGTCACGAGCGGGATTAGAACCGACGACCTTCGGCTAAACACGCCGTGGTTTACCACTTGAACTATCGCGACTTCGATCCACTCCGCCACTAACTTTCCTCCTCAACCCCACCTTTAGAATTTTCCCTCCTTTTTGACATTTTTCAAATGCCGTGTAATCAAGATTCAATTCTCAGCGATAAATTAAATCGCCACGGAGAGCTTTAGTGTAGATATACTTCGTTTTACTTATTAAATCCATTATATTTCTTGGTCCGCTTGACCATTCACCAGTTCATTAATCTTTATGTAAGGTATTGGTTGAAATGCTCGTGATACTAAATTTTCAATTCAACCAAATTCTTATTAAGATTAATTAATTGAAAGATATCTGTAAAACTATTTGGGATTGAGCGAAAATTCAAAAGGTGCGATTGAGATGGGAAGCCAGTGTCCGACTGGATCGAGGTCACGATAGCTCGAGTGGTAGAGCAGCGGCGTATCAAGCGAAAGATTTTGGCCGAATCGAATCACTTCTTTTATCTCAACTGAAGGCCTTCATTAATTGTATCTGCACAACATTTTTCCAAAAGGCTCACATGTAGATGATTGATGCAAAGTGGGACATTTTATAAAGATCTTGTCAAGTGTGAGCACTGACAGGGTTGGAAGTTGAAACGGAAGGAACTTTCTGCCTCTCTCTGTTTATAGACAGGACTTCGAGAGATGTGGCGACTTTGGTCTTTCATTGATAGACGTTTTTTTTTTTTATGACAGTGTGAAATTAGGTTGCTAGGTTGCGGAAAATTTATCTTGCGGTTAAAGTGGCTGACGATAATGGGCCATTTTTTTTTTTTTTCCAATAAGTGCATAGAATAGTAAATGTAAGATTTGATATGAATTATTGAATAGAACTGTTTTAACGCTGAAAAACGGTAGAACGTGGTAATGATAGCATACTAGTAAATTGTAAAATGGAATTAACCCTTGTAAATAATTTACGAGCACAATTTCGAAGTAAAAAATTATATTAATTTATAAACTGATATATGACTTTTTAATGGGTACGTATTTAAAGCACACAAACTTATGTTTGTCCTGGAAGAAGAGAGAAGAGATAAAAGAAGAGGGAAGAGAGAAGAAAGAAGAGAGAAGAGAGAAGAGAGAAGAGAGAAGAGAGAAGAGAGAAGAGAGAAGAGAGAAGAGAGAAGAGAGAAGAGAGAAGAGAGAAG
>CM077105.1:10931759-10956093 GCA_039619505.1 Cimex hemipterus
GAGACAGAGAGAGAGAGAGAGAGAGAGAGAGAGAGAGAGAGAGAGAGAGAGAGAAGGGAAGGCAGGGAAAGAGAGAAAGGAGAAAAAGGGGAAGCTATCAATATAAAGATTATTTATTTCATTATCACAAAAAATTGATTACCGTCTTTACTGTGTTGAGTCTTTATTTATAAATTTCTCCTTGTTCGTGTTTTCTACGCCTACCTTGATCTTAATTTAATTTTTTTTATTACTGCGAATTTGGTCCTGGTGGGTGGAATATTGGACAGGACAAGTTTAATTATTCACCCACGACTGTTTGTTTTCGATGAATTCGTCGGCCCAAAAATCGATAATCCCCCTAATCGTTTAATCATGGAATTTCATTAGTTTTATCTAGTTAGAATTTTTTATCCGGTTCAATTCAGAATAATCAGTGTGAGGGAGAGATTAATTAGTAAAACGGTGGACGAGTCGATGGAATAGCCACAGAATTTTGACCGATTTTGACTCTGGAATTAGTTTAAATAAAATGTCACTTTGTGGAAATTATTGCAGATAAGTGTTTGAATTTCGCCAGCCATGATATCCGAACTAATTGTCATCTGTATGAACTTCAACCATCCAAGGAAAAAAATCATGATTAGTTTTTTTCCATAATTTGTTAAGCGTCAACAATGATATGGAGGATCTTTTCAATTGTTGATCAAAGGTGCTACCCGGGCAAAGTTTGTCTTTCAAGGCCGACTAGGAACGGAACGTAAATCCAGAAAGTTGGGAACAAACAACAACAAACAACGTTTGTATAAACAGTAAGTAAAAAATCAAATTATTGATTTATATATCTTATCTAGTGGATGTTTAATTTTGTAAAGACTTTAAACGCCGAGTGGAAAATTTTTAAACAGTATAAAAAAATCTTGTGTTTATCAAAACATTTATTCCTCGTTAAACTCATTCTAGACATTTACGATAAATATGTTGAAAAAAAAACACCCCTAATAAAACAGATCTTATATAATATCTGAAAATTTCTAATTCAATATATGTAATTCAAATATATGCCATCGGATGAAGTTTTTGGATTGTATGACAATTAATTACGGTTTTTAGTTGAGATTAAAAAAGGTTAATGGCACGAGATGGATTCGAACCCACGACCATCGGCTAGATACGCCGCTGCTCTACCACCTCTATCGTGTCCTCGATCCACTCGGACATCAACTCCCCATCTCAACCTCGCCTTACGAGTTTTGAAATATGGCAAAAGGAGGGAAAACTCGTAAGTTGAGGTTGAGATGGGGAGTTGATGTCCGAGTGGATCGAGGTCACGATAGAGGTGGTAGAGCAGCGGCGTATCTAGCCGGAGGTCGTGGGTTCGAAACCGTAGTTAATTGTCATATGTTAATTGGTCGATCGATCACGAAAATAGTGAATGAATTTTTGGATTTTGTTTTTTAAACTTTTGCTTGCTCAAGGAGAAAGTCCGCAATTTTGTAGGTAATTATCATCAAAAATAATGAGAAAATTCACTACTTTCGTGGTTCGCTTGACCATTAATACATGAGTAATTAATTAAGGTTTGATAATTAAGGTTTTTAGTTGATATGAAAAAAGTCAATGGCACGAACAGGATTCGAACCCACGGCCCTCGGCTAGATACGCCGCTGCTCTACCACCTGAACTATTGTGTCCTCGATCCACTGGGTATCAACCCCGTGTGTTCGAATCCCTCTCGTGCCATTAGCTTTTGTCATCTCAACCAAAAAAATTAATTAATTGTAACATATTAATTGGTCAAGCGGACCACGAAATTAGTGAATTTAATGATTTAAAAATGAAGTACACTTCACTAAAGCTCTCCGTCGCCATTTCAATTGTCGTCGAGAATCCAAACCGATTACACGCCATTTGAAAAATGGCAAAAGAAGGGAAAACTTATGAGTACCTTATGAGGTAGGGTTGAGGTGGGGAGTCTCCTCAAAAATGGAGTCGTGGCGCCATTACGCTAATGACACTTTATGGGGTTGTAGGGATGGGTTCTGTTGGACAAGGCCAGGGCGATGGGGGAGATTACTGTAATCTTTTGGGGAGTTATTTTCGGATAAATGGGATTTTAAGGACGTTTGTAGGGAGGTATTGGAGACATAATTGGGAGCATTTATGACTGATTTGAGGAGTTGACTTTTGACATAGGACAGGAGACGTTGGATATTAGAAAGTTTAGCAGTTCCTAACAACTTTATACCTTAGCTTCAAATTTGTTGTAGCAGCGTTTTATGGATTGTAAGTTCGTTTTCCATCGATAGCTTGGATTGTCGTCCTGTTCGTAAGTTTGTAGAGTAGACCGTAGTCTCTGTATAGGTCTTGAGGTCTTGTTTCAGTCGTGCATGCTGATTCCTTGTCAAGCTCGAGTCTAGTTGGAACCTTAACGAACGCAGTCGGATTTGAGGATAGAAACATTACTGTTCGTGTTAAATTTGCTTCGGAGTCAAAACGTGACATGGTCGCATTTGGCTTCATTTATCTTCCTTTTAGATTGCCCACATCAATCTGCTATATATGCAATATATCTGTACAGATTTTCCGCAGCAACCGCAGCATCAGGGTTAGAGGGCCGAGGAGGTGGTTAGTACCGCTGTGGCTTCGGCAAGAGATACAAGGAAGGTGGTAGGTTTAGCGTGAACATCTTGAATATAAAGGATATAGAGGATTGGTCTGACCACCCTGCCCTGCGATACTCCCGCGGCCAGAGGACAGTATTCAGAGTAATCTGACCCTTGCCGAACCATCGAACCCGAAAAAACCGCTCCGTTAGATAAGAGCGGAGAATTAAATAAACTTAACTAACCATGCCAAGATGACTTCTAGCAGAAGAATTGAAACTCCTTGTACGAATATTTACAAGAATGTACCAAATGATTAAAGATCTAGGAGTAGTAACTTTTTCCAGGTGAGTAAGAACCTGTAACTTAAATGAAATTTTTATAAAATTGGTTTGTGTTTTTCCACTCGACTGGGTGATAACAAGTGGTAGTGGTTTTATTTATTCAATTAAATAGTTATTAAATATTTAATTTTATTTATGTCTGTATGGCATAAGTTTCACGCTTATTCCCAACCGTTTTTCTCTGTCCCTGGTTTGACTTTGGTTAATAATTGTTTTTGATAACTTAAAGAATGTTTGAATTAATTAAGGTTTTTAGTTAAGATAAAAATGTCAGTGTCACGAGCGGGATTCGAACCCACGACCTTCGGTTGACTATGTCTGAATTATTATTATTAAATTCACTAATTTCGTGGTCCGCTTGACCAATTAATACATTACAATTCAGATTTTTTTAGTTGGAATAAAAAAGTCAATGGCACTAGCGCGATTGGAACCCACGATCTTCGACCCCCCGGGTACCAACTTCTCATCTCAATCCCACCTTTTGAATTTTCCCTCCTTTATGCCACAGGAGGTGACGATAGCTAAAGTTTGTAGAGCAGCGGCGTATCTGGCCGAAGGTCGTGGGTTCGAATCCCGCTCGTGCCATTGACTTTTTTATCTCAACTAAAAAAATCTTAATTAATTGTAATTATTACTATTATACGGTCTGTTGTTTCCCTTATCTTTAGCTTCGCTAAAAAATGTAAAGGTTAAATTACAAGCGCTAATTCCTACTCTTGGGAGAGGAAAAGCCAAGGCCTGAAGAATTACACAGCCTCACAATGACACAATAGGCCAATATTGCTTTTGGTGCGTAAGGTCATAATGACTCTGCTGCGTTGCTGGCTCATCGTGTATACGCACCCTTCGTTACCAGAATATATACAACAATAAATATACTATTTTTCTAAAAATTTAAAATATTCTTTTCTGGACGCATCAGAGGATCTAAACTTTACAAGCCAGCTCTGAAGGTCAGAGCATTTCTGATTTTACCATGTTGTCAATTGTGTTGGCTCTGCATTTCACATTCTTATGTTAACCTAACTGTGCAGTAACGAACTATCCACTCTATCATAAAAAATGCATCAAAGTCAAATCGATGGTAAATTTTTATTTATATCAAAACTATTTTTTATAATATGAACGGACATTGTGAAATTTAAATATCTTGGTAAGAGGTAAATTTAATTTTCTTTTCACACGTGTGCCCTGCGTGTTCAAGGTAAATCATAAAAAAAACCTGGAAAAGGTACAAGGTGTTATGCAATTGTTATGCCCATATATTTTAGCCAACGACAAATCCTTGTATTTTCGAGAAAAGGGGAAAGAAAACCCATAACAAACATCGTATTCTGTTCTTTCATAAAGGATGAGGACGCAAGATTTTATTGCTTATAATTTAAACAATCAAACACAATTAAAATATGATCATTCCATAATAGTTAATTAAGTTTTTAAAATGATCGTATTATTTATTCTCTTTGATTATTAAAATCTTACGATATACAAATTTGCGTACTCACTTGCAACACCCAAAACGAAATATTTGCCTTTTTTCTTCTTTTTTCCTTAAAAATAAAATAATTTGTCGTTCGTTAAGCGCTATAGTTCACAAATATGTGCATATCAATTGCATAACACCTTGAACCCATTCTGGGTTTTTTCTGATCTACTTTGCACACGCTAGAAAAACGTATGAAAATAAAATTACATATTATCTCTGTACAAAAATATTTAACATACTCGACCTTTTCGATATATACGTATATATAAATATGAGACATAAAACGTAATATTATAATACAATATTATAAAAACAACCTTGAATGAAATAGCTAAGAACCATAGTTTCACTCATAATAACCATTAACCGCTCATATCCTAACAATCCCTAAAAAATTATGCTCTTCTTAAACATTTATTTGTGCGTTATTTGATCAAAGAGTGGTGTATTGTTCTATTTATAAATATTTTGCATGGCCATGCTCTGAATACTTTGGTTTGGGACGTGCGAAATTTTGAACAGGTTAAGTTAGGTTAGGTAACAATCCATAAAAAATTATGCTCCTCTTAAGCGCTTATTTGTACCTTTTTTGATCAAAGAGTGGTGTAATTATTGTTCTATTTATAAATATTTTGCATGACCAAGCTCTGATTACTTTGGTTTGGGACGTGCGAAATTTTGAAGGGGTTAGGTTAGTTAAAGGGTCAGGCTGATTAGTTTGGTGTTACGGATGTTTGTTTCCGCAAAAGTATGCGAATGCGAACAGCGAGTTTTTTTTACTGTTTTAAAATAATATTTACATAAATAAGTAATATTATTAATATTAATGATGGAGTACGCTGATTTGCAAAGCTGTCTTGTAAACTTAAAATCCTGCGCTTAAAAAAAAAAAAAAAAAAAAAAAAATTGGAAAAATTATATTTAATTTGATAAGCATTATACAAGTTGAGATATTTCTACACCAACCAGCGTTACAAGAAACGCGCGGAGGTACTATCATAAACCCACTAACAGCAACCGGTGATCACATTTACTCACATTATTTTCATGCAAAACTGGAATAAAAACTTAAATTTCTTTATGACTTAACTGCTCGATGAACAGCATAGGATGTTGTTAATTAAGTGGCAATGTGAAATTAAGAAAATATAAATTTTTCATAAAGTTCGAACTCTTCACGGGTTGAAAATGTTGGAGATGGAGATGTATTAGTGTAATATAAACACTGCGCTTTTGAGAGCTGTAGTATCCTCCGTTTCTTGTCTTTAGCACACCGGTGAGGCCTATTTTATCAGTTTGAATTTCTTCTAAGTAAGTACCACACTTTGTTAATAGGTGTGTTGGTGTCTCCTCTGCTCCTTTGCACGTGCCGTCTTGTGTTATACCAATCTTTCTTAAATGTCATTTTAGTTCACAGTGTCCTGTTGCGATTCGTTGATTTTCCTACTTTCTGTGATTAATTCTATTACTTCTTTCTTGCCGAAATTTGCTAGGAGGTTCTTGGATTGTTTGTGTCCAAAGAGTGAGTTGAATTGAGGCGTTGCGGATACGAAGGGCGAACTCGACATCAGGTTAATTTTTTTTTTTGGTCACCAACCGAATCTAGCCGCTTCAGAAAATGTACAGTTATAGCTTTCATGTTGAGTTCGCCCTTCGTATCCGTCTGAAATATGAAGAGAATGATACGTTGCTGGTTGGATTGTAGTTGGAAACTGCCATAGGCGGGCGGATACTAAGGGCGAACTCAACACCGCACCGCTCCTTGCCCTTCTCTTCGCGTACCGCTGTATGATGCAATCCTTCGTTTAGTTTGCATAAAAGCTTGTTTCGTGCAGTGTTTATTTTGTTGCTACTGTTATCGTGATCTTTTTATGTGCAGTAATGGATGTTAACAATAATAGTGCGTTTACTGGATACTCCAGAAAACGAGTGAAAAAGGAGAATACATGGAAGACTGTTTTGGCAAAAAAGAAAAGGAACTCTGGCGAAGAATACGTATCGAGACACACGAATGCAGTGGTTCCAGCTCGTCAAATCGGTGAGCCGTGTAGTTGCCAATGTGATTCAAATTCAAGGACGGTGCCGTTTTCGAGTTCACCAAAGAATTCAAACAGGGGTTCTACATCCACAAAACCTATAATTTCGGTGTCAAATGTGCAGTTAAACTCCAGAAAGGAAAAGTTAACACTTACGATCCAACCAAATTCAATCTGACGAATATTACGCCAACGCAGCTTTACGATTCTCCTTTGCCTGTGCCTCCAGCTAAACTTATGACATCAGAGATCTCCTGCCATACGTTCCGTTACCGTGGCCAACATACTTTAATAATATTATTGAAAATAATCAATATTCCATGCCCAAGCTCAACGAGGAAACGGAAGATGACCAACCCGATTATGACGATTAAAAAATTAGAAACTACAATTCCTTTTCAAACTCATTTTAATATTATTTTATGTACGTACGTTTACAGAATACAGACTTTATAAAATAAAATGTGTGTTTTTTGATTAATTGAAGTTCAACCAAATTCATGACAAATCTCTAGATGGGGTAACCATGAAAAAACAAAAAATTAGGCATCCTTCAACGAAAACAGGTTTAATCTTTTTTGTTGAGTTCGCCCTTTGCATGTCAACGGAAAAATTATTTTCAAATGCGTTTTTCTCAACACCTCCATTTGTTGAGTTCGCCCTTCGTATCCGCAACGCCTCAATTGTTCCCTCATTCTTCTTATCCTTCTTTCTGAAGTGCTCATTGAAGACTTCGTTGAAAATAGTTTATCAACCAGGGAAAGCTTTGTGTCATTTGAAATTATAAATCAATATACATTGTGTACAAGTAATTAAGGTTTTTAGTTTAGATAGAAAAGTCAATGTCATGAGCGGGATTCTAACCCACGACCTTCGACTAGATACGCCTCTACTCTACCACCTGCGCTATGGTGATTTCGATCCACTCGGACACTAACTTACCATCTCTACCCTACCTTTTGGATTTTCCCTCCTTTTTTGCCATTTTTCAAAAGGTGGGGAAGAAATGGAAAGGTAGTGTCCGAGTGGATCGAAATCAGCATAGCTGAATTGGTAGAGTAGCGGCTATCTAGCCGAAGATCGTGGGTTCGAATCCCGCTTGTGATATTGGATTTTTATCTCAACTAGAAACCTTAATTAATTGTAACTTATTAATTGGACCGCGAAAACTAGTTAATTGACTACGTACAAGTTGTACGAAAAAAAAAATTCCAAACTGCAAATGATTCAAACCAAGTTGTCACAAATATTACAGAACCTTCTTGAAGATGTCAGTACTGTTTGAATTGCATTTCTTTAAATAAATATTAATTTAAAAATTAAACATTCGTATCGTTTTAATGAAAACTCATGCTGAACATTGAATTCCATTCCGATAAAGTTGTAAGAAGGAGCATTCAACAAATAATTTTTTGTAATTATTGCAATTGAGTGATATCAGCTGTGTTAGTTTATGCACAGATGTAAATTGTTCTCTAATTACAAATAAATTAGACCGATCGGAATATCCTGATTCGCTTATTCTCCCTGGATCCTTCGTTCAGATGTTTCCGCAATTTGCATCATAACTGATTGTTGCACTTTTCTGTTTTAATTCACCGAGATTCCAAATTTTTCTATACTTTACCAATATATTTAGTGAGGATTCGTCGTTTGATTTTACGTCACCGATTCTGACAATTATCCTTGTTATCTTTTCGACCAAACTATCTAATGAATTTATCCTTAGCCTCGATCATTTTATATCTTATTGTTCCATGTGTTACATCAGTCTCGCCTGTGATTATTTTTCTTTCACTGCACCTTGAGTTATTTGTGTTGAGTGGGTCCGAGTTCCAGCTACTTTTAGTATGTAATTTTTGGTATACATTTCTATATAATACAATTAATTATTTGAATTCAGTTAATATCCGGTTGCATTTTGCAGCAGTTCAATTTGATGTTTGTCTTCCTGTGGTTTCTTTTTTGCATTGATATATGTTCACAAATGATCGAGCATATCCATTATTACCTCGCTGATACAAATTTGAACTGAATAAACAAGACCAGTTTTGTCGCTCGTTATATTTACTGTTTAAATTAATTAATAGTTTTAATAACCCAATTTCATTTTTAATCAATTTTCTCTTTTTCCTATATATTATTTTGCGATTTTTTGTCAACGCCTTTGTACACGGTTGTACGTGGCAAGATAAAATGACCATCCTGATCTCGAAACTTGGTCCACTGAAGCATGATTTGAAAATAGAAAGAACCCAAGGACTCTTTGAATGGTAGTTCACACTGGGACCCAAAAGTTTTTCAATAAAGCGTGTCAAAAAGACCGTATTTCCCTAACATGGGTGAAAGGAAGATTCGACTCTTCACAAAATTCTGAAGAGGACGGATAAGTCACACAGACTCTTTATCACGGTGCTTCCATAATATTAATCTTTTCACGACAAACGGTGTTAATTAAATCGCCGCTCTCCTCGCCTTTGAAGTTGGTAGTCTATATCATTAAATTAAATCGTTTATTACATCTGCTGCTCATTTATATCCTTTTTTTTCTGGAAAGTGAGAATCCTCTTTTCCAGATCTGATTGGTCAAAGACCTGCATAGAAAGCACTCCCCCAATAAGACAAGCAAGAGAGAAGTTAACATTTATTCAAAACTTAACAACTAACAAATTTTAAGTTATATTTCTCTAGGTATTCAATGTGTTGTATAGTTCAACACGGTTTTAAACATTGTAAAGCTTTGTAACATTTGATGTCTCGGATTCGTAAATTATATAAAAAATATCATAATCAACTACACTTTTACATTAATGTTTTACACATTGACTAAGTAAAGTTAGAGAACAAAGAACGTTATTTCAATAACGCTTTTATCAACTTAGTCTTCATGCTCAGGAATCTTGGTTTAAAATTTAATAACGTACGTATTTATATAGTTACAGCATAAGGCCATTTTAAAAAATTTTGTGATTTGGTCGTTTCGAATTATTTTGGTATGTCCAAGCACTTCTGCTTGGTTGGTCTGCGTGTCATTGTGACAGTCGTGTCTCTTTATAATTGTGTAAAATAAATCTTATATTTTCTTAATTACGCGGAATAATAATAAAGTGGGAAGTTTATGGGCCGACAAACAGCTGAGGTCATCGTCGGCCCTCTCCGTGTTTTCCTTCTTTTTCTTTTCTTTCGAGCATATTTTATTTTAAACTGCAGCCATCTGATCGTCCCGATCTGGTTACTGACTCTCTGATTTCAGATATATACTACGTTGATATTCTAGAATGCTAGTCTCCCGTTTGTACCTCAGGCTGTCAAATACAGAATAAAACAAATCATACAAGACACATATATACATCACCACAAACATAGATGTCTGGTCACATTCATTCCCCGAGAGTACTCGATATTCCTCGGAGCGGGGTTATAAGCACCCCTTCCTTTCACGCTAATAAATTACTTTTACTCTTCACACATCATATACTTACCCCTGAGTACGTGATATTCCTCAGGGCGGGGTTATAAGCAACCCCTACCTTTCACGATAATAAATTACATTCATTACAATAAATTAACATAAAGTTAAACACAGGCACAACACAAACCCATAAAGCTATATACATTTAAAAATCCCTATAGCCCTGAGGTACCGGAGCCCGCTGCCGTGCCTCAAGACTACGCACTGGTCTGATGATGTTATTTTTCCACCCTCTTTATAAATACTTTTATTTAAAAAATTGGAAATTGCTGCAGGGTTAAGAGTGTGAATTATACCATGAGATTTCTCTATATTCAGTTTTCTGATGATGGGTCAGGAGCCGGAAACGCCACGTAATTTACTATTTATTCAGAAAGCGTGAGATGCGGTCTGGTGTGATGTAGATTTCAGAAAAAAAAACATTTTCTTTATCGTGCCAACGTTTAGATCTTAACACTGGCACAATTACACAGAAGACAAACACTTTGAGCCCTGAAAATGATCTCAATAAAGATCGAAACGTTGGCACGATAAAGAAAATGTTTTTCTGAAACCTACATCACACCAGACCGCATCTCACGATATCTGAATAATTATTGATTAACGGTCACTAATCTCCACACATTTCTACACGAGAAGAACGTAATTGGCTAAATTGAATAAAAGTTTTCAACCACGGAGATTTTGGAATTGTTCAACCTATCAAAAGAAAATAATTTTTTTGTAAACGTTCTACCCGGTTGACAATGATTTATTTTTCATTTATTTACATTTTTAAAACTAGTTCTAAATTGTTCGTCATTTATTCGGAATTTTATAATCGTAGAGAATTATCATGTAAGACCTTAGCAATGGATAACGTTAAACTTCATATTTTTGTTTGTTTTCTAAATGCAGATAGTACTATGAGATCTTACGGATATGGATTTATTACACTTATATTTTTTGGAGAGATTATCATAAAGATCTTACTTATGGATAGGTTTGCCATATATTTTTACTTTCGGTAGGCATAAACAGAAATTAACCTATAACATCTTTCCTCTTGCTAGGTGTTTCATAAACTTTTAATTTTTTTTAATGAGGGTTCGCAGCAAGAGATATCGACCCTCGAGTGTTTGTGAAAAACATACCCATTCCTAAGTATATCGGGTTCGATTGCAGGGCCGCTGGATTCGAACCCGGGACCTTTACCTTGCAGTGATGAGCGCCTTGTCAACGCCTAAACCGTTCGTTGCGGCCACCGACCCCCCCCCCCATTGATTTTTAAAATCATTTATATTAATCCATATATTCATTATATTTCTTATTTTTGGTTTTCATAAACAGAGATTAATCTGTAAAATGCAATTCTTACTTTTCAAATCAAAATTATCCTACAAGTTATTTCCTGTGCATACGTATTGAGTAAAAGTTTTAATTTCTATTTGTATAAAAAGTTGTTAACCTGAAAAACTCACCTATGTAAGTTGTTATCATTACATTTTGTTCTTTTGGTTTTCGTAAACATAAACTATCATCTACACTCTGGCTATGTGTTCCTTACTTACTTACTGAATGTTGTAATATTCTGAAAATTTATATAATAGATATTTTCTCTTAAATCTCGAACTTAAATTATCAGAAATTTCCTAAATTAATATAATGCAAACCATTTTATATGAATGTTTTATTATTTGGAGATCGTTAGATGCGCTCTGGTGTGATGTGGGTTTAGAAAAACATTTTTTTATTGTGCCAACGTTTCGATCTTTATTTAGATCATCTTCAGTGCTCAAAGTGTTTGTGTGTGTGTGTCGTGTTGCGACTGTAAGTCAATTTATTCACTACTATTGAGTCAACAAGTATTGAGTATTATGAACTAACAGGTTTTAAATTCCACGCATTAATATGAAAAACGTATTTAGAAATTCGTAATTAGAAATTAAATTTTGTACTTTAAGTGGCAGGAGAGTTATAGATTTTGTATCCTTTTCTATGAAAACGACCATGTTCAGCACATGACCTAAGTGATTTTTTCAGGTATCGTTTGCGCTTCTAATATTGGATAGAAAAAGAGTTTGCATTAAGGAAATGACTTAACTATAAACGAGATTTTTAAAAAAAGGTTTGTGTTGGAGGAAGTGATCGTAAACCGACCTCGAGAAGAAATTCGGACAGGTGCCGTTCTCTCTTCCTAGAGTTGTTGGAGCTAACTACCTTGACCACCATCAATCAAATTATCCGATTCCTTCAAATGCTCCCCACTTTTGCCAATTTGCTTTTGCAATTTCCCGGCATCCGATCTCGAGTGGGACACACTTGATTTTAATACGATCTCCTACGGAATCGAGGCTTAGTCCGTGGAGGAAAGTCGCCCCTACCATCGCCAGGCGGGAAGGCAATGGTCAACTTTTTTGTGACCCAGTGTTCGTAGGCGCCGACAGACCTGCCAAAACCCTTCACACGTCTATGCGAGCACCCTTCTCGCTCCAATCGCCGCTAGATTTCCGACGCGCAACTACTCGCCATCGCTTTAATCAGGCAAAATGAGGAACGCGAACCTGATTAACTTCGGATCACAGTTTTCCCTCAGTGAGTAGATCATTAATTAATTACTCATATATAAATTTTTCACGCGGAAGAATTGACCCTTTAACCTCAGACGAAAATAAGGCTAATTACAAACAACTGCATCTCAACATCTCAGGTTTAGTAATATAAAAAAGAATCTCCATGAAAAAAATTTATCTGTCAAACCTTCGACTTTTAAAATTGTTTTATTTTTTCTTTAGTCTCCCACACGTGAGAATTTAGCTTACTTAGAATAAATGAAAATATAAAAAAATTTCCCATTCGGTCTATTCTTGTCAGCGTCTTAGCTGTGCATATATCGCCCACCTATCATGTTTCACTAGGATCAACAATAAATACGAAATAGAGAAATGTTATAAATTCGGGAATAAATTTTGGAGGGAAATCGTAATTTTTATTCGGGGGGAGGTTTTCGACTGTTAGACCACTTGTTAGAAAATAATTTTCCACTTTCTGACTCCCATAAATGAAACTCGCAAAGATTAAATTTCCAACTTTGAATTAAAAAAAAAAAAACATTAAAAGAAAAACAGTTAAATTTTTTTTAAAAAGTTAAACAGTTTAACTGTTCATGTACCGATTAGTTTAAAAGAATCGACCACCCGGTAGAAAAATATTCGAAAAATAAAAAAAAAGTTTAAAAATTTGAATAAAATATTTTTACATTATCTATTGACCTTATTTAGAGATCGCATCTCACCGTCTCTAAATAATCATTTTTACAATAAAAAAATATTTTCTCAACTTTTTACCTGATTTTTGGAACATCAACCATTAATGTTTCGGGTTAGAATTAACTCCTCGTTTTAAATATAAAACTAAATTTCAAGCCTTCAATTCATTTAAAATATTTTCAACTAAATATTGAAAATCAATACATCACCAATTTTGTCTGTTATTATCAACTCTTACAATTTGTATCGATTAGTTTTAAAGTAGTGTTACCCATGTTTTTGGTTTCCAAATTGAAAATGTGAAATTTAAATAATTATATCGTATATAAAAAAATTCCTTCCATTTCGGCATGTGCATTATCCAGTTTAAAGATAAACAATATAAATGTTTTAATTTTTATATCCAGTTTGCCTTTGACTATATAGCAACAATTCATACTATATAGGATACAGATAATTTTCTAAAAGTTTTTTTTTTGTTAATTGTTAATTTAATACCCCTAGTTATCGTAATATGACAGAAATCTGTATACGAGTCTATCTAAAACATTTAAAACATCTGAACCACAGATTCTTTCAGAAATTCGAATAGCACAATAAAAAATCTTATGGGTATTAAATTTAGTCTATTTAGTTTTATTTTTTTTTAAAGCTTTACGGTGGTGAACACAAAGAAAGAACAAATCCTAACATATATGCATCATACCAGATTTGTAAAATGAAGATAGATAATCTATTCAGAAGGTGTAAGGTTGGTAGGCAGTACAGACACAAATTATGGTCGACATTTGAATAAAATGCAAAAGTTTATATGCAGGCATTATATTAAAAATCCTCGGGATTTATCATTTCTTTGGTACCCCTAACGATCCGTCACTTTTTGGTTATCGATCATTTTCTTACAAAATAATTTCTGGCTAGTAAAAACACCAGAGCCTATTGCTTAACCGGTTAGTCGTACGGACAAATTTAGAGGAATTCGTAGGAGTAATGTTCAGATTTAACGAACCGTTACAAAATAGTTTCAAATTTTGAACAATTGTAATTGACGGGAATTTTTTTTTTTTTGAAAGATTCTTTGGTTTATAGAGGATCTTTAAATTTGTAAACTTTCTGATACAATAAAAAATGGATAGAAAATATATTCAATTAGTTTGTCTAATAATAAACTGACTTTTCTTGAATTTTTAAGTTTCTTAATCTCATTCTATTTCGTATGAAAAAAATAATTCTCTATTGCTATCTTACAATAGATAGATAGATAACATGCTTTATTTACATAAAAGAGAAGCATTACATAATAAACAACACTAAAGTATTTTACAGCATGGATGCATATCCGTCTGCCTGAAATTGGCTGTTCTTTGTTTCAAGCGAGCGAAAAATAGAATATAAAAATAAACTATATAATAATGGTAATAATAGAAAACTATAAGTAAAAAACTAAATTATAAAAACTAGCTGATTTTATATAAAAGTTAAACAATTATGACTCGGTATTAGAACCGTACCTATATTGCCAGGTATGACGTGCTAGATCTTTCGACCTCTCCATACCCACGATATTTAACAAATCAAGCAGATAAGACCTGGAAAGCGATTTATAGCCTAGATACAGGATACGGAGTTCAGACAGTATGGGACACTGGGCAACAAAATGAAAGATATCTTTCCTGACTCTCAGGTTACAGAGCGTGCACAAGAAAGTTCCGTCGTCTTCCTTCCATGGCACAGAATTGAGGAACACTTGCTCGCATCTGAGTTTAAGTACTATCTTACAATAATTTTACATAATGCGTAGAGATTAGTGGCCGTTAATTGATAATTATTTAGATATCGTGAGATGCGGTCTGGTGTGATGTAGGTTTCAGAAAAACATATTCTTTGTCGTGCCAACGTTTCGATCTGTATTGGGATCATCTTCAGAGCCTGGGATTTACAGACGCTGTTTACATTTAACAAATATATTTAGGATGTTTGTTAAATGTAAACAATGTTAGTAACTCTCAGTCCTTGAAGATGATCTCAATACAGATCGAAACGCTGGCAAGATAAAGAATATGTTTTTCTGAAACCTACATCACACCAGACCGCATCTCACGATATCTGAATAATTTTACATAATAGCAGAATTGTCAATTGGTCACTTGGGCCATTTCTCGGTCATTCTAGCCATTCTCAACGAATTTCAAATTTTACCTACTTCAGTGACCCATCGGTTATTTTTTCAGCCGTCGTTTTTTTTTTCTCTCTAAATTTTGAAGATGGGGCCTCCGATCGATAAAATGTTTTTATTGTTGACTTAAATTTTCTTCAAATATCTGTTTATAATAGTATAAAGAAAAATTTCTGAACTTGCCAGGAACAATTCAAGGCTAGGACTTGGGCAACCTTGAACCCGAAGTCGTCTTTTATAAAGTTTTGTACAAAATACATAAATAAAATATACACTAATTTGTACGTTATGAAATATATTTTCATCGAGAGAAAATGTAAAAATATCATTACCTAATGAATCAACTTGACAATCACCATTTTTGTCACCAAAATTATCAAAACTGGGTAGATGTTCATATTTATTAGCTTAGCCAACAAGTGTTTCCTTTTCCGAGAATTTGTTCTTATCACTGATGTTTAAATGCAAAATCAAATGGGATTAATATCGATATAATTAAAAATCTACTTAGGTTTCCTAAATGGATCCCATTTTCATATTTTACGTTAACTCTAAAAGCTCTGAAAAATTTTAAATTTACATAAACATCGGTTTTTAAACTCGCATTTTTTTCTCAAACTTTGTTTTATCATAAAAAAAAAACATTTTCAAAAATGGAAATACATTTTGAAAGAAGCTGTGCTATATTTTAACTCTCAGGAAGAGAAAATATAACGATTGAGTTAGAATTAAAAAAAAAAAAAAAGTTTATTACTTATTGGGTTAATTTTAGTCGAAATAAATAAATACTTGGAATAAAATAATCAATGTACGTTTTCTAAATATAAATATGACATACTGCAGTGATGGACAAATTTAATTCGCCATTCAATTTATTTAGTTTAAAATTAAATCCTCTTCTTTCCACATTAATTACAGTAATTAGGAGCTATCGTTGTCAAAATTAACAGTAATCAAGGCTTTGTTTACTTTAGTAATAGTTGTACTGATTAATCACATTGTATCATGCATCTCCATTCTGCTACGGTTAAAGATCACTCTCAGTTAATCTTTGTCCCTCGTTGATTTCATTGCATATTATTTTTATTCTTAAACCTTCTTCAACGGCTCCAGTCAGGCATTTGAGTGAGGGTGACAGTGTCAGGGTCATAACATTGGCAGGGCAAAGTCCAGGATTAATAAGTGTAAATTACTCTTCAATAGGAAGGGTTCTTCGGCTGCAGAGATTCAGAGCTGCTTAGTAGAAAACCTGAATCTAGACCTACAGACGTTATCAGATTCGGCGAAACAGAAGCATTACGGGAAATGAAATAAGAAATCTGCTAAGACAAGGCCGAAAAGTTTCGTTTTTCTCCAGTACTATAAGAAAAAGGCTCAGTGAAAATAGCCTTACGGACTTCTACCCGTCACGTGGACCTGTTATTACCACAGCTCAGAAAATGCCAAACGCTTCAATTCAACAAGATCATCCTGAATGGCTCCCCAGATGACATTCCATGGTCATTGATCTTCTGGAGCGGCATTTACTTGGATGCCCGCACAGAATTGGTCGTCGTTTGCGATGAAGGTCTATAACTTCTCAAAGGTACATACAATACATAACCCATAAAGTGCGTATTGTAGATGACTACCGAAAGGAAGCTGGAATTAAGTGCTTGGCGAGGCCAGTTTTGAACACAATCAAACACATTTGGGACCACTTAAGCAACGAGTACGCCTGCGAACCCCAAGTTCTAAAACTCTAGAACAGTTGTAAACAGCTGTTACAGTTGAATGGTAAAGAATCCCACAGGATTTTACCAGAGATCTTTTCCAATGAATAAAAAGCCGTTTGACAGACATGATACAGAAGGTTGAAATACATCCGGGGGCAAAAAGTTTTTTTTTTACATTTTTGTTTGTTTTAAGTTTTCCTTTTTTTTTCTCTTTTTTGTTGTGCTTTACTCAATAATTTATAGAAGTAGGTATTGAACATTTCCTTTTTAAACGCTTTCTTTTTACAACAGAACCTATTCTTATTACGCACAATATGCGTTAGTTTTGTCCATCAGTGTATTCATATGATAAAATACAGTTTATAGCAAAATGTACATAGATTAAACGTCATTAAATGTTTTAAAACTATTAATATTTATTACAGATAAGATTGTGTACTCTATTAAAAGGCCAATAAAGAAAACTATCACTAAGAAATTTATACTACTCAGCGTAATAAAATAATTACTATTTGTTAAAATGATACGAAGAAGGAAGTGATGGCAAAGAATTAAAATTATTAACGAATATATATTTAAAATTTATCGATATCTAAGATTTATTAACTCATATTAGTTGAAATAATAATTTTTATATCTTCAAGTAATTATTTGTATCTAAAATAATTAAATTTTTTCTTTGAACGTTTTCTACGTTATTTGTAATTATACTTTAAGATTTTAAGATTGTGTCCACTATATTTGGTGATCTGAGTGACCAAATTATTTCTTTCAATTGACTAACATTTTTATGTATGGTTTTGATGAAAATGAAAATGTTGAATGACACTAACTTTTTCATTTTAACCAAAACCTTACATAAAAATGTTAATTAATTGAAATTCAAAATTTCGATTGCAATTCCTTATAGATAGTTAATTAAAATATGCCATAAATTATCCTCTATGAAAAATACTTTCAGTACTGTGTAAATTTCATGGCTGAAAACTTGGTGAGTGCTTATTCAGAAATCGTGAGATGGAGTCTGGCGTGATTTAGGTTTCAGAAAAACATTTTCTTTACGTGCCAACGTTTCGGTCTTTATTGAGATCATCTTCAGGGCCTTGTGTTGTCTGCGTTTCGTTTACATCGGTGAGTGCTTTTAGTTCCAGTAGTTTTTGCACCTTCACCAGCACTTTTTGTCAACTTCTTAGCGTCACGATCCATTTTAAATTTTGAAGAGGAAACACTCAAGTCGGACACGCTCTCCACTTTATCTGTGTCATTCAAATGAAATATTTGTGGAGAAAATGACAAGGCACGTTATAATCGTAATTTTCATCGATAAGACACTTACGAGCAACGTACAGGAGAAAATAACGCTTTTTTTACTTATCTTTTCCCTGGTGATTTTTTTTTTTTTTGAGCAGAAATGTTTCAATTTAAATTATCAAATTAAATCAATATAAAAAATTACCAGCCAGTTAAACATCTCATTAAAAAGAACTGTTTCAACATTGATCGTCTTTTTATTATAGACAATAGATATATCAGACATATCTAATGACATATTATAATTTATTTGACGTAATATATCGATCACCTTATAAATTAACGTTCAATCATGATAAGAATTGCAATCTCTTCAAATTATCGCTCTCTTAAAGCACACGGGAATAGGGCAGGATTTGATTTAGTATTTTCAAAAATTACACGTGCGCTTATCCAACATGCCGAGGTCTCGACTACCCGGTCGGAAAAGAGGTAAAGCTCAAGTTAATTTTCCAAAATAAACATCTATTAGGATAAAAACGTTAAATCTCGTTGCCTAACACTATTTTCCATGTTTGAACGATCGTTTTACATAATGCACTTTATAAATTTTAAATCATTTTATCAAGTAGAAAGCGAATTCGTATTTCATCTAAGTAGGAAAAAAATTAATTTTTGTTTTTTGCCGAGCTCCTTGAGAGATAAAGTTTAATAAAGAAATGATTCTTTAATCACATCGAAAAACGACTGTTTAATTAATATGAAATTATATTTGAACGAATATACACTAAAAGTCCGATTGAGCTACAGTTCAATTACCTTATAACACGCTTAGTCAATTTAATTAATATTTCTAACTCGAGATATGTCTTCTTCGGCAAGCGAATCAAAATGACTTTCATCCGCCTAACTTAAATAAATTAAATAGCATTTGTATATATTTTTTTTTCAAAAGTGACATTTTGGTATATTTAAAAAGTTAAACATTTGGATCTATTAATTTTATTATTATTCTTATGTAAGGTTTTGGTTGAGATAAAAAAATCAGCTCTACCGCTTGAGCTAACGTGACTTCAATCCATTATGACACCAATTTCACATCTGAACCCACACCTTTTTTGAATTTTCCTTTTTTTTTGCAATTTTTCAAATCGTGTAATCAGGATTGGATTCTCAGCGACTTATGGCAACGGGGAGCTGTCAGTGAAGTGATATTTCTTTTACTTATTAAATATTAATCTATTTATGTTTTAGTGGTCAATTGACCAAGTTATTTCTTTCAATTAATTATTCTTTTTATGTAAAGTTTTGGAGATAAGAAAATTTCTGTGTGACGAGCAGGATTCGAACCCACGACCTTCGGCTAAATACGCCCCTGCTCTTCCACTTGAACTATCGTGACTTGGGTCCTTTCGGGCACCAACTCTCCATCCCAACCTAGAACCGTTCGAATTTTCGATCTTTTTGCCATTTTCAAATGTCAACTGAGCATCGAATCCTGATTCACGATATTTGAAAATGGCAAAAAGTTGAAAAATTCGAACCGTTGGGACGGTGGATACTTTGATATGTGTGTTTGTCTGTGTGGGTGTTTTATCATTTAAATATAATCATGTACATTCACCACGAAGGGTTGTCACTCCTTGATATGCTGTTCAGTGTTCACCCCTGAACCGCCGTTATGTGGCTGGGTTGCTAAGGTCTATCTTCCTTAATCCAGATGCCTAGGAGATCGTTGCTTCCCAACCTAAGGGGGTTGTCGACAGGTCAAATAAGACCCAACACATGCAATTATATATTATAAATATAATCTAGCTTAAAATTAACTAATACAATCGTACAAATAAATATATTCATAGTGGAGCACTCGATATTTCTACATCTACCTACTATATCAATAATCTGATCTAAATTAGGGTCAACAGGTCTCCTATAAATATTCCGTCGTCTATCCTAAACACTGCTTGCTGGAGCGATGGTAACGCTTTATTTCACCCCTGACTACTCACGCTAGTAAATACATTCACTCAAACAAAACACATAAAAAATCGATATACCATTTTACCAAAAGCCCCACGTCCTCCCAGAAGAGGAACAGGGGACCCATAATCCCCGCTACTGTGTCGGAGAATCATTCTCAAATTCGGCAACTTGCCTACACGCTCTCTGTAAAGAGCCAATGACGGGTTTTTATTATGCGGGACACATCGAGGAACTTTTCTCTCCATAAGGAGCAGATTCGCGGGCTTAGGCCCAAGAGCAGCGGCCCGTGTGTGTCAACCAGAACTGAGGAACCCGCGCACAGAACCTGCCACCTTCCTTTACCATGTTCTTTACTTGTAAGAACCGACCACGGAAATAACTAACATCACGACCGGCCAATGAACACCATGACGCCCCCTCCCACACAAACGCCCCTACTGACAACCGATGGACATATAAGCCCTACTGGGGCCCAAGTGACAGACAGTTCTTCACCGAAGAAGGTGCAATTCCCAACACGTTTGAGTAAAACAAACCAAGTACAGCTGAACAAACCTCGAGTGAGGACGTCCCAAGTGACCCAGTGCCTGCGTTTGGTTTCTTAATACAATGTAAATTCGTAATCATTCTTAAATAAAGCAACCTCATTATTAATACTGTATTACTTAAAACAAGCTCATTACACTATCTAGGGCACATGTGCAAGTAAATTTCGAGAGATTCCTCACAGAAAATGAAACTAATGAGAAAAGCAAGCTTTGGAAGTTTTAAAAAAGTAATTACGCTGTTTTTTTATGAAAGGCCATTTTCTTTAATTACATATACTTTTCATCTGTACATTATTGTAGAACTGCGTATATAACAGTTGTTAATTTTTTAAAAAATTATTTATTAGTTTAAAAAAATAAGGAGTTGAAGCGAATTGTGCAATATTCTTCAAGGTTCATCACAGTAATGATGTATATCCTTCATTTTTTTGTACAATAAACGGGGCATTAATAAATATAATCCCAGACCATTTCTCCGTCCTTCGTCTAAAGCGGTGATAAAATTGAAATTGTTATTGCGTCATGTTGAAAGGGGAACTGCGGCACAGAAATAAACTCCGCCTCGAGGCGTTCGTTCCTTTCGAGCGAATTTTCGGACTTAACAAATTATAGAAAACAAAGAATCGGAAGTGTGCGATAATTAGACATTCAACGCAACCTTACCTGAACAGGCGAGAAAGACTAAATTGACCTTTCCATTGCCAAGGCCGCCAGCTAACGTTACTTCAAGTTTCAAAATGACTTTCCAAGAGTATTTAGCATAACAGGTATATTTTATAGGGCGAGGAAAATTTTTCCCACCATATTTAATCTTAAGGTCTAATAAGTATGATGTATTTATTAATAAAATAATATAGGAATGTTGGAGTTTTTTTTCCTTTTTTTCGTATTACCAACCAACACGATGTAATTATAAATGTCCGTTAGTTGAGGATTTTTCGGATATCGTGTGATGTCCAGTTTCAGCTAAACCATTGTTTATTCTTTTTGAAGATTTTAGGGAAAAACTGCCTACTAAACTGTCTTCACATATGGCCTAACTATGTAGGCTTGTTAAAAAGTGATTATTCAAAATCCAACTAAAA
This sequence comes from Cimex hemipterus, assembly GCA_039619505.1. Taxonomy (NCBI): domain Eukaryota; kingdom Metazoa; phylum Arthropoda; class Insecta; order Hemiptera; family Cimicidae; genus Cimex; species Cimex hemipterus. The sequence continues at coordinate 10,953,692 of CM077105.1, forward strand.
TAAAAGATAATGTATAATAAAATGAAAAAGGTATAACGAAACTTGAAATGATCTAAAAAATAAAATATGTATACTTTGAATAAAAAAGGTATTCATTTTCTAAAACAAAATTATTTTATTGTAAAGATGACAAATTATAAGTTCCGGCCTACTGGCTTTGAAGTATATTGCAAAGGCACCTTGTGTAGAGTTGGATTTTCCGGGGTCCCAGTTTGCCGTCCCAAGATGGCCGCAACACTCCTTCCTCCTAAACAGTTGGACTACCTATTTTCTCGATTTTTGATTGGCATATATCAAAACGCCTCACCCCCTCGGCTGAGGAGTTTGTTTTTGCTTTATCGCCTCTTTCATCCATACCGCCTTCGGTCCCACATCGTAACTTAAACCCTTTCCAGGGCGAGACGCTCCCCAACAAATGGACAACACCGCCACAGGGTAAATCCAATCTCAAAATTGGCGAAATCGTCGTAATCGTAAGAGGAGGGCTGGTGTGATGTTCTTTTCAGAAAAACATTTTCTCTTCGTGCCAACGTTTCGCTCTTTATTGGGATCATCTTCAGTGCGAAGAGTGTTTGTCTTCTCCGTAATTGTGCCATTTTTGCGTCTCGTTTTGAGAGTATAACACTTACTGAGAAAACAAACACTTTGAGCCCTGAAGATGATCCCAATAAAGCTCGAAACGTAGCACGATAAAAAAAAATGTTTATCGGAAGCCTACATCACACCATACCGCATCTCGCGATTTCTAAATAAATTTAAAAAACTTTCCATAAATATTAATTAATACTAACAATCATTCCGTTCCTTCGTCAAGCTTTGAGACATATTAAAAAATAAATTATTAGAAACAGTTTCAATCTCCTGATGAAGGGAATATATTCCTCCAAAGTTTCACGAATAATATTGAGTGTTTTTTTTCTCTTCAAATTTGCCTTAGTTGTGTGCATAAAATATCCAGAATACTTTTTTTCTTAAGCAATGGGTGTAATTATTAATTAAAATATATAATTATCTTATTTAAAGGGTCTCTTTAGGTTCTAATCACATAATCTCACCCATAGCATGTCTATATAGTTTCTCTCTCAATCCTTTCATCTATTGTATTTGCCCAATTTACTCAATCAATCTATATCTCGCACTTGTTATGTTCAATGATTTGTCTGTATTACATAATGTGGGAACTTTAAGGTCCGACAAACAGCTGAGGTCAACGCCGACCATCTGCGTTTTTTGCGTAGTACTTTTTCTGGTATTTCACGCGTATTTTTCAACCTGCAGACAATAAATCAACGTAATTACAAGACCTTATGCAAACATAGAAGACGTCACATTCTCTCCCTCAGCGTACTCGATGTCTCCGGTTGCGGCTAAACAACCCCCTGCCTTTCACGCTAATAATTGACTTCCGTTCCACAACAAACATCGTATCAAATTTACAAACTACATCCAAGCAATGGCTTCAGTTCATTTTCAGAAAGACTAGTTTTCTGAAAGAATTTTAACCGGTGCAGAGACAAAATAGGACAGATGGATAAAGTGAACTATGTCCTCGACCTTTCTTAAATTACACAAGTGGCATAGGCGACAGAGATTAGATTGAAAATGTCTATGATTTAAAAACAAAGTTTTACTTCTGGCGTTTAAAATCAATCAAAGATGAGTCGGTCTTAAGGAAAATTTGACATCGCCTTCAAAAAACTTAATTTTGCATATTTAATACTAACTTTGCCCTGATGATGACCTAAAAATAGTCGAGAGCGTGGCAGTAACAATTGGATTTTCTTTTATCTTCAATATTACATTTTACCTAATATAGATATTATATAGATAGGTATTATATATAGATATTATACCTAATAATATCTATAATTCAACATGCTCAAGAGATAGATCTTTGACATAGTTTAAATTGAAATTCAATTTTGGTCAATTTTATGATACTGCTCACTTTCTACTACTGGCCTTTATCTCAGGATTTCTGAATAATTAAAAATAAGACATTTTTAACCCTGAAATCGTCACATAATATGCGAATTAATTTATTTACGAAAACTTTTTTTTGGCCTTGTGCTTCTACATCAGCTATATAAAAAGATGACAGCCGAGAGGGCTGCACAGGTATCAAGGGGAGCAACCGAAAGGACAAACTTAATCTAACGATTTTCCTTTTAACCATATTATTTGATTTCACATTATGAAGGCTTTTGGAGTTGTGGATAAAAACAATTTGTTTCGAAACGATCATGGGAAAAGTGAAACCCCTTGACGCCCGGAGCTAAACTCGTTCGCGAAGTCCGACCTCCGACACCCACGGGACAACAATCGATCCGACGCGACCAAGAGAGACCATCCACCGAATACCACCCAGCCCTAGGGCACCCTCGGATATTCCTTCTATGCTA
>CM077105.1:10968354-11001297 GCA_039619505.1 Cimex hemipterus
ATTTATGTAAAAACAACTATCCAGCAAACTCCAATAATAATAATACTTTATTTGATAAATAATGTAAATAATAAATAAGTGGTGATTAATGACCGTTAGTCGATGATCATTTAGAAATCTTGAGATGCTGCCTGGCGTGATGATTTTATATTTATTACTCAAAGTTTTCTGCGTAGAGTAGATTGAATAAAAAAAATTGTTTTTGCATTCTATAAATTTTTTTTGCTACATGTTTGAGTTAAATTTAAACAATGCTTGTAAATCCCAGGCTCTGAAGATGATCTCAATAAAGATCGAAACGTTGCACGATAAAGAAACCTACATCACACCAGACCGCATCTCACGATTTCTTAATAATTATAAATACCCGTTCGTGTTCCAAAAAAAACGCGATAATCAAGGAAGAAAATGCATCTATTTGTGGGTTTATTGTTGTTTTGCAAATACTAAATGATCCTCGATAATTTCTATTGGCAGGTTACTCGTTGAAGAATGGATTTTCAGAAAACGTGTGCAATTAAAAAAACATTGTTTGTGTTTCCTCTACTGCGTTTATTAACTCGTGATTTTTCCGTAGTAAACTTGTTTTGAATAAACGTTTCGGTTATCTCTTCTTAAATCAGCAAAAAGACAGCGTTTGTTCCAAAAATTTCATGTTTCTTCAAAATAAATGAAAGAAGTGTTCTAAAAATTCAATCGTAGATTAATATTTTAGATGTAATATGTTTTTTATTTTAAGCAAAATGTGTACGGGCTGTCAGAAGGATAGTGGGATGTTATGGCCGTGGAGCTGTTGGTAAATAGAAATGAATTTGTTTATCAAAAATTTTCCGACTTTGGGCACGAAATTCGGATATCGTCGTGTAAAAATAGGATAAATACGGATTTTATTCCAAAAAGTAACATATACGAACGTAAAACTGTGCGCAATGTCCGATTGTATGAGCTTTTATCTTTGTAACATCACCAATTATTGATTGCCGAGTAGTTTTAAATCAAAAAAATTATCATTTTGCAAACCAATGTCGATTCAAAACATAACATACAAAATTTTTTTATAGGTAAAATCCCAATGGGCAATCCCAAATAAAGACAGTGCTTTTTTTCTTCTCGTGTGTTTATTTAATGTAGCTCAAGTTGTTTTTCATTTAATATCCGCAGTTAAATAATAATCCGAGTATCTTTTCATCAAAACATGATAAACACCACTCGTGCTACGATAAGTCACTTTTTCATGTGTCAAATCAGACTCTCGGGCTCTTGATGCCGTGTTTTCTTAGTAAAATCACAAATTATTCTTAGCCAAATATAATTGTTTTGGATCGTAATGTGCACTATAGAAACAAGCCTGGTAACGCTTCGTCAAAACAAGATTAAATTTCTTCGTTTCGTCTGCGAAGTGATGGACAGGCGTCTGACAGAAAAACCCAACAAAGCGATCAAAATGATCATGACTAAAATTACATGATAAACAAGTCATGTTAAGCAAAGACACTTTTTCCTAGTGGAAAATTCCCGATTCATAAATGTGCGACGTGAATGTGTTTTTGCCTTTTTTAAATTATTATCCATCGTCCATGCAGTGTCACTGTGGGATAACATAATAAACATTGATTTTATTTCAAAAAGTTACTTTAACATTATTTGTTTAGATATTAGACAGATAGGTGTGCTATCCTAAGGTACTTTAACCTTAATGAATTCTGCATTTGTTGAAGCACCATGCGACGTTTTAATGAGAAAAATTGACAGTTCAGAAGCCAAAGTTGTCTATGGATCAAAATTCCCGTACATACTTTACAAAAAATGTTCATATAGTTGTCTCCTTCGGTAATTGCAAAATTTGAACTTACGTGAATTTTTTCTAGTGGTCAAAACTGTTTGTCAATTTTTTTTTATATTAGTAAACTCAAGAGTGTGAATTTTTGTCTAAACTATTTATCTATTTATATAACACTTGTTGCAATTGATTTACATTGTTGACCTGCAAGTAGCCCCTTATAAACATCACTGATGGCTTATCTAGCCAAATATTGGAAACCGAAATTTTTAATAAGCTGAACAATAAATTAACTTGATGAATATTTTCCAAAACTTTTGTACGTTGAACTTCCTTATTTCTGCCTCCCATAAATAAATTGATTATTTTGCCTTTTGATTTATCGAGGAAAAATGTAAGTTAAATAATTAAAACAATAACAGAATTTAAATTTTATGTCGCAAGGGTAAAAAAGGACTTAGTTCCATGTACTGGAAGGGGAAGGGCCTGGAAATGCACCCCCACTGTAGAGCTTCGGTAAGGCCTTCGGAGGTCGGCAGTTGGCCAGTTTTGTCATTTTCCTTTCCACGCTCCAGGCTAAGTGCACGTGCCGAACCGGCGACAAAATCCGTCATGTAACACTCGCCGATTCATATGTAAGTTGATTTTTTGTATGCAACTATTTCGTCAAAAAGGCGAGACTCCACGGGCGACATTCTTGTGTAAAAGTATTCACCCCGTTTTCTTTCTGATCCCTTTCAAAACCTGTTTCCGCGCCGAATAGTTCACATTCCTTCGAGAATTAAAATCAAATCAGCAATGCCGTTTCCTAATGAACAAATAGACTTCCTATAATACATGCGTGGCCTTCTTATTCTTAACTTGGTCTCGTTGTACATATTCTTGGCGATTCGGGAAGCCGACTATCTCGATTTTTTCTTCAGAAAACGCGACCTGAAGACTGTCGGACATTTTATACAGTTTTTACTGAAAACGCAACCTTGGTATCTATAACCACCTTTTTTAAATAAATACAAAATTATGAAAAATCCCTTGAACAAATCAGAAATTGGACATATGTCAAACATTTGATAATTATTTTAAGCCCTAATAATCAATTAAGATGCTTTTTCGCGAAATCGCTCCCCTTTCTACATTTAAGAACCTCAATATTAATTTATTTTAAAAAAATTAATTGTTTCCTTTTTATCCTTTTGGAAACCAACTTAAGATTTAAGGTATATGTTGGGTTCAAGTACTGCTAAAGATTTGGCAACTTTTAAATTTCTGCTAAAAGCACATGTAAATTGCCGAAATTTAACTTTGTTTTATTACGGCATAGCAAGGAGTTTTAAGAATCTTCTGAGGACTTTTGATTGGAATGTTTGGATTCTTTGGGCGTTCGATGGCTCGGTGGTATCTCGCCGTTCCGCTCCGTATGTCCAAATACGTGGAATTTAACTATAATTGTTAAGATCGTGATGATTTAATTTTCTACTAGCTTGATTTCATCATTTTAATCTAAACGACAGAATTTCACTTCACCTCTTTTTAAATCAAACCAGACATATCTTTAAGTGCTCAAAAAATTAAAATATATATAAAGATATACTTTTAGAATATTAGTTAAATACGATTTTTGTAAATGTTATTTCCTTAACCGTTTCAACGGAATAGGTTCAAAGAAATTATTCACTCAAACTAAGTGTTTTTGGGGCATAGGCCTTTTGGGATGTAAATGTGGACAAATTAAAAAAAACGATCGACAAAAACAACCAAATAAATTTGAATATTTTTGGTAAGGAACGGCGTAGGAATTTTTTGAAATAGGCAGGCCGAATCTCTTCTATATGCACATTTATATTGGGGCCTTAATCACATTTGCATCCATGCCGTAACAGGATTTTACGATCCTTTCTCGAGGAGTCAATGCTTTCTTTTGACACCGTAGAAGGTCGAAGAACGCGTCTAATTGTTTTGCCTTCGTTAGTATTCTTTAATTTTTCTAAACATCTATTTGTATCCTGCACATGAATTAGACACATTTCAAATTGACGTTAAATACTGTAAAATCCCGGGCAAGAGAATAACACTTACTTTAGTAGGTTATCGAGTTCAGGCGAGGACGTCCCTGGGCTTGTTTGAGGCGACGTGGAGGGTTTCTTGGGATCGTGGAGAGAGCTTGAGCAGTAGGGTTAGGTCGGATTGAAAGATTGGGTGAAACTTCAGGAAGCAGAAATGGATCTCTAGTTTGGCGAAAGGAATTGCAATGTGGATAGTGAGGTTGGAGACGTAGCAAGAAGTATTGAGAATTTTTCTGAGGACTTTCGACTAGAATGTTCCAATTCTTTGGGCGTTAGATGACTTGGTGTACCTCACCGTTCCGCTCCGTATGTCCAAATATGTCGAAGTAACGTTTTGTTATATACTTTATTTTTTAACGTCATGATTTCGGTTCCGTAAGTCTTCTTCGTAGGTGTCAAAACGTCTGTCGCACGAGTTTTGGTTAGAATTGCACGACAGCTTAAGAGGTTCACCGTAAAGGTTATCAACCATACCATTTTAGTAGGTGCTAGGGCAACAGCGATATCAAGCGGATCAGTAATAATATAAGAAAGATCAAACTGCCAATAAATGGTCAACAACTTACTGCGGAGGTTGCTAAATAAGGGGTTTAGTTATTTCTAACCTCTCTCTCTCTCTCTAGCTTGGCAATGCTTGATTTTTTTTAACATAACGTTCCAAATATTCGAAGTCTGACAGGCATGACTTGAAGTTCGGTTCTCCCTATAAGTTAGGAGTTTATTGGGCAATCACCAGTTGTGATTTACCACAATTTACCACCAGCCAGTGCATGGCGAAATGTCTTAGCCAGTAAATACAGCAAGAATAGGTGGACCAACCAGATCAGGCAGGAAGAACTACTGTTTAATGGCAGTTGGACAAAACGCACTATACAGCGAGAACAAGCGGATTAAAATGTCAAACTAATATTCTACAATACGTATATCACAAGGCTTGGTTTCAACCCTTCTTTTGGGATAGTAAAGTGCCATTTTTTAAAGAGTTAATCAATCAGTTAAATTGGTTGAAATGTGTTCGACAAAAATGACAGTTTTACCAATCTATGACGACTTGATTGAGTGGTGTGATTTTGTGGATACAGTTGCCCTTATTACGTGGATGGAATAACGTATTACCCATATAACGTATAACAGTGAGGACATGCGGACCACTGCGGTTAGTGTGGATTATGATGCAAACCATAACCAACAACTCATAGGTTATCAAGGCTTCTTTTTTTTCTTTTTTTAACGAGAGTTCGTAACAGCAGAGGTCATATAAACCCTCAGGGAGCCGGTGTTTTTGAAAAAAAAAAAACATTTGTAAGTATGTCGGGAATGCAGGGCCGCTGGATTCGAACCCGGGACCTTTACCTTACAGTGATGAGCGCCGTGTCAAAGACTAAACCTTGCGGCCATCGACGCCCCTAAGGCTTCTTATTAAACCTTCTTCTGTGGAAGAAAAATTCCAGTTACAAAAAATTAAATAATCAAATTCAAAATACGTTTGTCAACATGGCAGTTTTATCCTGCCTGTGACGATTTTATTGGGTGATCTGTTTTGAGATGCCAGTTGCCATATTACCTGGATGATGATATACCTTATCCACTCTATAACAACGAGAATATGGAAGACCAACTGTCCTTCGGCAGTTCGACAAAACCAGCATACACCAAGAACAGGTGGACCAAGATGGTGAAATTCAATGTTTTTTGAAATATTCATCGATTCAAAATATGTTCTTTATTCTACGATTCATTGATAAATTATGACCTTTACCTTGGAATGTCTTGGCACTGGCAGAATTGAATTTTAATTGAAAGGCGTGCAATATAAATATGATATAATTTTCCTTATCAAGGATGTCATTAAATAACCACGTTCAAAAGCAATGGATTCTTGCCAATATTTTATTATTGGGATAATGCAATTAAGGCATTAGACGATTTTTATCGCAAATATCGTCTTGAATTTAAATAAATTTACATTACAAGTCAGTACGGATAAATGAATTCGTTATTGGTTATGTAACGGATTTTACTAGGGATCTTTCTTTTTTTTTTAAATAATTCTTGTCGAAAATTAAGGTTTAAAACCCTCGACACATGTATGTAAACCGATGCGTGTCATCAGTCAAAACAATCTTTCACCAATGTTCCTTCTGCCATGACCCTAAGCTGTGCAGTCGAACTATGATTCGCAAATGTCTCTAATCGTTTACAAACAACCATTGAAAGAACGTGTTAAACCATCAAAAAAAATGTTAGTTCAGTTGCACGGGAAATTCATCGGCTAATACTACTAATACTTATCCGACGGGGATACCTTCAGTGCCTGTGGTTTGTTTCGCAGTGGTCGTTGATTTATAAAAGCATTTGATGATATACGAAAGGTACGTTTTTATAAAAGAGGCAATTCTTTATTCAAAATACCTAAAGAGTCCATCATTCAATCGATAATCTGTTTTAAAGAAAATCGGGAATATTTATGTAAAAACAACTATCCAGCAAACTCCAATAATAATAATACTTTATTTGATAAATAATGTAAATAATAAATATGTGGTGATTAATGACCGTTAGTCGATGATCATTTAGAAATCTTGAGATGCTGCCTGGCGTGATGAAGGTTTCAGAAAAACATTTTCTCTATCGTGCCAACGTTTCGATCTTTATCGAGATCATCTTCAGAGCCTGGGGTTTACAAGCATTGTTTAAATTTAATTCAAACGTGTAGGATGTGGAAAAAAGTGAATTTATACGATGCAAAGAAAAAATTTTATATTTATTACTCAAAGTTTTCTGCGTAGAGTAGATTGAATAAAAAAAATTGTTTTTGCATTCTATAAATTCTTTTTTTTTTCTACATGTTTGAGTTAAATTTAAACAATGCTTGTAAATCCCAGGCTCTGAAGATGATCTCGATAAAGATCGAAACGTTGGGACGATAAAGAAAATTTTTCTGAAACTACATCACACCAGACAGCTTCTCACGATTTCTTAATAATTATAAATACCCGTTCCTGTTCCAAAAAGACGCGATAATCAAGGAAGAAAATGCATCTATTTGTGGGTTTATTGTTGTTGAAAATAATATTTTCTATTGATAGGTTGAACAATTCCAAGATCTCCGTGGTTGAAAACTTTTATTCAATTTAGTAAATTACTTTCTTCTCGTGTAGAAATGTGTGGAGATTAGTGACCGTTAATCAATAATTAATCAGAAATCGTGATATGCGGTCTGGTGTGATGTAGGTATCAGAAAAACATTTTCTTTATCTTGCCAACGTTTCGGTCTTTATTGAGATCATTTTCAAGGTTCAAAGTATTTGTCTTCTGTGTACTTGTGCCATTCTTGCGTGTCGTGTTGAGAGTGGCAGCCCTGAAGATGATCTCAACAAACATCGAAACGTTGGCTCTATAAAGAAAAAGTTTTTCTGAAACCTACATAACACCAGACCGCATCTCACGATTTCTGATTAATTATCGATTAACGTTCACTAATTTCTACATATTAAATTCTTGCACCAGTTCCCAGACGTAAAGCCAGGCCCATTTAAAAATTTGACTATGCTTTCGACAAGAGCACAGCACCACCCTAATACGAAATTCTGCAAAACAGAACGGTACATTTAGCCAAGTGCACGATGATTTCCTTTCCTATTGAGTTGTAAAAAAAATGAGAGCAAATTTCAGTATTCTTCCTGTATTGTGCGGGTAGAGTTAAGGAACTGAAGTTCATCTCGGAGTTTAAAGAGCCTGCGAAGATCCTTCAGTTTTGGCGTTCTTCAATGTTTCTCATGCGCCGAGCAAAACAGAGAATTTGGACGAGCTCCTTGTAAATGAGAAAACTCTCTAATCCTCAGCGTTCACTTCAAAAACGTCATGCTGCAATTTAACTTACTGGACCTTATATTGGAACACAGGAATAGTGCCATCCATTCAGAAATATTGTTCCGAGAGAATCTGCAATCAGTGTTGTATATTTCTGACATGAAACTCCAGTAACAAAAAATATCCTGGGGTGTAATTTTCGTGTAACGATGACCAGGAAATTTCAGGATTTTCTGTACATATTTCAAATGGGGCTTTAACGTATGCTGAAATAAGGTATCAACGCAGGTTTCTAGATAAAACATGAAATTTGAAGACGGCAACAACAACTGCATGATGAAATACTTTAATGATTTTTCCAACTGATCTTAAGATTAAAATGACACACGTATGTGATAATGAACTATAATAAGCAATTTGAATTTGTAAGATAAAGGGATCAGATCATGCTTCGCGAATCCAAAAGTGTATAATATTAATAGCAAATTTTGCTGCCGAAACTTTCTGCATTAAACATCGAGGGAAAAACAAGAAGTTCACATCACATAAAGTAACCACTTCGAAGAGAGTTGATATGGTAAACTACTCTTTTAAAAATCGTAATAAATAACAAACGTTTAGTCTAACAATGGACTGTTATGTTAATTTTTGATGAGTTTTTAAAGATAGTAAATATATGCAAAAAAATGTTTCTTCATTTTATTTACGTATCGTCTTTTTTATAATTGATTTCTCAGAAAAATGTTCAAATTTTGTATGATCTGAAAAAAATGTTACACGATGATGTCAACGTATCCTCCTTTCTCTCAGACATGGCTGTTCTTACAGATATTATTTCAATTATTGCCTCGGTAGCGGTTTCGGCGAATTGTCTTTTTCCAAAATGAAACCCCACGCCACAATAAAAAGAGGGTTATCGGATATTTCAAAAATGCGGATTATTTGCATACGAGCTGATTCCTATCTGGGAGTTGCGGTCCTTGGGATCTTGTTTATCGCCCCCTCCTCGCCGACGACTACACCCCCTCGCGTTTTTCGAAGGTATTTCAGAAAACATACACAAGCCGGCACCCCGCTAGGAAAACGCCCATTCTTTACGCCGCTGAAGTCGTGTTTAGTCATATTTTTAATCTACCTAAAAATATGTTTAGTGCCTTGGGAATTATATCGTCACAATAAAAAATTACTAACAGTTGGTACCATTTAGAACATCATAAATTTCTTAATATTACATTACTCACCAAGAAATGAAAAAAAAAAACTCATAATCTACTGAATCTAAAAAAAACACTGTTAAACGTCTACATCCGAAGTGAACTGAACGCAGCCAAAATTTTCTGGTGATTTTAACTTATAATTGAAAAACAACATTTGATCCTGAGCATCTTTTTCTCTCTGAAACATTTAGTTTTTCAAATTGAAAACAAACTGACAGGGTAAACTGTAGTCCGTTTTAATGGCGTCATTGATCATTAAAATTATTATTGATTACAAGTTTTAAAATGATTTTAAAGCCATTAAATGTCGGACAGTGCAACATGCGTATCATGTTTAAGTTTTTGTCGAGAAATCGCTACGTGAAACGTCTTTTTTAATAGAATTATCGACAAATATTGAACGTTTTGACTTTGGATTTGTTAGCCGAAGACAACCTTTTCTAGAGAAACATAGATCCAATCGCCAACGGTCGAACGCGTCGTCATCCAAGAAGACGGCACTCGGTACCGAAACGTCCACTCGTTTTTATACTGCAACAGAACAAAAGATGAGCAGTGCCAGAAATTAAACCCTTTCCACTTTACGAGCAGTGCGGATCAATTCAGGCATTGCCTGGTCCCTACAGCCCTAAAGCCCATGCGGACGACTCTCCCTCTGCCACAGTGCAATCCGTGGCCAGTGAAAATTATGACGCCCCGATGATGACAGATTCTGAAGAAAGTTTACTCGGCATCCAGGAAATATCGCTGCCAAAATAATACCCAAATACCTTATAAACTATAGAAATTTTCTGGAGTTGGAACGAAGGTTGGTATGCGGAGATTTTGATAAATTTTTGATCACTGAATGAAAAAGTTTACCTTCGTTGGGATGATGATGATGATGATATTTCAGGGTGTTGTATACTGCGCCCTTTAAGAGTTATTGTATCCCCCGTTCTCTGCCTAGAGCACATCGGTGAGTCCTATTTCATCGAGAAACTTGGTTAGTAGGCCCGGTTTTATTGGTTGAAGCTCTTCTATGATCACATTGTACATCCCAAAACACCTCCTCCTGCGGTCTAATGTTGCTCTGCAGTTTGTTAGCAGATGTGTTGGTGTCTCTTCTGCTTCTTTGCAGAATCTGCAAGTGCCATCCTGGATTATTCCAATTTTCTTTAGATGCCCATTTAATCTACAGTGTCCTGTTTGGAATCCTGTTAGGATTCGCAGTCTATTCCTGCTTCCTTTGACACATTCTGTAATTTCTTGCTTTCTGAAATTGATTAGAACATTCTTGGATTGTCTGTGTCCAATAAGCGAATTCCAATGTTCCCTTATTTTCTTTTTATCCTTCTGTCTGAGATATTCATTGATAGTGTGGGTTCCTATGCCACAGAAGGGTTTTGTTGGGATGTATAAGGTACAAAGTTGTACGAAACGTAAAAACCTACATATTCTTCTAGGCCAAAATTTCCTGTAATTTTCCCTCAAGATCTAACGTTTTTCAATTGCATATTAGAATTTAAAAAATACGAATTTTTTAATTTTTCTTGTGGAGAAAGGTTCTAGATGTGCATGTTAACACCTTGTATATTGTGCACGAACAGGATTCATACAATCATGTCGTAGATCGGCTTGTCAAAGATGCTGCTAAACTGAGAAACGATCTTCATGCTATGTTAAGATTACAGCTGCAGATAATTGAAAACCAAATTGAATAGCTGTCAAATAACGAAGGGATCAGATACAAAAATATATTTCCATTTGCAGCACATGAACCTTGGCTCATCAAAGAAATTAATGTAACCAAGGCATTTCACAAAACAATAGTAAAGTTAAGATTCAATCACGGACTGTGCAAAAGGTATCTCGGCAGATTTAATATAATCCCATCATCGAACTGTGCAGACTGAAGTACAAATGAGGATCTCGAACACTGCAAGAAACATGCAAATGAACGCAGAAATTTTTCTAGGCACACTCTCAAATGCCAAAGAAATAAATCTTCAGCCACCTTATTATTAGACAAAGCTCTAATATCATCATACAAATTAGCTGTGTACCGTGAATTGTATAGCTTTTATTAAGAATATTAATGTAATTGTGTATACAATGATGTATAAAGTGTATATTACAATTATAATAATTAGTTTTTAGGAAATAATAATAATTGCATAATAAGATGTAAAAGTGATGGCTGCAATATATTTTGGAGTCAATAAAGGAAAAAAGATGTCACAAAGACGCATTGCTGCTTTAACTCTTCCTCTTGTGAGTCGTTCATTCGCAATCATTTTTGGCTCGATCATCCCCAAAAATTCTGACTTTCCTATTCTCTCCGGTTAGATTTTAACAAAAAGTGAAAACATCTCTTCCTTCTTCTATGCCTTCTTTTCATCTTAGTTGATTTTTTCTCCCTTTATGGATTTTTTTTAACCTCAATAAGCTTTTACGGTTATGAATTGTTTAAGACAAAAAGTTATAGAAAAAAATTTGCAGGTATAATTCAATAGGTTCATTTGCATTACTCTGGTTTGGAATTATTTGGTTGACCACATATCCCATAATCCTAACCTAAAAATATTTAGTATGAATATCATCTGGTATGCTTTGTGTTTTGTAACCTGTGTGCCCCTGTTCGGTGCTTATTAGTCCTAATTGAGCTCCATTGCGATATTATGGTTGTGTAGGTTCCAAAAGTTTTCTACCATTGAGTAAGAGCTTTTCAGTCTTTTAGAAAATATATGACATTTCGTCTGCTTCTTGTAGAATCTACATATCTACTATTTGTAGATGCCCATTGGGTCTGCAGTGTCAAGTTAAACTCCAAGTTTCTTCCTTCTTTCTGATGGCTTACAAAATTCTGCAAGTAGATCCTTTGGTTGCTTAAGTAAACGTACAATTTTAAACCATATCTTATCTTATAAAATTTTGATTATTTTCCTGTAGCTTCATCCTTTGATATATGAATCAATGTCATTTTGACCCTTATGTTAAATGCTGGAGACATTTGATCATTTCTTTTAATACATATTTTATTAGTTACTAAACCCAGCAATAATTACAATACGTCTTTGCCTTGAAAATGACCCAAATATTTCTCAGTGATTTCAATTTCAATTTTAGCTTTTAGTCAAGAAGTGAATCGTTTTGCCGTAATAGAAAATCACGTGAATTGCCAGGAATGCCATTGCACCTTTTTCTCAAGCGATTTAAATATGCTTTTCCAAAATGAAACCCAGTTTCTTGTATGTGCTTTAGACTTATTTACTAAAATGCAACAGTCAGACAAATTCAGAACAATCAGATTTATATAAAACGAGTTCAGTGGCAGGTATCTGTTCTTCGAAAATTTAAGTATTAAAATCTCTAGCTGTGACGGATGTTGCTGCAACATGAAAATGTACAGCAAAATCAAACATACTCCGACTTGAAACTTTTAAATAATTTTTAAAATTTTTTGAAAATTAATCCTAAATTTAGATGATAATTAATTCCACTTATTAAATGTTAAATTTAAAATCAGCCAAATTAATTATTGAATTACTGCATGTCAACTTTTTAATCTATCCTAATTGTAACCCAGTGTTATTTATAACAAAATAGACCCCCCATCAATCCCTTCTTTCTTCTCATTGCCTCATTAACAATGATTTATAAAAAAAAAAAAAGACATCCTCCTTTTTCTTCTTCCATGCAATCATAGGACAAGATAATAAGTGGCGAAGAGTAAAGGTCATCTTGTCAGAATCTGCTTTGATATTGGATTGGAAGAATTGCGTAGATTATTATATAATTAGAAATTAGATTCAGTTTTACACCATTAGTTGGCCAGTAGTGAATGCCAAATGGTCCAAGCATAACCACATGTAAAAGTTGTGTCTCTATACGTGCAAAGTGTAATTTTCAATTAAACATCGCAAATTTAGAAATTTAAAGAAACAGGGAAAAAAAACTGCTGGTGCGTAATGAAAAAGAAAATTCTTATGGCAAATTATTACATTTGTAGGTTTCAGTGTGGGAATGGATGAGACAAAACCAAAGGAGATCCAAAATGAAGAAGAAGCCGATGACGATCCTCAGACTCTAACTACCTATGTCACTGTGCCTCCTGATGGTGGATGGGGTTGGGTAATTGTTGCAGCATCATTTGTATGCAATCTAGTCGTTGACGGCATTGTATTCTCCTTTGGTGCTCTGCTTAAAGAAATAGCAGATGAATTTGAAGTGTCTGATTCTAAAGCTACAATAGCCGGATCGTTGCTTTCCGGTTTCTATCTTATTGCGGGTATGTATTTATACAAAAGTGTGCGCAAGTGCAAAACTGATTTTTATTGGATTTTTAGGACCTTTCGTTAGTGCTTTGGCAAACAGGTATGGATTCCGTTTCACTGGTGTCATTGGAAGTTTATTTTCAGGAGTTATTTTTGCATTATCAAGTTTAGCTCCAAATATTGAATTTTTATGGATATTTTATGGCATTCTAGGAGGTGAATATTTTTTTATTTTTATAAATTATAAAATACCGATGTATAATAAATTTATTTTAATTTGTCTAGGGATTGGGTTTAGCATGATTTACGTCCCGGCTGTGATAACAACTGGTTTTTACTTTGAAAAATGGAGGGCACTAGCTACAGGAATCTCAGTCACTGGATCTGGTGTTGGTACAATCATAATGGGCCCTGTAACGATCGCTTTAATAAAAATGTTCGGCTGGAGAGGAGCAATCCTTTCTCAAGCAGGTAAAAATACATACTTGTATGAGTTTAAATGTGAAAATATAAAAGTGCAATGTTATACATGTTAAGAAATTAAAATCATAAACTCTAATTCTCACTGTTAAAGTATCTAACACATCTGTGTAAAATTTTTAGGTATAATCATTACTTGTTCAATGTTTAGTGCATTGTACAGACCTCTCAAACCTATAAAAGTAAATGTAAATTTTGATGAGGCAAATGATGAAGACAAGACAAAGCTGCCTCTCTTGGACAGGATAAAAATTGCGAGAGATCAGCTTAAGAAAACAGACTCGACAATAAGCATCGACAACGAAGTTGGCATCACGGCACAACAGCCAACAGGCGTTAATAAATTCTTAAAAGCCAACAACAATGTTTCTTATCCAACCGCAGCAGAAGCACTAACTGTGAGCACTGAAAATGTAGAACAGTCTTGTGAATCTCTGTGCACCAAGGAAAATACCAAAAACAAGGAGAAGAGGAGAAGTCTGTACTCTGACATACTGGCTAAAGACAAAAGTTCAGACAGTCATGATCCCCTTAAAGAATATACTGCAGATGATGAGTTGATGTCTGAACACAACCATGATGAAGGTCATAAAAAGGAAAAGAAAGCTTCAGAGGTTAGAAGAGATAGTGTAACAATTAAATATAGATCAAGAACAACATCAGATAGCAGCTACAAAAGCTCAAGGTCGAGAAGGAACACGCTTTCAAAAATAGATGCTGGTGTCAGGCCGCTGTACCGAGATGACATATTCTTTCAAGCAAGTCTCAACAGGCTTCCCCAGTATGCGTCCCATGTATGTAATTATGTTGTATCTCATCACGAATAAGTTTGGCAGGGTTTATATTTTTTTTTACACTTTCAGGCTAGCGGTCTGGACTATTCATTGTCAGTTACAAGGCTGCCAACTTGGAAAGATGTGCAAGAAGAGGAAGAGGCCAAATGCGTTCTATGCCCAGAAGCCGTGCGAAGGACGCTCGCTACAATGTTAGATTTAACTCTTTTGAAATCTCCCACATTCTTGTTGTTTTCGAGTGCAGGGTTCATTACGATGATGGGGATGTTTGTACCGTTCATGTTCTTAGGAGGTAAGGATCATTTTTCCGCAATGGGCGTCAATAATTTTCTTGCATACATAAACAACATCGTTCAAAATTTACAATAATACAAATTATTTGGATTATATAATAATGTTAAGAAAAATTTATCAACAACCATAAAAATATAAAATATTTTATAACTAATTAGAATGTTACTTTTAGCTAGAGCAATAAATAATGGTTATGACAAAGAACTAGCTGTGTTTCTTGTGTCATCAATTGGAATCACAAACACAATCGGTCGAATATTATGTGGTGCTATCACAAGCATTCCAGGGGTTAGCTCTCTGTGGATAAACAACATTGCCCTCACAGTGGGTGGCATTGCTACTATGTTCAGCGGGATATCACAGGAAGGCTACTTTCAATTTGGCTTTGCGGCAATATTTGGCTTGTCAATTTGTAAGTTAGATTTGATATAAAGTTAGATATTGAACAATATATTTAAATCGTGTCAAACAGCCTGCTTTGCTTCCCTTCGTTCAATTATGATCGTCGACCTTATTGGGCTAGAAAATCTGACCAATGCATTCGGGCTGCTCTTACTTTTTCAAGGCGTAGCTGCAACCTTAGGATCACCAATTGCAGGTAATTCGATTGAAATGTGTTTTTCTACTATTTCTTTTAACGCTCTATATAACTGATTTTTCAGGAATGTTTTATGATTTGACTGGATCATACGACATCTCGTTTTATCTCTCGGGTGCTTTAATACTACTTTCTGGAGTCATGTGCTATCCACTCAACCACTTGAAGAGATGGGAGGAATCTAGGAAAAAAGAAAATGGCAAACAATCAAAAAAGGAAGTTGTGTAAAATTTTAAAGAAACATTAACAAAATCTGTCGATGGAATAAATGTTATTTATTTAAACTGAATTAATATATAAAAAGAAAAATTATTGTTTCTAGTTTAAAAAACTCATTAAAATTGATTATGAATAATTAATTATCCCAGAATTAACAACTTTGAAAATTAATGAGTAATGTGTTAGACAGTAACTATTTAATTTTATTATTAATTTTTGACCGTGTATTCAATCAGGCACGACTATAGAAATACTGAACAAGAAATACTCGTCGCTTTCTTGCAATTGAGAAGAATTTGACATTTTGCTCTTGAGAGCAATTGTAGAAGTGTTGGAACAAATGTGGCTTAATATTTGCAAAAGATTTTTTACATGTTACCAAGACACCAATGCTTTGTAAATATCACATCACTAAAATATGAATTTTAGTGGTAGGCAATATTTTTGTACATATTTTACGATATTTTTAAATGTATTTGTTTTTATAGACTTCTTATGTGAAAATGTCTTCTGTGATGTTACTGTTAAGGATCGAAATACAATTTTTGAGTTTTTGTTTTATTAAAATCCTTGTCTCTTTCTTTCTCTATTAAAAAAACAGTTTTTGTTTAATGTAAAATGAAAAATTACATAGAAAAAAATAATCACATTGGTATTGTGTGAGTCAGTAACACCATTATTTATTTATATAAGATCATGAGTTTGTCGTTTTATTGTCTATAATGGGATGGCACAGTGGCCGTAATGGTTTAATTTTGACCTTGACACGGTGCTCATGGCTGTAAGGTAAAGGTCCCGGTTCGAATCTAGCAGCGCTGCAGACATATTTAACACCAGCACCCTGAGGGTTTATATAACTCCTGCTGTGGCGAACCCCTCACAGAAAAATAAACGTCTGTCAAGAAGGATTCAAATATATGACAATAATAAATAATGGAATAATGCGGATAAATTCAGTACTTCTTGACCAGTTAATATCTTTTAATTGCTTAAGGTTTGAGATATAAAAGTGTCACAAGTTGGATTCGAACCCATGACTACCACCTGAGCTATAGTGACTTCGAACCACTTGGGCACTAACATCAATTCAAAAGGAGGTTGAGATGGGAAGTTAGTGTTCGAGTGGATCGAAGTCACGATATCTCAAGTGGTAGAGTTGCAGTGTATCTAGCCGAAGGTCGTGAGTTTGAATCCCGCTCGTGACACTTACTTTTTTATCCCAACTAATAACCTTAATTAATTGAAAAATGCGAATACAGTCGAATTATCAAGTGGTAAAAAAAATTTGTTGTGTTGGATATGCATTTTTCCAAATTATTACATAAGTATGGTGATTAGTGACCGTTAGTCGATAATTATTTATATATCGTGAGATGTGGATTTTAGAAAAAAAATTTTTATCATGCCAACGTTTCAATCTTTATTAAAATCATCTTCAGGGCCTGAGATTTATAAATATTGTTTAAATTTTATAAATTCATGTAGGACATGAAAAAGCAAATGTTGGCACGATAAAAAAAATATTTTTTTTTAAAATCTACGCCACACCAGATTCTATCTCACGTTTTCAAATAGTTATTACATAATTGTACAACAGTAAAAATAATGAAAAGTGGTAATATTGGATGTTGGTGCACATTATTTGAAAAAAAAAATCATGAAGTGGTTTTTGTTTCAATGTGGCCTGGTTTCTTTTGTTTGTATGTTTTTCCAAAGTGACCAATGTTGATGACGTTGACAAAACACATGGACAAACATAATTAAACTAGAGAATATTTTAAGTTACGTCAGGCTGTAGGTAGGTAACCACTAAACATAACTAGATAATAAGTAAAGAAGTATCACTTGACTAACAACTCCCACTTCATAAGTCGTATAGAATCGAATCCTGGTTACACGATTTGAAAAATGGCAAAAGGGAAAATTCGAAAAAGGAAGGTTCAGATGGGAAATTGGTGTTAGGATGGATTGAAGTCACGATAGCTCAAGTGGTACAGCAGGGGCGTATCAAGCCGAAGGTCATGAGTCGAATCCTACTCATCACATTGACTTTTCTATCTCTAAAACTTTACATAACAAGAATAATTAATTTGAATTCTCAGTATTGTTAAAATTCAACTGTTTCATAAATTGTCGTAAAAAAAGCAAAAATATTCCACTCTGATACTTTGGAATAGAGCAACAAAGCAATAATAGAATAGAAAATTGTTTCTGATTGGCTTAGACAAGATAAAATAAAAAAGTATCAGCTCTATACTTCTTTTGTTCTAATACTACTATCAATAGAATTGGGTCATGGTATTAGTATATTTTTATATTTCATTTACACTTACAAACAAGTTTAACACACCACTATTATTATTAATTTTTAAGGGTGATTTTATTTAATTTAAAATTAAACCATTATCTGTAGGTACATGTTATGACCTATCATATTCAAAATGACAGCAAATTGTGGTTCTTCACTTTCTTTAACGTGTAGAGATTAGTGACCGTTAACGGATAATCATTCAGATGTCGTGAGATGAGGGTCTGGTGTGATGTAGGTATCAGAAAAACATTTTCTTTATCGTGCCAACGTTTCGATCTTTTATTGGGCCCTGAAAATGATCTCAATAAAAGATCGAAACGTTGGCACGATAAAGAAAATGTTTTTCTGATACCTACATCACACCAGACCGCATGTCACGATATCTGAATAACTTTCTTTAACGTTATTTAATAATTATGCCCATTCTGCTACGCTTTAAGTGATACTCTGGGAAAATTTTTTTTTCCTTCGTCAATTTCATTTAATTTTATACTTATTAATTCACTATTTTTGTGGTCTGCTCAACCACTTAATTACGGTTTTTAGTTGAGATGAAAAAAAGTTAATGGCACAAGAGGGATTCGAACCCACGACCTTCAGCTAGATACGCCGCTGCTCTACCACCTGAGCTATCGTGACCTCGATCCACTCAGACATCAACTCCCCATCTCAACCTCACCTTATGAGTTTTCCCTCCTTTTGCCATATTCCAAATGTCGTGTATCTGTTTGGATTCTCAACAATTGAAATGGCGACGGAGAGCTTTAGTGAAGTGTACTTCATTTTATATCATTAATTCATTATCTTCGTGGTCCGCTCGACTAATTAATATATCACAATTAATTACTGTTTTTAGTTGAGATGAAAAAAGTTAATGGCACGAGAGGGATTCGAACCCACGACCTTCAGCTAGATACTAGAGGCATGAGGTATCACTCTACAATAAGAACAGTTCTTCAGCGCTTTCAGAAATAGAGGGCTTTACACTAGAATTCTAGGACAGGATTGACCTAGGTTTAGTCAAGAGATGACATCTGTCATGGACATCAGGAAACTGCAGCATAACGACAAATGTAATAAGAAATCTGTAAGTCCGAAACATTACTATTACCCCAGTACTTAAGAAGGCTCGCCGAAAATAACCTCAAGAGCTTTTCACCCAGCTTGGGCGACACAGAAAATGGCCAGTGTTCAGTTTGCATGTGAATTGGACATTGTCATATTGTAGACAAGTGTTGGGGCATCCTTTGCATTTAGGGTGAAAGTTTTCATCTTCAGATATAGTAATTTATTTCATATAGAGACACTCAGTAAAATGTATGCCCCATGTTTTACAGTTCTTCAGGTTACATTCCATAGTGGGCCATTGATATTCTGGGGTAGCATTTCCTTGTACACCAGCACCAAATCGGTTGGTGAGCAATAAACATCCCTAAAATTTTCTAAGAGGTGTTTGTAATACTTAATCAAAAAACATAGTCACAAGACAATACGACAGAGCCCACAGTTGTGGGTACAAACGGGAGGGAAGTGGGGAAAGTACAAACTGAAAGATTAGGAATGTTGCCCTGGCCCTCCCACAGTAGTGCCATTTGCTCCCACCTGCTGACCAACTTTCAAAATCTGACCTCAACAATGGTCATTAGTACATGATGTATGAATATACCCATAAGGGCATAACAGCTGATGAATAAAAAATTAAAAATAATCCAATGGACCTTACTCTGACAACATTAACTTTAGCCTTGTCAATTTTAAAGATGAACCATGTTTCAAAATGACTTAATACTTATTTGACGATTCCAGATAAATCTTTTCTTTTTGGGCACCAGGACATTCATCTCATGTTGTTTATTGCAGTTAAAAATCAATTGTTATCACCTAAATGTTCACTGCAAAACAATGTAAATATTCTTATTCTTAAGAAAATTGTGGTTTTCAGAAGACCCTACAAAAATTATTTTTCCTGTGGGTTGAGAGCCAATTTAAGGCTTGAAAGGACATTTGTTTAAAATAATATTTCTCTTTTGTTTTAAATTAATGTAATGTAAATTAACTTTTGTAACATAGTGATTTTATATATATATATGTCTAACATTGGCTAATAATGCATAACATGTTTACAAAATAAAAAATAGATAATAACGTATTTTTTTTCTTCACTTTAATAGATTTCTTAAAATCCTTTTTATAATTTACTCTTATTTAAAAAGCAACAATTCAATAAATTATATGCATAAAATATTAACATTTAATACATATGAAATATATAAAAACAATATTTAAGTACATTAACGGTGCAGTTGAGTACCATTAATATTTTGCCAATTTCACGCCATATTTGACTAGCTTCTCTTGGTTGGTTGTTTTGTAATATTCTTAACGATATTCCACTGGAGATAGTTAAAACTATTAACACTGAAATAAGAAAAAATTAATGGAAGTAGCACTTTCAGTTTTAAACTTGTCAATACACTAAATTTCAATTTTTTTTCCTGTTTACATTATGGGTCATCCATTTTGAATATTGGAGAAATGTTTCATCTTTTTTTTTTCCGGCAACTTCAGATTTAATCGTGACCAAGACTTGTATTTATATTATTAACACACTAAAATACTTACTTATTTAAACAATAAGTAGGCCATATATATTTTTTTTTAATTTAATATTTTCTTTTGTAGTTATACCTTTTGTTGTTTGCGTTTTATTGGATAAAATGTCTACTGTGTTGTTAATATTAAGGCATGAATGTTATTTTTTTTTTTTATGCTTAAAGCAATGGATTTACCCGTTACTTAAGCAACTTTTAAACCCAGCCCATTCCCTCACATACACATTTTCTTTTAAATTAGCAGCCTTTTCAATAACCCTTAAGTTTTATAAAAATATTCTAAGAGAAGAAAGAAAAGGATTAATTTTGTTATTTAAATAAAACTTATGATTAAAAATTAACGAAGAAAGTTTAATTGATATTTAACATCGTAATTACAGTATTTGGAATATTAGTTGTTTTAAAATTAAGATTTTTTTTCTGTTATACGAGTACAGTTTTTCCACAACGCTTACAGGAGAAATAATAATCCTTTTTGTTTATAGTAGAGACATATTCTGATAAATTTAAAAAGAACGTGCTTTAGTAATACCTCTACTCTACCTTAGGTTAACTAATATATTTACCTAATAATTATTGGTGAGTTTCACCGACATACTAAATAAAATTGTCCATTGCTTAATTTTATTTAATCCAAGGTAATTTTGTCCTTAAAGAAAGTAGTTTATATCAGTACAATATTTTGAAGTCATTCGTATTCACACTAAATACTATGAGCACACAGTTTTACACTTGGAGGCACATAATTTAAATAATAGTTAAAGTTTATTTATATAGTTAAATTGTTATATTCGCCACAGTAAACATTTTATAAAATACAACACCGAGATAGTTTTTAACTTACTAATTAGTAGTTTATATTTGAGAAGACATATATTTTTTATAATTTTTTTTCCTTGTAATGGAGTCCTACTCAAGTGAATTACTTGTAATTATTTGTGTATTATAATTTGATATATCTATATGAATACAATGTTATAGAATTTTTAAAGTGAATATTGTATGCTCTATAATTCACAAATAATTAAATAATAAAACAAAAGGACATAAAAATCACATTTGTTGTATATATTTGTACAGCGCAACGAATTGGGCATTTGTTCTCTACGCCTAAGGAGAATAGGTTATAATCTAACAAAAATGGTTAAAAAAGAAAGAAAAATAATAATTAAAAAAAAATTAAAAACAAGAAAACGCTTTAATGTCTTTTAAGAATACAATTTTGCAAAAGAAAAAAAATTACGTGATGGTCAGGAATGTGTGACAAGGTTATCTATATTCACTAAGTGTAAAGATTGGGGAAAACTGTGAAGTTTTCTTTTTTTTAACTATCTAAAACGGCAATTATTTTCATTTGTGACTACAAAAAACAAAAATACAGAAAAAAAGAAGAGTAAAACAAAATAAAAACAGAAAAACTAAAGACAAAAAAAATGCTTGTATTATATAAATTAAGATAAATACCACATATATAATAATGGTTGTCTAAATTACTTTTTTTTTTACAAAAATTTACACAGATATTTTTATGTTAGAACGTTGCATTCACTTATAGATACCACTGAAAACATCAAAGCCCACTGAATGTCAATTGTGGTTAGGCTCTTGCCAGGTTGAGTGGTTTTTTTCTCACTTGGAAAGCAGAATTGCATTTCGCATAACTTGAACATTGCAGAAACAATTCACTTCGATGTCATCATGGTTACAAATTCTGGAACAGATGATAAAATAAGAAACAATTAGTACAGGAAGTAAAAACTATGGTAACTGGCATTTTAAAATTTGTCTCCTGAAACTTCAGTGAGTAAAGTTTAAAGGTGTCTTTTTATTTCAAACCTATTATTACAGGATTTTAAATTATTAGTTCCATTATTAGCACAGTTAAGTTTTCTTTAAAAAAAAAAAAAAGAAAAAGAAAAAAAAGAATGCAAGTTTTGTGGTGTATTGATGATGGTGTAGTGATAGCTCTTGGCTATTATTTCTTGCAAGAGGTAAGTAAAGAAAACAAGTAGTCTACTAAATTTTCCCCTGTAAACCCTTATCAAAAAATTAAAACAAATATTAAATTATTGATAAAATCAACGGTTGTGATTGAAATGATTAGTGATCATGGTTGAGGGTGTTTCTTAATAAAAAAAAAAAATCTTTTGGTAAAACCAAACAAAACTGTTTTTTGAACAAGAAAAACCCCTACCTTCATCTCTATATCAATACTAAAACAAATATCCTTCACTAAATCTAGTTGTTAATGAAATATGTTTATTTGTACAAAATTATAAACATGTTCAGTTTCAAAGCTAGATTAGAAAAAAATCTAGCTGTGAAATTGAAAATGTTTATAATTTTGTATAAATAAATATATTTTCATGGTGAAATTCAATGCAGTGAGGTAAATGCTAAAATATTGGAGGAGTGAAGAAGTTAGTTTATTATGAATATAAAATTATTAATTTTTCTTTCTTTTATGCCAGGTTAAGCCGAATCTCATGTCCAAATATGCGGGAGAGGATGTTTAACGGTATTAACAGAAAACAATTATCATATTTACACTGTGTATTATTATTAGTGCTAAACGTACTTAATACCGGATTCACAATTTCATCTTTTTATTGCAAAACTCTGCTATCAAGCCAAGGCAAAAATTCAAATAATGTAAAAGACGTTCTTTTGACTTTTTTTTTGCTCAAAATTGCGTTTTTGTATTAATGTACAAAATTGCATGATGTTTTTACAGCACAAATTTTTATTCCCCCCCCCTATTTTTTGTTTATTATTATTATTATGCAGGAAAACTATTTGTGAATTCATTTTTTAACTGATACAATTGAATAAACAAATTAAGGGCATTATTTTTTTTATAATGTGCACCTGTTGAAATTTGTGACTTCTGATGCCAATTCTTTGTCCAGTTAATTGTAGTTAGCATATTTTTAAATTTAGTTTTTACATAAAATTTAGTAATAATAAACCGTATTTATGTTAATTGGCCCTTTTATTTTTTTTCATATTTTGCAATTTCACAGGTTGTGAGTGTTTTCTATTGCATTCTTTAATGGTTTTAACTATACACAAAACACCGGTATTTAGATATAACTTCGCGCTGTATTTAAAATCAATTTACCCTCCTCAGGTTGAAAGAAAAGAAAGAAGGCGAAATCCCAATTCTGTTAGTCGTTTATAAAAAGTTCCAATTAAAAAATGAATGTGTCCAATTTTAAATAAGTTATGTACTCATGCCCTTGCTTTCGTAAAAGAAAAACTACTTCAAGGCTGAATTCTAGTTTAATTATTGTAAATTGTTTTTAAATATTGTTAAACTATTTAAATGGTAGCAAGTAGTTAGAAAATAATAGATTCAATGGTCAAGCCACCCTACAGTGGGTCGATGATGATTAGTATCGAGGAAAAATATTCTACCTCGGTATCGGTGGAATTGTCAAATGACATTGAAAACCACTGTCTTAGACAAACTGTTGTCCACAATATTCAGATAAAGATTTGATCATTAGACAAATCTTATGTTTTATAACCCCTTAGTGTTTTTTTTTTTGGGGGGGGGGGCGAGCTCATTTGTACACTTGTATGCATATGTACAATATGTTGATATCTCTGAGTTTACTCCAAGTAATATACTTCAAAAATATCAAAAGAAGATTTCATTTTGAAGAAGCATTTTACAAGGAATGATGAAGTGGTTATTACAAACAAATCCTATACACCCCATATGCATATGCCATGGAAAAGTTGGTTCAATTATAAGTTTTCCAGATTATCTGGAGAAAATTTGGTTTTCACTTTCAGTTACTGTGCTGAACTGATCCATGTTTTCTTTAGATTGAAATTTATTAAATGGAGCATGTAGGCTAAAGAGTATGCTTAAATCGATTGGAATTCAAGCCAAACAGAAACAAAACAATGTTTTGACAAATAATCTTTAGAAGAATGACACTAGTGGTTTAAAAGTGGTAGAAAACGTCTTAAGGAACACCAAAAAGACACCGATCTTTTGGACATTGTAATTTTACATCTACCACATCGATCCTACGGTATTTTTATCCAAGCTTTATTTCAGAATTTATTTATTTATTTATTTTTTTTTTAATGGCCTCATGAACTAAGCATATCTAGCCAGACTGCTGTATATATTTATTCCGTTATTCGTATTTTGGGGGAAGGGTATCATGAAAAAAGGGCCAGAGGCGATGGCTGGAATCGAACCCGCATCTGCTGGGTCTACTAGCCGAGAGTCTCTCACACTAACCACTCGGCTACCGTGGCCCCCCCTATTTCAGAATTTGCTGACACCATACTTTTACAGACTTAAACTGAGAAATCTAATGTTAACATTCACTGACTTTTTTAAAAACCTATTTAATATAATATACAACACATAATACAATATACAACATAGTATTATTGATTAGTATGTCATGTTTACAGTTGAAGATATTCAGCCACAATCGGAACAGTGAACACAAGAACAATCTGCATGTCAAGGTGCCACCCTCTTGTTCTGTGTTGGCGTGAACTCTTGGACAAAATCTCTACAAGCAGGACACCTGTGTACGATTTGCCCCAAAAGTAGTTGTCTATGTGTTTAGTTAAGGCCACGATTCCTTCTTCCTTGCGTGCATGGCCTTCAGTGGGCATCACAAGAGCTTTTTGGCTTATTGTTATTAAGGCGATTAAAAATCTGTATAGTTTATGTCAGTTGGATTTCTGCTTCATTTTTAGTACTTTTCGTGGTTAGCAAATAGGAAAAGAATCGCATGATCGTAAAAAGCGTACACATACAACACATGTGCAATCACAGATAATTGCGCTTTCTTTATAATTTCTATTTAAAATGATGCAGTCTTTTAAATTAAGCAAAATAGCAGGGAAATACAATAAGAATTAACTTCTTTGTTTCTCTTCTTTTTCTCATGTTTATTCTTTCATCCCTTAATGATTTCATAATTATGATTCTGTCAGCCTTAACAAAATTGTGGAACTACTTTTACTTAAAATCCTGCATAAAATTTGTTTAATAGTATTTAAAGTTACCTGCGTGATAAAATTCTTAATGGAGAGTGTGTGCATCACACTAGCAAATAAAACTTTTGTAAAATCACCAAAAAACCAGTGTTACTGTGCTTGTTAAAATATAATTATTATATATTTTACCTCCAAAATTATAACAACCTGTTTTACATAACTGATTTATTGAAAAAAAAGTTTTCAAAGGTTTTAAACTAAAGTATAAATTATCAAGCAAATCATTGGGGAACAATTACTTTAAATGCTTTGTAGATGAACCAATGATGAATTATCGGTAAATGGAGTAATAAAGTAATCAAGCCCTAAAGAAGTGTTATAAAGCTTTCCCAGATTCTTTAAAAACAAATAATTGTTATCGTGATGGTTGTTATTGGATGTTAAAATAAAAAACAGGCCAAGATCCTAACAATCAGTATAATTTTAAACCTAACTTTTTTTACCTACTCAGAGAGAACTGTTCATGCAAAAAATAAAATGCGATAAACATCACATGCAACTTTTTGTCTTTTTTTTGTAAAAAGAAACAAATGCCATTAGATGATTTTAATTAATCAAGGATATTATTCTTTAGGGTCAATTTAAAAGTGTAAATTTAACAATTGTTAGTTTAACTACCAAACTTTTTAACCTAAATGTGCTAATTTGTGTATGAGCATTGTAAATAGTGTCCATTTCGTTATAAAAAAATAAAAATAAATTAAAACTACAACAATCACAGATTATGTATATACAAATTACAATCATGTATATTCACTAACTAAATTGTATTATAAATATATACACACATAAAATGAAATTATGTATATAAAAAAAGTTGTGCCTTGGGTGACATTAATACATTCGGTGTATCATCTCGTACAAAATTTTAAGGAGTAACAGACAAAAATAAAAATGAAAAAATAATGTATAGACAATCAAAAACCATTTTAAAGCAAAATTAAGGTTTAAAATATATTCATATATATACGTTTCAAAAGAAAATCAAACAAAAACACTGAATAGTTCTTAAAAAATAAGTTTAATGAATGTAATAAAGGGATTGTTTAAATCACCAGCTTTTAAAGAAATATACAAGAAAGTAATTTTGTGTCAATTTTCATCAAAAAATGAGGACTTTGGACTAATTTAATATCACAATCGGATAAGTTCATAAACTATGTCTCATTTCTGTAAACTAAAAATTATATTCAATAGGAACATACAATTTAATAAAAATATGGATAAGGTCAATGATGCTTGGTCACAATGTCAGGGTTTAGTAATGTCTAGAAAAAAGAAAATCCTAAACGAGTTGAAATAATCCTGAATTTTTTCACTTGGGGAGAGGAACATGCATTTTTGTGGCTAACAATTTAATTTGTTAACAAAACATATGCGCCTGGATTTTTATTGTTGTCCTATAACTATAAAAAAAATTACGTTTGAAAAAATAATTGTAATCAATTGTGGCATTATATATGCTAATGATTGTTACGTTTGAGTCAGTAAGTCAAAAATTAAATAAATAAAAATTAGCAATGATCTTGAGAAATAAACTTTATATATTTATTTCAATCCAACAATGATAGTGTATGGCTCGGTAATATTTGTTTGTTGTTAAAGTTTGGAATGAATGATTATAAATAAGAAGATGATTATAAGAAAGTTAAAACTATGAACATCGTACTGTCCTAATGTATGGGTGTAGGTAGTAAAATAATTATTATGTTGATGGAATTAGTATTTATTACTAGTAGAGTGTGTCTTTATTAATATTTAGTTAAAAATGAACGAAAATGCTTTCTTTTTGTATTAAGATGCTCGATTAATTACAAAAAAGTTAATACAATTACTTATTTGTGTAGAACAAATGTTCTTATAGCCCCAAGACTATTATAAAACTTTCCCTTTGTTTACCAAATTATTATTTCTGTTGCATGTAAGTTGGATCTATTTAAATTGGATTTATATAAAATGTTATTTGTGCAAATATAAAACAAACAATATGTACGTAACATACAAAAAATAAAAATAAAATAATAATAATAAAAATAAAAAAATGCATCAGTGTTTATTAGTTTTCAACTTCTGTGTCTTTCTCATCCAATAAATCCTGATCCAACTTGGCTGCAAATAAATAATCAAAATCATCCTCCTGTGCAAGCAGTTCTGCCTGTCTCTTTTCTCTGAGTTTCTTTTCCTTTTTTAACTTTTTCTCAATCTTTTTCTTATCAATTGCTTGGAGTGCTTTAATATTACAATTCATATTGTGAACAAATGCTGAAATTGTCATTTAAACAGGGATTATAATAAGCGATAATCAGTTTTCTTTTTTTTAATAAGGTTTCAGGTAGCTATTTTCATGCTATGTTTCATGATGCTATTGTAAGACATGCGACTTGTCTTTTATTTCATTTTAATCTTATTTCACCTTAATCAAAACCAGGGTCAGAGCAAACTCAATTTAAATAAATAAAGTGTATTCCATCAGATGAAAATAAATGACATATTAGACTTCATTGCATTATTTCTACTAGGCTTTGGTTCACACTAAAGAAACGGGTTTGTGGGAGGTTGTGGAGCGGAATATAAGGGGGTGGAGGGTATTCAAAACTGGGTACGAAAGAAACAACATGCCCTACGAGCTGGTGATCTATCGGTGTTGGTTTCAACAAACACAACTAACATGACATTCCTTTTAAAGCATACGTGTCTCACTGACCGAGCATCGGCTGAAAACTATTCGAGCAATAGTATGGAAATCTGCAAGGAGAGACAGCATTGTGTCATGATAAAATACAGAACTGACGAAAAGAAAAAGAAAAAACCAAAGAAAATTAAAGAATTTTGTTTTCCTTAATTTGTTATATATATATTTTTTTTAACCATTTAAAATAGAACAGAAGAAAGAACCTTAAGAATCACCATCTTATCAAAAAATCAGAGGTGCCCACTTGGCAAATTATTCCCAAGGAAATTAACGGATGTAAAACTTCAATGCAGATACACTATTTTCTTGATAATTATTACTTGTAAATCATATTCCAACCATCCCATAACTGAACCAGATATTTGCGTTTTAATCAGGCAATAATACAGTTAATATTCCACCAACCATTCTAAAAGAACAAATTATGTGGTAAAAGGTCACTTTTTTTAAAGGAAAATAATATTAACCATGCTTTAAATATCTTTATCAGTGACTACTATTCTAAGTTTTTGTATTATTTTCAGTGACACTTAAGGATGGGATGTAACCTTAAAGGTTACTTAGTGCACTATTTGTCTACGTGCAACATAGTCATCTAATACATCTATCTATTTCTTGATTCCTTACCTAGAAGGGAATGTTTTATCATTTTAAAATAGGAAAAACAAATTAGTATAGTGATGCTACAATAGTTCATTGAAATCACGTTAGTGCTGATTATTTTCAAGCCTCCTGTGATTAATAAAAATATATTAGGAAAAAGCTTTAAACAAGTCTTCAAAATGAGAATAATTTTTTCTCTCCTTCAAATTTTGTTTAACTAAATGTAATTTATTCACGACAATTCCCCCTCCTAAAATCACAAAAAGTATCGAACATTGAAGTTTAAAAGAAATAGAAAAAATGTTATAGGGCGTAACAAAATGGTAATAATTTGACAAAAATATTACCGAACACCTGTGACTTTAAGAACATTTGTTTTTTTATTTTAATTAGATATATAATTCTTAGTTTTGATTTCCCAGTTAAAACATCTAAAAATGATCAATCATGATAAATGCATATAGACATGACACCAAAAGAGAAAAAAAAAATGAGTGGGAGAAATGAATATAAATATTAACAAGAAAAATTCCTCGTCATTGCTTACATTTTTTTTTTTTTTAAATTAAGGACTTCGTTAAATTAGTTTTAGTAGTATATACAAGTAGGCGATGAATAATTTGGTTAATAGTTATAACCAGTGCTCTTTCCAAACAGTCCATTTAGTAAAAACATAAATATTAACAGAAAATATGTCTTTTTTTTTAAACATGAATTTTTATAAAACAAAAAAAAATTGAAATGTAATATTAATATTAAAATATACTTATTAAAAAAAAAAAAAAAACTAAAACTCACCTTCGTAGTTCACCTGGCCATCACCATCAATATCCGCTTCACGGATCATTTCATCGACTTCTTCATCTGTGAGTTTCTCCCCGAGATTTGTCATAACATGCCGGAGCTCAGCTGCCGAGATGAATCCGTTGCCGTCTTTATCGAATACTCTAAACGCTTCTCGAATTTCCTCCTCACTGTCTGTATCTTTCATTTTTCTGGCCATCATGGTCAGAAATTCGGGGAAATCGATTGTTCCATTGCCTGTTGGGACATTTTGACGATTCACTCAACGGCTAATATAACGTCTTTTTTTTTTTTTTTCTATGGAATGTTTAATAATATTCACAACTGTAGGTCAATAGCCTCTTGATAATAATAACTGTTATTACATTGGACAAAATTATCTAGTTTTATGAACCTTACAGTCAAAGACTATAAATCCACAAAATATTTATATTAATTAGATCTAGTTATTGTTGATTTAAATATAAGTTAATTAATCTATTATCATAAGTACATATAGACACAATAAAGTTAATTGATTTTGTTTTGCTAAATACACCAGAGCATATCGGTATTGAAATTTTTTACAGCACATAATGAAATTAATGAAAAATATACATAAAACAAGAATAGAAGTTATTTGGTAAGGTAAAATTTTTTGCCAAGTAAATTTGTTTTAATGAAATACACCAAGAGTCAATAGATCTAAAATTTGTGCTAATGTACAAAAATATAGAGTAGACAATTTAAGGAGACCTTTAAGAATTATTATTAGATTCAAATCAACACACCTTACATGAATATTGCATTATAATTACAATAATTTATCATTTCCAAAGCAGTAATCAGCTAGTTCAATTAGTCCTTGCCCAACTGAACAATAATTTATTTTATTTAATATCGAACCCTTGGTTTATTAGTGAATGGTCTTTTTAAAAATGTAATTCTTTATTAATCTTGGCTATCGATCCAACAGTAACTAATCAATTATATGTGACTGACCTCAGTTGAAAAGAAAAGGTCAATAACTGTAAAACATAAATGAAGACTATCTGTAGCTGTTTTTTTCTTTTATGAAAAAAAAAAATTTGCCACAATTTGTGCCCTGATAAACATAAGCCTACCTGCATTTTTTCACTTCTCAAGTTGCACAATCTTGAATAATCTGATTTTAGAGAGATTTAATAAAAGTTCTATCAAGAGAAAAAGTTATTTAGGACACATCTTATAATCAATTACGGTAGAAGGCTTATTTTAAGAAATAAATAAAAATGATTCAATATCTACACGTACACTCTACTTGTACTAAGACGGATTTGGCAAATTACTAAAAATTGATTTGGTAGGGTATTTTTTAAATTTAAACAACAGAAAAAAAATCCATACCATCAGCATCGACTTCATTGATCATATCCTGCAGTTCTGCTTCTGTGGGATTCTGACCAAGGGACCTCATAACAGTGCCCAGCTCTTTAGTTGTAATTGTCCCATCACCGTCTTTGTCAAAGAGGGAGAAAGCCTCTTTGAATTCGGCAATTTGTTCTTCAGTTAGTTGGTCGGCCTGTTGAAAGATAAATTATTATTAAACTGAACTAACAACAATTAAACTGACATACTGTTGTAGTAACAATAGCCTATAGCCTTATAGTAAAAAACTAAGTCACGAGGTTTACAAGTTTGCCAAAAGCATCAATTTTAATTTAGGATCGAGTTAAATAATGATTCATCAACATTTAAACCTTGTATAAATTTTAAAAAAACTATTGACAAAAATTATATATTTTAAGCTGTGTGAATGTGCTTGAATGGGCAGGTTACTGAGAGTGACCCAATTTCGACTTGCAATCAATAATGATTCCCAGGATGATCAAATACTTTCCACATGATGGGTAAAGCACCCATGGGCTGAACTCTGATTAAACTGAATATCAAATTAGTTTGTTCATAGATGTGTAATTGGTTACAAGACTCCTTTATCAATCCTATTAAATTTGATTTCTTTTCACTACTAAGTAAATTTATTACATACTTCTTTATCAACAAGTTTTCCAGAAGGGTAGGAAGTAACTAAACTCGTCTGAGCCGATAGACCCTTCTTTGCCGTGTCCTTTTCTGATGCACTTTTTGTTGCTTTTACCATTGTTTTGTGTTATTTTACCAATTTAGTTTGTTTGAGATGTGAATTTAGTATGTTCTTTTGTAGTCTAGGATACGTATTGTCAAGTTACATGTGTTTTTTCAATTCTGCTTAAAAAAATGTCACTATTCTCTGTTTTGTGATGATCACACAAAACATATAACATATAAAACAATCATCACATGCCACACATCAAACATTCTTCAACAATTTGACTTTCCCTCATTATCCCCATCTATATAATCTTGAAAGGATAATCAGGCCGAACCATTACCCACGTTTTTCCCATTGTCGGTTCCTTTCACCTCAAAGAAGCCGACGATTCCTCATATAAAAATGTCTTTCTATCCCGACTTCCTTCCCCACCCCTTCAAAATCCAATGGATATAAACATAAAACAGCAATATCCCACTGGCATAATCAACACGACACACAATAATGACAGAATTACGTAGAAGACTAACACTTTGAGTGAGTACAAATACTTTGATTGAACATTTAAAAAAAAAAATTCATCGTATAAATTCAAACAAGGGACTGAAGATGATCTCAATAAAGATTGATACGTTGGCATGACAAAGAAAATGTTTTTCTAAAACCTACGTAACACCAGACTGCATGTCACCATCTCCGAATAATTATGTTATATAGACACATTTCATGTTTTGTTACTATGATTATAAAAAATAAACAAATGGTTCTACATCATCTTACAATTTAAAGGATTAACAAAAAATAATGTTCAAAGATGTTTTTACTGTAATGTAAACCTACGACACTCTAGTTTTAATACACATTTAAATAACTACTTTCGAAGAAAGGCTGTATCACACACAAAAAAAAAAGAAGTTTATTTTCCCATTCCCAGCGGGTTCTACAAAACAAAATCCTCGTTAAAATAAAATGTTTATTTACAATTTCAGAAATGGTTTGCTTAAAAGGTTTCTTCCCCCAATAAACACTCCAGGCCTTTGAGCGGAGCCGCAAATAATGGGGCAAGGTTATTATTAAAATGTTCACTTGTTTAAGGATTCTTTTGAGAAGTCCACAAGTTTAATTTACGACAGAAGGGGCATTGCCAATTTTTATCATACAAAACCACATCGTAGGTATTCCTAATGGAAGAAATTATTAATGGTCTTATTTTTTGTTTGCCTCATGTAGCAATGTGGCAAGTTATCTGAAATTCAGTATTAAGCCTAGAAAAAACCAACTCGTAACTAATCACAATTCACACGATATAAAGTCAAGGAA
>CM077105.1:11001697-11024901 GCA_039619505.1 Cimex hemipterus
TATTTTTTTTTTTTTTAATTTATATAATGTAAGTAGCAAAACCATTGGACAATTTTTTTCATATTTATTAAAGTTATTCTTAGAGCATTGTTAATTATTATTGTTAATATTAAATTATTAATTATAGTTTATTGAGTACTCTGGTGAAGTGAATGTAACCAGCCTTCTACGTCTGTATCATTTGTTGGGTTTAAGGTAATTGATTGGTTTAAATGTAATTTATTAGCGTGAAAGGAAGAATTGTTTAGCCCTACCCAAGAATGTCTAATATGTTATTTCTGGAGAGTAAAAAAAAGCAGGTTATCAGTGAGAACGGAGTGGCTTCCTGAGGGATATTACAACTTTAGGGTAGTGAACATGACCGGAGACTTAAGGTACGTAAAATATGGTAAACAGACATTTTTTTTTTTTAATTAAAATTTTATCTTAAATGACTGTTTATGTTTACAAATTTTATTATTTTGTGTAAAATTTTCCTCATTGACTCGGATCAATTAGAAGGAGTTTCAAATAATTCATTGGTGTTTTGGTAAATTTTCTTTCAAACTATTATAATTAAATAAGTTTGATTAAAACTCAAGAATTTCTGATCTTTTTGAATATTAATATTAAAAATTATTGATTAATAATATTAAAATAAGAATGTTGTAATTAACATAACAATCAAAATACATATAGCTTTAAATAAAGAAAATGTGTAAAATAAGAAAATAATGCTTTTTTTAAACAAACGGTGCTTTTAAAATTTAATATACAAAATGCATTTATTTTATTACTGTTAGGGATGGAATTTAACTAATTACAAATTATTTAATTTGCATTTAATTATAATTTATTTAAATCATATGTACCTATAACTTTTGTTCATATATATAAAATCGTTTTGGCAACAATCATCATTACAACAAAAGTCAAGATAGAAATGGTTTCTTAAAATCGATTTCTTGTATAAAACTTCTAAAAAAAATTTAAGTTCGCGGTTATTCTTGCATACTTCAGTATTCTTAAAATTTTCAATATACAATTAGAATCACGCTCACGGGCGGAATTTTTTTTTAACTTGATGTTTAAATCCGAAAAAAGTAAAAAAAAAAGTTAATGACAATTTTCCAAATTCGACGTTATTCTTGCTTTAATATTTTATGTTGATTTACAATTAGAATCAGGATCACCGACCGCTAAAACCGTCTTTTTTTTAAAACTTGATGTTCAAATCCGAAAAAAAGCAAAAAATATGTTAATGACGCCCATCATCAAGACGTGGTGAATGTTTCCCGAAACTGCCTTTATTTCCTTCCGCTTAGCCTTCGATCGTTAATGCCAAAAAACACGTTTTTAATTGTATGCTTCCTGGTAAGCGTCTCTTCTGGGGGTCTTTTGGCAAGTACCGGGTCAAAAATCAAGTTTTTTACGGCTTGATGGCACAAAACGTAGGATTGATAAAATCCAACATATCGACAGTACAAAGAGTTTTAGAAAACAGAATTCAATTCAATTCATTCAATTTTAATTCAACTAACGGGAGGATGCGTAAATGTTGACCAAATTGCTTTCAACCGTTCGTCGGACTGGCAGACAAATCCGGCGTAATTCTACAATCGAGTAACCAAGACTTGAGGATTTCAATTTTTTGTTTATTATATAGTTATAGTTTTGAAGTTAAAAACGTTAAATTGTTCACAATGTACGTTTGCATTTAAATGTTTTCCTGTGTCTAAACACATTTTCAATGGATTATCGGAATAATGCCCAAACCAATTGTTTATTTTGATAATTGGAACTCAGCCTTATAATTTATTATGAAAGTAAGTTAGCGATGAGAAGAGTGTTCAGCAACGAAATAAGATAAAGCAAGAAGTAACGTTCGAAGGATCGGAATGAACGAATAATCGGAACGATAAAGAAAAAAGAATAAAGGAATGAACAAAAGAAAGGTAATAAATAAAGGAAATATGTAAGGTAAACCACTAAGAACGAATAAGGATACAAAACAACAAAAACAGGCTAGAAGAAGAAAGAAAAAATTTGGAACGAAAGGAGTGAGGGTAAAAGAATGGAAAGAAAATGCAGAAATTAACGCCCAAAAAGTTTAAAACAAGAAAGGAAATAAAGTAACAACAAACAAAAAATGGGAACGCATAAGAGAAAGGATGGACAAAAAAGAAGAAGAAAGAAGTAAAAACCGAGAACCAAAGACAAACGCAACAATGAGAAGGCAAAAACAAAAATTGAAGAAAGTAGAAATAGTAAAAATTCAGAAAATGAAGGGAAAAACCAGTTTTAAGGAAAAACCAAAAACAAAGG
Organism: Cimex hemipterus; assembly: GCA_039619505.1. Classification (NCBI taxonomy): domain Eukaryota; kingdom Metazoa; phylum Arthropoda; class Insecta; order Hemiptera; family Cimicidae; genus Cimex; species Cimex hemipterus. Next base: position 11,004,002 of record CM077105.1, read on the forward strand.
AGAGTAGCAAAATGCAAGACCGGAAGGAAGGATGGAAAACAAAAATGGGAAGAAGAAAAAAGCAAATGGAAATAGTAAAATTGGATTTAAAAAAGCAAGTCTTAGTTTTGAATTTTTAAAGAAAACCGAATACTTCAACCGAGGGAAGAAGAAAGAGGAAAATATGGAAGACCGGAAGAAAGAAGGGTGGGAGTACAAGAAATAAAATTTAAAAAAGGATGTATTTATTGGCAAAAAGGTTTAACGTCAAGAAGAGAAATAATTGTAAAACGTTTGTGAAAACAGGGAAAAAGATGGGAATAAAATACAGAAAACCTAGGCAAAAAAGGAAGGGAGTAAAAGTCGAAGCCAAATGAACAGGAGAATACAAAAATGTAAGTATTGTAAAAGTATAAGTATAGTATAAATAGGAAAATAAAAAAGAAATAAAGAAATAATAAAGGACATTTAAGGACTCTGGCTGTCTTTAGTTATCAACGATGCTTTCTTATAAAATACTTTTTTTATTTGATCAACTTGTTCAAGAATGGGCCAAATAGAACCCAACAGATATTAAGCGAATCAACAAAACTATCACACATTCCTGATTCTATTTTACTCTTCAGTATTGAAAGTGAAGAACTATTTTATCACAAAATTTGACCTGTTAGAAATGAAGATCAATTTATGAAAATAAGAGCGACAAGGAAGAAATATGAGTGAGAAGAGGAGATAATAAAGAGAAAGAAAATAAGAAACAGACAATCAGGGTATCCTATTATTGTAATTTTAATGTTTATTACTCCAGGATGTAAATTGTTGAAGTAGCATGATTGTTTCATCATGATTTTATGTCTTTCTGACTAGTTTAAAAGAACTAAGATGGTCTATCCGAAAATGAAAGCAGAATGAAGATGAGAGAAAATGGTAAAAGACTAGAAGTATTCCTCCTCAAGGTATCCGATATAATAGTGCCTAAACAATTTTCAGGTAATAAAAAAAGGCAATAAAATAAGGATAGTTAATTTGTTATAAATGCATATCATGTTGTAGTAAATTATGATTATGATTAATATCTGTGTGAATCTAAATTTAAAATTCACAACGACGAAAATCTGAATTAATTTATTGGAAAATGTCCGATTGTTTAGAAACAGTCATTAATTCAGAAATTAGGAAAAATCAATGTTTGGCCTACGACCTGAACCAGACTCTGCTAGTTGCCCTCTGATCGATGATGGGTCAAAATGAATATGCCGTTTAACGACACTATTAAATCTGTTGTCAGCACTTTGATTCGATCAACTGTCAGTTCGCTTATTTAGCTCTTTATTCTTGGTCCAGGCCAGTTTCCAACTGCAATGATTTTCTTGGATGTGAACTCTTGCCGTGTGTTTATTTTTTTCTTTTTTAAATATGTGTGTTTGGATCATTATTAGACTATTCGTTTGTTTGCTGAGGAAAGTATTTTCCGACTTGATTTGGCTCGTGTAACTTTCTTTCTGTGTATAAGCAGAACATTCTCACTTTCTCCGTTTCTTCTATGAAATACAGTGAAAGTGATTTTTGTCGTTGTATATACAGAATGTTGATGTGAGCGACAAAAATTGTCATTGAATATGACGATTACTCTTGCCTAAAGGATATCCGTGCTTGACCATGGTCACAGGGAAGTTATTATCGTTTACAGATTATTTCTTCGTTAATAACATACAGAAGGGGTTCTTTCTCGTTAATTAACAAAAAAATTAAATTGTTGGATATTAGAGGTCTTATATACATTACCTTCTAAAACTGGAACACTGAGTTTTTTTTTTCAAACAAAGGGTCCTGTAGCATAATTCTTTGGTAAAGATGTGACGAATTCTTTGGCAAAAATGTGACATACAAAAAGGTAGTTTTTTTTGTTAAGCTAACAACAAATTTGACATTATTTTCCACAAATCTCAGCTTTTTTTAAACGTCCTCATCTAGGAATGTTTAAATATTTTTAAAAACTGGTACTGTTTATACAAATGTTCTATTCAATCGCACCTCGGACTGTTACAGTACATGGAATAAATCAACACAAAAAACGCTACTACTTTTTAAAAAAGTATTTGGCAAGTAATTTATATTTGTCCACCACCGGTTATGAGAACACTAAATGGATGAAAATCGAGAAAAAAAATAATACCGTTCCGGAAATAGCCCAGTTTCACCAATTCGGATTTCGTTTATTCGATTGGTACTGACTACAGTTAAAAAATTGCAAGTCGCACAAACCGATTTTAAATTAAGACAGATCGCCTTCTACCTCGCTGAACTCTTGTTCGGTTCAGATTAGTTGTTTTCTATAAATAAGTTGTACAACAAAATCAAAAATAGACACGGCCTATAATCGGGCCGTTTGTAACAAGAGTTGAACAAAAATCGAAACCTCTTTAATAAACCGAACTAAAATGAAAACGTGCCTTGAAAAACGTAGCGAGCTGTGCGTTTTTCTTTTTTATATGCGTTTACATTCTTTGCAATTTTGGCAAGCTTAGCTGGCTTTGGTCTTCTACTCCGAGCCGTTTCTATATGAACATAGCGAGGAGTGTACACTTCCTTATATTCGTTCGGCTAGTATTTATAAATAATACCTTGAGGATTATTTAATTTAAAAAAATAATAATACAATAAAATAAAAAACGTGACGCATCATTCATTTAAAAAATAATCCTTCTAAGATTATGTTTTGCTAAAACAAATTTAAAGTATACACGGTGCAAACAAAACAATTCCGCCATTTAGAATGTACACTAATTTTAAAAAAATATGAATGTACCGTCATTACTGATGTAAAAGGCCTGTGTACTTAAAACCTCTCATTTGTGTAATAGTGCACCAAGTTTTGCCAAGTACTAAATTTTGACAGACCCTGTCATCGCATTAACTAAAAATTTAAGATATAGCATTTTAAAGAGTTGAGAAACACATTCAGAAGGCGATTGAGACACTAAGTCATTCCATGATTATACACAACCTTGTTGCTATAATTTTGACAGTGTATAATTTTCCACATCGAGTACAAGGTACTCATACCAGAAAGGGAAGAGTGGAGACAGATGCAATACCTCTGACGGCCAATTCCTAATGGTATACTAACATAAAACCTGTCAAAAACATAGGCACGATTACTAATCATCGGAAATAGCTGTTTTCCTTTAACATTGCGCCAGAGAGACAAAAAGGCTACAAAGCGTATATGATGGAATGTACAGAATCCATGGCAAAAGTCAGTGACAACAATGATCTGTGGCATGTGTCCCTTGGGGATTTGACACATAGAAGCAATAAGATGTTGTCTATAAAAGGAGCCGAATCCTATTGTGGCCTCTAGCACCTACCATAAAAACGCTTACATCCAAAAAGGATCCTTAACGAGACCAAACCTGATGGAACTATATCTCAGGCATGAGTCCGAAGAGATTCCGCAAGACCGACAAAGGACCTACTGGGGAGGTTCAGGATCAGGATTCTGGTTGGATTCCTGAAGGGGCACTGCCGCCTAAGTAGCATGCAAAGGATAGAAGTACTGACAAGAAGCGTGCAGATACTGCCCAGTTATAGGCTCTTACAACTCTGGTCAGTTAAAGCCGCAAGCTATAGAGGTTGAGTTACAATCTGAAGGTAGATAGTGATTTATATAATTAGAGGAGCACAATAGGTCCACTCACGCCAAGGTGCAGAAGGCCTTGTGGTCATCTCTTTTATCTCTATCCCTAGTAGTAAATAATTATACAGCAAATATATAGTTTGTATGCCTCATCAACCATAGGGTTGAAAGCATGTTAGTCCGTGCTAGTTTGATTTTTTCATAAGCAAATTGGGTTCACACCTATTGTAATGCAAGTACAATGCAAATCAGTGTTTCTTGTCAATTACCAATAAAAGGACAGGGCGAGGTATCTCTAGTGGCACTCAACATTGTAATTAAAACATATTTACCTACAGGGCAATTAAAATATATTGCAACTATATTAAAATATGCGAATAATCGAATAAAAAATATCAATCAATCACAATCAATGCCAGCTTGATAGTTCATAAAAATAGTTCTCGGTGGATTGTAATTTGCCAACTTTCTTTTCCTTTCTTGTACGTTTTTAAAAATTTAATTTGTCTGCCGGTTTCCTTTAACCCCCCTCCCCCGGCTTTTGTGAGCAATTACGGCACCGTATAAATCGAGAAGAGAGGTTCTATTTTGATGTGTTTTTCTCTAAAAATATCCCTGGCACTTCCAATCTGTTTTCGATTTATTTCTGCTTCCTATCATACGTTTTTGCATTAATCGGCTGCTTCCGAGTGTTGTTTGCACCTCCCAGAGTCGACTAATCGCACAATTCAAGACGTCCGCTTCTAAGAAAATCACAGTATAAATAATTTTTTACCAACCCTTTTTTAGTTGAAAACATAAAGAATAAAAGTAATATATTTGTGAGTCCTGCAAATCTGAAAGTTTTCTCCACCTCATAATGCTTCCAACTACTACTTTTATCATGAGCCTGGGCGTTATTCCAAATAAATACAATTGTTTCATAAAAATATAACATATAAATAATAATTACAGCAGCTTTTATGTTAGGTTTCAATTTTGTTGAACTACTTTATTTATAAAGTCTGACGTTTTAGTAATTATTAACCTATCATCACATCACAATACCTGATTTGAAGGCATCAGTAAATTTTTTAATGTGGAGGACCAACATAATGTTTTAATGAAATATTTTTTAACACACCCAACATATATTTTACAAGTAGATTTGTACCTGTGTTTCCTAAATAGTAATAACTAAATGTCAATACGTTTATCCTTACAAAAAAAAAAAAAAAAAGGTTTACCGAATTTTATGATTTGTTAAGTTAGAATTATTTCTGACGGCCATTTATACAAATCAAAAGTCATTTTTGCCAAATTTAATCAAGCTACAAAAATTTTCTCATTATATTGTTTATGTATTTTTTTGCCTTGGGCAACATAAATTAAAAATCGTCAAATTAAAATATACCTAAGAAACGCAACAAATATAGACGTTAAAAAAACGTACAGCCTTTGATGTCAATTATCTATTGTTACATTGGTTTTAAAATTTTAGCTAGTTCATCATTGGCACATCAATCATCCGGTCCGCCGGTTCTCGCGCGTTTCGTCACCAGCCTCGTTTCAACTCGGCATAGACGGGACTTTCAAAAAAAGTACGACGGGGTTAATAATAAAAAAGCAAATCAATACAAATAACATATAAAATTATATATTATAGAAAATATAAATTTCGACGAGTTATGAAGAGTGATGGACAGTGAGGCACTAATGTAATAGAAACTAAAAAAATAAGCAATGAGGAAACCAAGGAAAGTGCATTGTTCTAGGATTAGGGTCAAGAAGGGTCAAATTCAACGGTAGTCTTTAGGTCGTGGAGAATAAAAAGGAAGAGTGATCACAGACCCAGAAGGAAGAAACATAATATAAATGTTCTATATTAGTGAGCATTATCATGTAAAAATATTAGTTAATGATTAATTCCTAATAAATTTTTGCATTTTCAAATAAAAATTCGCACCATAAAAATAGTTTCTATTGGTATAATATCATCAATGATCAATATTTTTACAAAATACGTACCTCTATAATAAGTTTGATTTTTTACAAGTAATGAATTTTGAAAAAAAGAACAAAATATTGATAAAACTGGTCCTAGAAAATTTTAATTAATATTGGAGTGGTTTTAAAGTAATGATATAATTGATAATATGATTATGCTGTACGTTATATTAATTTAAACTAGCCTAGGTGTCCATAGCTCCAGAATAAAATTAAGGCATCTTTTGTGATGGAGAGGGGTAATTATAAAAATTACATATTTTATTATCTAATAAAGACTATTTTATTTCAAGTCATAATAATAATAATTAGTATTATTTTATAACAGTCATACCGTCATATAAATCCCACTGCTTGACCTTATCAGATCGTAAATTAATAATTAAAATAGGCCATGTTTAAGATTCAAGTAGTGTGATTAATATCTCATAATGTATAGAATTAAACGTTTTGTCATTATACTGAAATTGATTCACAAGTGTTAAATGTGAACCAATTTGACTCATACATACTGATATATATATTGGTCTTTTTGGTGGTTTCTAGGTGTATATGTGCAAATGAGCATGAAACAATAATGTATTATGACGAGAATGTCTAAGTTAAATTTTTTAATAATTTCATATACCAAGCCATTTTGTATTAATTTATTTGAATTTAAAAAAATTATGACTACGTGTAATAATTAATTTTTTTAAATTAATACAATATGGAAGGTAAAAGAATATTGGAAGCAAATTTTACGAAGTGTATTAATGTAAATTGCATTTACGTGATGAATTGACATTATCAATACGCCTTCAAACCTACAAACCGTACATAATTCTAAAAAGGAGAATTGTAATTAAAAAAATAATAATTAAAAAAGAATATGAACATATGTCCAAAGAATTTTATGGAATGAGAGGGTGGATTGAGAAAAGGGGAGAAGAGGTAGAAAGTACATGATAGTGAGACGGAGAAGAAAATAAAGAGAGCGAGAAAGAGAGGGAGGGAAAGTGAGTGAGAAAAAGGAAAATATAAGAAGTATTACTGAGAGAAAAGAAAGATAAACAGAAGAGACAGATGGGAGGTGATAGAAGAAAAAAAAATGATGATGAGACAGAGAGAAATATAAATGAGAGAAAAGAAATACAAGATAGAAGAAAGGTGATAGTAACAAAGAAAAGGTAGAGAGAGAATAAGGAAGAAGTAAGAGAGGGTACATAAGGGGGGTGGTAGAAGAAAGAAAAGGAAGATAAGAGGGAGAGAAAAAAAAGAAAAACGAGACGAGGTCATAGTAAGAAAGAAAAGGAAGATAGGAGAGGGGGAGAGAGTGAGAAAAAGGAAGATGTATTAGGTGAGAGAAAAGATATAAAAGAGAAGAGACAGAATGGAGGTGGTGATAGAAGAAAGAAAAGGAATATAGGAGAGGAACATAGACAAAAGTAAAAAGTAAAAGATAGAGAGAAAAAAGAGAAATAAACGAGATAGAAGAGGGGTGACAGAAAGAAAGGAAAGGAAAATAACGAGAGCGAGAAAAAAAGGAAGAGATAAAAGAAACATTGGTGGGAAAAAAGAAACATGAGTCAGGGGCGAGATAGAAAAGAAAGACAGGAGGGAGAAAGAGAACAAGAAAAAGAGATGACGATCAGAAAGAGACGAAAAGGACAGAGTTTGGAGTGAGGACTAGGAGAGAGCGCGAGGGAAAAAGAGAAAATGTTAATAGAAAAAAATTGTGACATAGAAATTCGGTTTAAACAAACGATGTCAAGTAGCGGAGTAACCATTCTGAGAATGAAATTATAATTTTTTATGTCCAAAAAGTATTCAACATCGTATAATAAAATAAGAACGTTCTGTACGAACTGGGAAGAGAAACTTAAAATTTCCAAATCCTGGTAAAATATGGCCTTCTAAACCGTTCGTCCGCCTATATAATTTAGTTTAATTATACAATATAATAAAAAGAGTTGGATTTTTTTGTGTGTAAGTTACGTTTGTTTAACAGGCAGCGTGGAAAATCCGAGACGGTTCATGTGGATTTCATTAAGGAAAACCGGTGAACCGGTCCAAGTAGGCTAGATGCGAACATTTCCTGGGCAGGGACCGTTAACGGGCACATTCGCCGCAAGGGCGGCCCTAACCTAACGACCCAACAGAACCGAGCCCTTTCACATCACCAATTGAAAAAAAGAAGAAAATCCATACAAAAATATTTGTGCAGAACAAGGGATAGAAAGCGTTTTTAAGGTTAACCCGCCGTCCTGGCCGGTGCCGTACTAAAAATATTCTAAGGCCGGGGATGCAAATTTGTATTGTGATTTGTTGGGTTTTTTTTTATGTAGTTGGTTTGAATTGTGGATTTGTCGAAATGGTTTAATGGGATTTTTCGTTTTTGAATTGACCTCGAGGCTATCGGGTTTATTTATTTTTTTTTTTTTTAGATCGGGGATTTTTTTTATAGGTTTGTTTTAAATATTTTTTCGTGGTTTGATTTTGTTTTTTTTCTTAATTGTTAACTGATTTGTTAGAGACTTGGAAAAGGTTTCGGGTCGGGGTCGAAGGGAAAATGAACCTCGATGAAACGGACATGATGGCGCAAACTTGTAAACTCGTTTCGTTGGACTTTTTCGTTCTCGATTCGTGAAGCGGGCCTCGGGAGCTCGTCCGCGGCGACGGCGAACCTCAAAACCCGCCCTCACCGGCCAAAAATAGACAAAAAATGAGACTCACCATTTTTAAGGTTGATCCAACTAAAGACTAGTAAACACTGCCGGTTTAACTACAAAAGCCACACTGCACCGGACTCTAGTGGAATACTTGTCGATCTCGACCGTGACGTCAGAGGCTCTGTGTATTCCTCCGCGTGTCCCCGACCTGGGATTATTTTCAAAACCGTTTCGTCGACGTCGTGTCGTAAAAAAGACGCCGCGTTTATCCGCACTGTACGATTTTGGACGAGGAGAGAGAAAGATGCTCACGATCTGGGCTCGGGAGGAGGATTAGCTTTCCAAGCCGGATGGAAAGAGCTTTATAGCCGCTGGGTGCGGTCTTGTTTACAAGAGTCGGCTTCCCGACACCCGTGCCGAACTCGATTCCCATTGGCGGACGCGAACCTGCAATGCGTCAACCCTTGGCGTCTACCCGCTCCTGAATCAACTCCGGCCTTTTATTTTACAACGGGGCTTCCGATCGGCCGTACGAAGCTCCAAAGCCCTGACGAAGGTCGGAAATCCGGAAAATAAAAGAAAAATCAGATTCCAAAAATAAACAAAAAACAACACAACAAAGCCTTTATAAAGCCTGAATATTTTAAACCAATAAAAAAATCATCTACTCCATATAATAATAAAATAAATAAATAAAAACAATAAAAAAGTTTAAAAATACAAAAATCATAATTTCCGATGATTTCAAAAAGAGCGGGAAAACCGCTCAATCTCTACTACGCATGCGCGCTCTCATGGCGGGCAAACGACAAAACCGTCCAGCCACTCGAGTACCATCAAAACAGTCAAATCAAAAAAATCCATCAATTTAAAAATTCATTTTCCCCTGTAAAAACATTTCCAGTAAGGGTGTGAGTTTTGGTAAAAGAAACCCGTTGAAAAAAAATTTTTTTGGAACGGTTTTGAAACTGGGAGAAAGAAAAAGTATGAAATCGATATCGGCCGGGCCGGTCCAGCCGATCCCCTTGAATGCAGTTCGTGGCCGGTCCGTGACGACCCTTTCCCTCGTGAGGAGCCGCGCCGGCCCAACAGACACGGGGCCTGGCGAAGGCGTGCGACCCACGGCCTAAATTAATCAAAGAATTTTTTTTTTAAATATATATTTTTTAAAACAGAAATTAAGGAAAATTGCCCACGCTGCAACGTTTCGCCCGGTCTAAAAATACAAACCGAATCGCACACTGGATAAATATAGAAAATGTCAACTGACAAGTAATCAGATGACTCATTGGTGTGATCCTGAAATTTTTCACCAACAACAAGCGTTTTCCATTTTTAATCGTCTTAAATAACAGTTTTTAGTTCAACAAAATTATGCTTAAATTAATGTTCAAAAAATATACATTAATATATTAAATATTTTTTACAGAAACAGATAGAAACATTTCTCTCTCACACTCTCTCTCTCTCTTTTCTCTTTGTTTCTGTGTATATATAACGTATATTGTGTATATTATATATTCTCACATTGTTCTACTTTAGTCATTCTATTTTCAATTATTGTTCTCTCGCTCGGAGAGCTGTTTTATACATCTGTATTGTTTGTTGTCTCTCACTCACTCTTGTCGATACTTTGCTTTCTAGCTCCATCCAGTTGACATTTTCGTTTTCGCACTCCTTCTCGATTTAATAATAAAAAAGTTAATGAATCATTCACTTTATCTTTCAGTCTCTCTCTCTCTCTCTCTCTCTCTCTCTCTCTCTCTCTCTCTCTCTTTTTCTCCATGTTTTTGGCTATATATTGGATGTATATGGTGTATAAGGGAGCCTGTTCTCAGAACATAAAATTTTCTTTCTGTTTTTTTTTTCATCTTCTCTCTCTTTCTTCTTTTTTTTTCGTTCTTTCTGGCTCAATGCGTCGATACCTCGCTTTCTAGCCCCTTCCGTTGACATTTTCATTTTCGGAACCCCCTCTCAATTCAATAATAAAAAATTTAATCATTCTCTCTCGCTCCCTCTTTCTCTCGTCTATTTTTCTCCCGGTTTCTGGATAAATTTGCATAAATATAGGGTTTCTTAAGGAAACATGTTCCTAGGACCTAAAGCTTTTATTTCTGTTTTTGTCAATTTCTCCCTCTTGCCCGTTGACGTTTTCTCTTTCTTCCCCTCTCAATTTGATAATAAAAATGTTAATCAATCTTTCACTTTATCATTCTGTCTGTCTGTCTGGCTCTCTCTCTCACCTCTCTCTCTCTCTCTCACTCTCTCTCTCTCTCTATCTATCTATCTATCTATCTATCTCTATCTCTATCTCTCTCTATCTCTCCTTTCTCTTCTCTCTTTCCGACTCTTTCTTTAAAGCAATTTTTCTCTTTCTATTATATATAGTTCTCCCTGACTCTGATCGTGTTCACAAGCAGTTCATTTGTGAAAAGGATGAAAACAAAAGAAACGTATCCACCGGCTATAATTGGATAACTCTACATGGTCACATTTTAATGAAATCATTTAAAAAAATAAATTTTTAACAATAATTATAAACTAATAAAGAACAAAAGTCTGTGTATTTTTTACGTTATTGAAATTGTTATACTGATTGAAATAAATTAATTATTTTCCAAACAATAGGGTAAGATTTCTTACAGACTTCCACGTTTCCCATGGTAACGACTTAAAAGTTGTAAAACCATAGTCGTATAGCAGAAGGCATTATTGGATTTTTTGATTTGATTTTTTATGGATGTAATTTTCTCGCCATTGGTTATGAAAAGAATTAATAATAAGAAGAATTAAACTTTTCTTTAAACAAGGACAACCTACGACAAAGGCTTCGTTTCTTTTCGGTTTGTAAGTGTATAATTCATGACGATTAATTCGTTCCAGAACGATTTTCTTCGACGGCCTGTTTGTATTCTTCCTCCAATTTGAACCCATCTGGGCAAAAGGCCCGCGAGTCTTAAGTCAAATGTTAATGAAACGAAACTTTCATCTCGTCCGGCAGATCTTAGGCAATAAGTTCTTTTTTTTTTCGAAGTTCTTTTCCCGATTATGACCAAGAATGGAACAGGTCTCCAGATGTTAGACTTTTAGAACTAAAACAAAAAAATAAATAATTAAAATAGGTTAATTACTACCTCTTCCATGTCTTTGTTCTTTTATATATATATATATATATATATATATATATATATATAGAGAGAGAGAGAGAGAGAGTGAGAGAGATGTAGAACGCTTGACGGATAGATAGAGAGAGAGAGAGAGAGAGAGAGAGGAAGAGAAAAAGAGACAGACATATATATAGAGAGAGAGGCTGATGCTAAATATGGATACTAGAAAGTTAGAAACACTGAAGCCTTCTGGCTTATTATACTTTCGTAATTCCTTAGTTTCGTTACAATCTACTCGATCCTTCTCCTAAGGACAACCAGATCCATTGAGTGTTGGTACTATAATCCCTTTAACTGGTTTTTTTATTCGCACCTGACATTATTTTTCGTTTGAGTAGTTGCTTCGCATTCAAATATGATACGGATCTTTCACCTCGAGGCGCAATCTACAATTGGAGTCATCCCTGAATATACAATGTAGATGTAGTCTCAGATGCCAGTGACCGACCTATGAGTTTATCCCTCTTTAGTTCAAACAGTGAGTTTGCCAGTCTTGGTGAAGGTTGTTTTAACGTACGCTTACTGTGTCCAGCACCTCCAGAGTTTACCCAGTTTTCATTTCAACGTTTGGTTTTGTTATCCTAAGGAAAGATTCAGGACCTACATACGGTCTTGCAGACCTCCTTTAGCTTGGGTGGTGCCAAGGATATTTCTTTGCATCCCTTAATTTGGGAGATGGATTCACTGATTAATTTTGGTTGTTTTTACGTGCTAGTGCTGCTCGGCTTTTCGATCTTATGAGGATTTTTTGTAAGTGTAACCTCTTTTAAGATTTTCTAAGGCATAAGTGCCATAAAGTTTCCTTTGCCAGTTTCCTGATTTACCGTCATTATTGACCTTGTCAATTGACTCTTGTCTGTATTTTCTCGCCTACTAGAAGTATTTGAGAAGTTAGTCGAGAGAAATTGTAAGAGTTCTATTTGTTGTTTGTTAATTTTGACCTTGTTGTGGTTTTGTTTATTGAATTCATGAGTTTTCATTTGATAATGCTAATGTGTTTTTACAATTTAGTTGAGTAAATATGGGTACAAATTTCATACCAAGATATCAGAATTAAAAGATATTCTTTACAATTACGAGCGTAATAAAGTGACATTAAGTGAAATCATTCTGGAAAATTTGTAGTGTGTAGTAGTTCATAGTAAACAATTCCAAGTTAAAATATTTTTTTAAATGTAGTTGAATTTTAATAGTTAAAAAAGTATCGGACAAAATATAACCTAAAAGAGTAACTGGTGATAAAAAGTACAATAAAACTATTTTTTTCCCGATATTTTTTCTTTGATACTCTCCTTTCCCGGGCCTTAACCTACTTCGAACAAAAGGAATCGTATCGCCTCAACAAGACGAAAGGGATAAACTTAGGCCAGTTGAGAACAAATAATTTGAAGTTGCTCTTGTTGCCGAAGAAGGCCAAGAAGATTCTTTCCGACCTATAAGTTTGCAAATCTGAATTTTAACTATCGGCCGTTTGTTAAAGGGATTTTTGTGCAGGAAAACGGCAAGATAGCAAGATTACTCCCTTCCGATAGAATTATTGCCTTACAAAGAAAATGGAACTAAATAATTTAATATTATGTTTTCTGATATCTATCCAACGATTTATTACCTAATAATTTCAGTTTTGTAGATTTAAGGTAAATTATACATTGTAGATTTATGTTTTTTCTCTCTCTCTCTCTCACCCCCTCTCACTCTTTTTCTCTTTCTTCGTATTCACGCTCTCTCTCTCTCTCTCTCTCTCTCTCTCTCTCTCTCTCTCTCTCTTCTCTCCTCTTCCAACTTGTTTTTTAAAATTTAATTGATCATTATTTCTTTATATATTTCATTCTCAAGTTCCTAGACACATTTGCATTTAGCATTTATACCTTTCTTTCCCTTCCTATGTTTTTCATGATGGTTTTCCAGTATCTATTAATCTTCTTCGGTCTGCCTTCACTTTCCCTCTAAATGTATCTATTTATCTACCAATCTTTCTAACTGACTTTCTGTTGGTTCTGCACGAATGTGCCTGTTTTATCACAACCATATCTTCTACCTATCCTTCCTCGCCTTTCTCCTACTTTAACCCTCACTTTTTCCTGACCTCCTTGAACTTTTTCTGTTCTTCCGTTTTTATTTGTCATTCTTTACGTTCTATCCCTTTCTTTCCTTCTTTCTCTTCCTTTTTCTTTCCCGTTTCTTGTCTCGAACGGTTGGACTGTCTGTGTTGGTTTCGCCTATATTGCAGTTTTCTCGAAAGCGTGATTAATTTTTTTGAACTGGAAGGAACAATATATTGTCATGGCTTACGCTAACCTAACATACACTTTGCCATTTGTATGTTTTACTAGCTGCCTAAATACGAAATTAGTAATTAATGCAAATACACGTTGCGTTGGATTAATACAAATTAACAGGTCAATTTCTGTAAAGACATCATGTATATTAGATAATAAACTGCTGTTAATCACGCGTTATAAATTACTACAAGGACGGGGACAGCTTTCTCGCTGGCAATGTTGACATTGTCATTGACACGAACGTTATTTTGACCTTTAAGCGGATAAAGTGACTAATGTAACAACACGGTCGGCCGATCAACCAAAGGTCCGTACAATTGTTGACAAAAGAACAGTAGATTTTTGTTTTTGTAAACATGGCCTTATTTAGTTTTTGCTCTTTTTATTACGGCGACGAGACGAATAAACTTCACGTTCGGCCAAAAAACTAAACGATCCACTTGGATAGATATAAAAATGAAAGTATAAATCCCAACAAAAACATAACAAAAAGGGCCAAGTTCCAGACCCCGTTAAAAAAAGTAAAACCACTGCCTATCAAAGTAGTAGTGATATCTACATTGTAGCCAACTTCACTACACTCCTACTTTTATGAGGGACATAATTTTGTCTTTATTGGTCAACTCTTGTCCAGTTTCTGAATGACGATTAAACCATGCGTGCATGTGAAATCATAACCTAAGAAAAAGGTTTTAGACTCCTCATTGCTCATTCAGAAACTGACCAAGAGTAAACCAATAAAAATAAAATAAAAGCTGACATCATTACTTTTTTTTGTAGGGTGTCTGGAACGTATATCTTTTCTTTTGAGTTTCTCAGGTTATCGACTAAAAAACGGACTTAGTCACAGTGTAGATATCATTACATTGATAGCTAATTGTTTTTAAAGGGGGGGGGGTTGGAACTTGCCCCTTTTTTTAGTCAGGCTTCTGCTGGGATATCATATTTTTTCCTCGCTCCTGCATCGAGGACGTCTTATTTTTGAGACACAGGAACGATTTCGCGTGTAAATTTTCTCTTGTAAGATCGTTTGGGCCTCTGTTGAGAAAATGGAAGATTGGCCTCTTGTCCATTGACTCCTGCATTTGTAGTTTTTCTTAACAAGTAGTTATTTTGAATTAATCAACTGGTACAGATCATAGACGTATCTAAAAAAAATTTTTCTATTTTTCGTGTTCATTAAACATGATTTTTAAATTCACTCTCGGTGGACTTTGGTGCACTAAAACCACCTTTCTAACCAAGCAATTGAACGCGCAAAAAATTGACTGTGAAACGTTGTAACGAAGGTTTTTTTAAAAATCGATGGAGGACGTACAGGAAGTGCTTTATAATTTTGATCATGACACTAAAGCGGCACTAATTTCTTGAAACTTCCAATTTTCAGAATCCCTAAACTAGTATCCCATAAAACACAAAGAGATGCTAAGACAAAACAGGCTATAACCTCCAAACATACGGATACAACATTTCTGAACAAAAATCCTCATTTTTGCATGCTAATGGCCTCTAAATTAGACAAACGGGAACAATCAGCTTCGGAAACAGATATTTCTCCTACCACATCTTCATCCTCATTCAAGCATATTTAAGGCATAGAAAGTATACAATTACTAGAACATTAGAAATAAAAACTAATCAGCTACTATTCTTTTAATTTTTCAATCCCTCTTCAATAATTACCTTTTTAATCGGACTCTCACAAATCAACTTAACAAACAAATTCAAATTTTATTAATTTTAGAGGAAAGAGAAATAAATCCTAATTGTGGTCATTTTTGTTACAATGCGCTGCCACATCCGAAGATTAGATTTGACATGTTCGCACAGTCGTTACTAAACAATGTATGTTGTCGCATGTCGCAAAAATAAAATTTAAAAACTAAGATGGACTACCTTTTCCGTCCACAGAAATAAAATGAAAATATGAGCAAATACAAAGACAGGCAAATAATCATGTTATAACTATTTGGGGAATACAATGAACATGCAAATATTCAAAATCAAAACACGTAATAAAAACACCTCAGATCGTATCCTTTACTTGCTATATAAAACATACCTTGTTATCTAATTTTCCGTTTCTAGGTATTCGGGAAGTACCTTATAATTTTGATGAATCGGTGAGTCTCATTCAGTAACAAAAATACACTTTTTCTTCTCCTCCTTCTCCTCTGTTGGAAAGGTTTAATATTAAGTGCTCAAATTTTAACGATGTTCTAAGGATAATTTATGTTTAAAATTTCAAAAGCCCTTCTTAAGAGGAAGCTTGGGTCGTCGGTGGCCGCAACGTTGGGCGTTGACACGGCGCTCATCACTATCAGGTAAAGGCCCCGGGTTCGAATCCAGCAATTCGAAATCAACAGCATCCTGAAGGTTTATATAAACTCTGCTGTTAAGAAAAAAAACCCAAACCATCCCTAACCATCCCTAACCATCCCAAACCATCTCTAACCATCCCTAACCATCCCAAACCATCCTTAACCCACTTTGCTTCCTCTCTTTTCTACCGGCTGTTTCTACGGCTTTTCGCCTCTTACTGCCGGATCCGAGGGTTTTCTTATTCATAACATTTGATTATTCTTCACTTTTATATATATTTTCACAGTGAGACCGACAGAAATTACAGACCTTTGGTATGGACATCTCTACTGTTCATAATTTGCTTTTGTCTCAGATTTGATGTCCATTCCGGGATGGACCTCGTGGCGGTGGTCTGCTTTTACAGGGACTGGAGATTATAACAAATTCTGCCGGTTTTCTGACGTCATGCAGTGATTATTCATGATTGTTCTGCACACGTTTATATAGGCATATTATTGTGTACATAACTTCTTTTAATAAATAAATAAATAATTGTATATATACTATATGGATTAATAAAATAAATAGTTTAATAAATTAATAAATAAATAATATATATGTATATAACAATTTAGATATAACAAAATTAAATCTTCATGTAGAGTTTAACCTTCTTTGCCAATCAAGCTTTTTCTGGGAAATCCTGTTAATGAATTTCGAGAAGGATTTGTACATTGTGGGGCATGCAACTATTGCTTTTGGTTTTGTTACCGACGCCTCCTTTTGGATATCTGCTTGGAAGTAGTACCTTTCGTACGCGTATATCTCGCATTGGATGATGTCATGCATAGCGTCTCCTGGTGACCCAAACAAACAGAGCGGAGAAGTTACACATTTAAATTTAAATAGTTTGGCGGGAATGTTTCCGTGTCCGGTTAGGTACTGTGATAAGCTATAATCTGGTGCAATGTGTCTCATTCCGAGGTCCGAAATCGTCGAACGTAATGTCCAATATGCTGCAAGTGCCTTCAATCAGTTCTCTAGGAATAGAAATGACGATAGTTTGTAAACCATCCCTAACCATCTCTAACCATTCCTTTATTCGTAAGCTTTCACTTCACAAAATGGTGATCGAGCGATGACCTGTATGTATCCTGTACGAATACTCTGTGATATCCAACCAATAAAGTTGTATTGTCAACTTTTTTTTTTTTTGTTCTGTTTTAATAACTATTTAATTTTAGTATGGAGTATCGCAAGGCTTCACTGCAATTTGACTTGTATATTCTGTGTTTATTATATTAAGATAAATGATTCTAATCTATTGATTTACTCATTCACCTTGAACGCGAATTCTTCTTCGTTAATTAATGAAATCAGATAATTCGTTGGCCAAAATAGGCCTTGAAGGGGAAAATTTAAAAAATACCTTATCCTATCAATGATTCAACCACTCGAAACGCGTTTATCGAAGTTTCGTAATAATGTTTGTAATTAAAATATATAACATGTTTGTTTTACCGAAATCCAGGATTTTTACCTTACGGCGATGAGAGTCGTATCAACGCCTAAGCCATTGCGGCCACCAACGCCCATTTTAATCAAGTTTTGTAGTAAAATATAGATATATGTAAGATAGTATTTAAATATATTATAAGTAATTATGACCATTAATTAAATAAAATGTGAAATTATACAAAACTTCACAGTAAATTGTGACTACTTATTCCATCTAGGTCACACCTAGAGGTATTCACCACCATTGAAATCGGTTTTCCTGTGACATCTGATGAAAACAAAATAAATACAAACAACCTGTTACAACTTTTTAATAATTATATAAAACTATTTATAAACGATTACAAAATACAAATTAAAAAAATTAGAGACCGGAGCCTAAATATTTACTAATTTTTATTCTACCCCTTAGACTACAAGTATTTACAAGCGTATACTAGCAGCAACTGTACTATAGTAAGGGACTGAAATATGTGTGAACAATGACACATAAACTCAGATAAACAAAGTTGGTGTTAACAAGTGTAGAAAATGTAACCAAAAACAAAACAAAGAGTGATAAAATGGGTGACCCGCTTTCCCCCCCCCCCTTGTACTTACGTGCATTACATCATGCTTTCTAATGTAAACTAGAAAGACGAAGGTGTAATTATTAAAGAGTGTTAAACGGTAATGTCGATTTCGAAAATTAGATCGTTAGAAATTATGAAACCGGAGTGAGTATGTAAATTCACTTTTTGCAAAAGATGGTTCTCATCACAAAAAAAATAGTGAAATACTTATATGGAAATAATGAAAATGAAATACATTAACTCAAAAATGTTAAAATTGATCGAGTTTAAAAAAAAAGAAAAGTATTTTCTTTTGAAAGAAGTTGTTTGCTTCAGTAAATTGGATTGTTATGTCAAATAGGAAGCCCTCATTTAAAATTTTAATAGATGCACGTCTACATTTCCCATTATAGGTCAAAATATATAGTGTCTTTCAAGCTAAATTGTAAAATTAAATTTCAGTGGATTTTTTTTCATGAAAGCATTAATATTCGTTTTTAAAATTTGTTTCTTCAGTCCATAGGATGTATGGAAGAACGTTTTCTTCAGCCTCCTAAATCGACATTTATGCAAGGAACGTTAGACCCTTGTCATAATATCCTGACAGTATGGACAATATGAGAGCGATACGGCTTAAAATTGTTAATAGGGAGTATTCCTCTAATCTTTTATTTTAAAAAACCTAAAACCCTTTCAACATTCCGGAGCGAGGAACTCGGATTTTCCGGATCATTCGGCAAAATTCACCAATTTCCTGATCCGCTTGACCAATTAAAATATTACAATTAATTGATGTTTTTGGTTGAGATAAAAAAGTTAATAGCACCAGCGGGATTCGAACCCACGATCTTCGGCTGGATACGCGGCTGCTCTACTCCGTGACCTTGATCCTCTCGGACATCAACCTCCCATCTCAACCCCACCTTTTGAGTCTTCCCTCCTTTTTTCCATTTTAAAATGTCGTGTAATCGGATTGGATTCTCGACGGCAAATGAAATGGCCACGGAGAGCTTTATTCAATTATACATAATTTTAAATAATTAATTCACTAATTTAGTAGGCCGCTTGGCCAATTAATATATTACAATTAATTAATGTTTTTGGTTGGGACAAAGAAGTTAACGGCACGAGCGGGATTGAAATGGGAGTTTGTGATTGAAGGTTGATGTCCGACAGGATCGAGGTCACGATAGTTCAAGTGGTAGAGCATCGGCGTATCTAGCCGAAGATCGTGGGTTCGAATCCCGCTCGTGCCATTGACTTTTTTACTTCAACCAAAAAAAAAAAAAAAATATTCAGCTCCTCGTCCAAATTACTTCGGTTTCTTTTTGCCGTAACTTTGTTGTTTTTCGACCAATTTAAAATAAGATTGCAACATTGTTTTCAGCTTTAAAAAAAACTTTAAATTGATGTGATGCACAGGGTCGTATTTGAAATTTTGAAGTTCAACTGGGCCGGAGGTGCCCTGTATAATTTTTCTACAGGAAGGTAAAAAATTCAGAAACTAGTCAATGTAATAGTAAATACTGTTTTTTAAAGCCTCGTTCATTCGATAAAAATTCAGTCGGGTCATCTGAAAAGGACACCCTGCATATAACTGTAATTTAACACAACCATAATTTTACATATAATTTAAAAAACTATTTGAGCGTTTTATTTTCTTGTATTTTTGTGGAGATTGGATTTGGTGGTGGTTTTTAATCACATAATAAACTGATTAAATGTTTAACATATGAAAGAATTTAGACATGACAGAAATTGACCTACCACTTTAAACTGCCCTTCTCATGCCCTTTTACAGTTCCTTATTGAATTAATTGATCATACGTGATTAATGTCAAGATATTTAACTAGAGGAAATATTCAGTATGATATTACACACACAAACACACTTTATTTATATTTCCCTTATCAGGTTTTCTCTATATCTCTGTTTATCTGTTTATCAACCCTTCTTGGTTGTTATTAAATCTATCTTCTTGGCATTGGCTCTCTGATTTTTACTATTGCTCTCTCTCACCGTTCTCCTCTGTGCCTCCCTCCCTCCCTCTCTCTTTCTTTTTTCCTTTGCAAAGTTCCAGAATCGTCTTGAAAATCACCTGCTCATGATTGTTAGATTGATCTCTCAAATTATCTTCTTTTGTTGTTTTGATTTTTTGTTGATATTACTATTTAGTTTTATTTGTATGTTTACATTGGTGATTTACAATGCTTTGTTTGTACTGCGTTGTATTGAATATTATGTTTTTTTCACTTATTCTTCATTAGTAATTTGTCTTTTCATAGCTCACTTAATTCAAAGTATGTAAATTTCAAAATTCCATTTCAACGACCAAATTTAAGTTCAGTGTCAAACAAAACGAAAATAAAGTTATTTCATGTAATTAACGTTTAATAAATTAGAAGTAAGTTAGACTTTGAAGCTGTTGTATTTCACATTAGATGTTAGCATGGTCCTTGAAACCAAATCTTGGGTGATTGATAAACACCACGTTCATCATCATTATCATCTCTCGCTCTCTTTTTAAATTTAAATCGTTGTTTTTATCTATCTTATTTCTTATTTTCATTCGCCCTCCCTACATCCTCTTCTCCCTTGCTCTCTATCTCTTTCAATTTATTTACTTACTTCTCTTTTTTACCCATCTATTTATTTCTCCTTTTTCTATCTATTTCCCTCTTTCACTAGTTGCTTCTCTCCCTCTCCCACTTTTTATCGAACTTTCTGTGTGTATTATCTTACTATTTATCTGTTTATCTATATACTTATTTCTCTCTCTCTCTCTCTCTCTCTCTCTCTCTCTCTCTCTCTCTCTCTCTCT
>CM077105.1:11038150-11053901 GCA_039619505.1 Cimex hemipterus
TATATATATATATATATAAAATATTTACTTAACACAATATCTATAGTGTAAATATCAAATAAATCTAAAAAAAATAATAATAATAAAATTGGGCCGTCCGGAAAATAATGCAGGTTTTCATGTTTTGTACGAATATCAACACTTTTAAATCCTACTCTAAACAAAATTGTTTATCCCATTTTATGCGTTTAAACTCGATAGGTCCATCGACCAATATTCAGAGAAACCAATTCAATTCACGGACACAAAAGGGTAAAATAATTGGGTTTAACTCTGGACCATAAATTTAACTTCTCTAGGCTTATAAATGAAATAGTTACAAAAGGTAAAATAGCTATAAAAACCTGATTTCCGCTGATGGCCCGTGAGGGTGGTATGAGCTTTGCAAATAAACTAATCATTTATGAAATAGTTACAAAAACCTATGCTGCTGTATGCTTGCCCAACATGGAGTTAGACGTGCGAATCCAACATCCAAAAAATGCAATCGGTCCAAAATAAATTTCCAAGGTTTATTACCTCACTACCACGGTACACCAGAATTAGCCTCCTCCAAGATAAAGCGGGAGTGCAGTATATAAATTCCCAATTCCTGTCTCTCCTCCAGCAAGAACACTGCTTGTATGGATATAGGAGTGTATGATGTAAACTTTCCATGGAAAATCAGAACGATTAGGCGCAATACATAAATCTAGGATCAGTGTTATATTTGTTTCCTCTAGAGCTGTGGTAGTATAAGACTATTACTATTAGTACTGCATTGTTCTTGTTATTCTCATTTATTTGTAATCTTGTTAATACATTTTTGTTAATTGTTATCCTATTTGATACCTATTCGTTTTTTACGAAATTTTTTCCCAGTATTTTTCTAGTTTGATTAATTAAAAGTAACAGCAAACCAAGACTCAAAAAGGACGCAAAAGTGCCTCGCCACTTCCCCTGCTTAATGAATGTATTTAGCAGAATGTATATGTATATTTTGTAATAAATGTTTATTCGTTCATTCGGTGGGTCCCGAAATGATCAGAAACATTAAGGAAATCTGGGGCGATTGTAGCATGAGTGAGAGCACCGTTCAGGGATGGTTTAAAAAATTTCGAAGGGAAGACTTTAGACTTGAAGACAAAATAGGTCGTGGAAAGATTTCCTCCCTGGATGATAATGTTCTGCGAAGAGAATCACAGATCAGATTTTGAGAACTTGCCCAGAAGCTTTCAGTTCGCATATCGACCGTCGCTGACTACCTTAAAGTAAATGGAATGGTGAAAAAGCTGGAAAATTGGATTCTTCATGCATTAAACGCCCATCACAAATCACCGTTATGTAGTTCGTGAAATACTTCTTTGCTGAAACAGGAAAGAACCTTTTGAACTTAAGAAAAAAAAAGTGGATTCTTTGCGATATCAGCAGACGTTCTGAACAGTGGCTCGAGAATCTTCACCACATTTTCCCAAGCCACAATTCATAAAATAAGGGGATGGTGATAATTTGGTGGGCTTCATTTGGGCTTATTTACTATAGCTTATTGAATCCTGGCGAAAAATACCGAAATGTATTGCTCTCAAATTGAAGCAATGTACCATAAATTGGTATTACTGAACCAATCCTTGGCCAATCGGGCAAGTTCCTGTTACACGATAACACTTGGACCCCTATATGGCATTACGAAAACAGTTCGATCTTTATGAAGTTATCCTTCACCCTCCATATTGCCTACCGATCGACCTCTCGCCTACCGACTATCTTTTTTCAGACACGTGGTCAACGATTTCCAACATGAAAAATTAAAAAAAAAAGTGATCTGTTGTTTCATAATTTGTAGATCCACTATTACTAATAATACTACATTAAGTCTAACAAATACAAACAAACCAGCATACATTTCCATACCATATATTCAAGGCCGTGATTATACACATTTCTCTCGTCCGATAACTTCAAAATAGCTTTTAAAAATTATAAAACAATCCAAACACTTTTTTCCAAAGTTAAAGATCCCACACCAATAAAAAATAAATCTGACGTAATCTACAAGATCAGCTCTTTAAACTGTCCGGCATCTTACATCGGTCTTACATCCCAATATCCGGACAAGGGAGTAAAGCAAAATCCTATCTATGATTCCAAAAACCCCAAGCAAAATCCTACAGCACTTGCTACCTACCACTTTGAAAGCCAACGCAATTTTGTCTTCAAAAATCCAAAAATATTATATACAGAACAAAACAAACATAAACTATAATAATACAGATAAACACAGCTTCAATTATGATGATGATGATGATATGTCAGGGTGTTGTATACTGCGCCCTTTAAGAGCTATTGTATCCCCCGTTCTCTGCCTAAAGCACATCGGTGAGTCCTATTTCATCAAGGAATTTGATTAATAGGCCCGGTTTTATTGATTGAAGCTCTTCTATGGTCACATTGTACATCCCAAAACACTTCCTCCTACGGGCTAATGTCGCTCCGTAGTTTGTTAGCAGATGTGTTGGTGTTTCTTCTGCTTCTTTGCAGAATCTGCATGTGCCATCCTGGATTATTCCCATTTTCTTTAGATGTCCATTTAGTCTACACTGTCCAGTAAGGAATCCCGTTAGGATTCGCAGTTTATTCCTGCCTCCTTTGACACATTCTGTGATTTCTTCAGCTTCAATTATAGAACAGATACATGTAAACTCAGTCGCAGTCCTATTTATCCCTTTCTATATAATCCTGAAAGGATAATCTGGCTGAAACATTACCAAGACATTGTTTCCCTTTTTCGGCTCTTTTCACTTTAAAGAAGCCGACGGCTTATACAAAATTGTGTTTTCTATACCGAATTTCTTCCCCGCCCCTTCAAAATCCAACATATGTAAACATAAAACAGCAAAATCACACTGGCACTCTCAACACGACACGCACAAGTACACAGAAGACGAACACTTTGAGCCCTGAAGATGTTCTCAATAAAGATCGAAACGTTTGTACGATAAAGAAAATGTTTGTCTAAAACCTAAATCACACCAGACCGCGTCTCACGCTTTCTGAATAATCACTCGTAAGGGTTAACATTTTCCTAAGAACCCTCTGGTACGAGAAAGGTGAATTTACATGAAATGATTCCTGAGAACAAAATAAGCAATTACGTTAATTGCTGTTTTCAACTCGAGCAATTTAATCAAGCAGCTATCTCGAAAAAAATTATTTCACTGAATAAAAAGTTATAACTGGGAAATCTCAAGGCTTCATGATCTGTGACGCGGCACAAATCGCTGACCTTGGGCCGACACGTCACTTGCCATACTCCACTGACAGATCATAGTAATTTCCTATTGAAGCACAGTTAATAAATAGTTAAAAAAAGATTCACGAGAGTTCATTCAACGAGAATCCGGTGCTCACGTAAATTAGTTAAGGATTTATTTACGTTTAGGACAATGGGGAGGCACTTATTGGCATGACAAGATTCGTTTTCCAATTGTATGATTAATTAGAAATCGTTAGGTCAGTGAATTCGACTAAGCAAAATTACCGATACGAACTCAGTAAATCGATCAGTTTAGGATGATAGTTCATCCAAGAGTAGTAGCACAGATATCATATATATCAACATATATTAACATAAAACAGCAAAATCACACTGGCACTCTCAACACGACACGCACAAGCACACAGAAGACGAACACTTTGAGCCCTGAAGATGATCTCAATAAAGATCGAAACGTTAGCACGATAAAGGAAATGCTTTTCTTAAACCTACATCAAACCAGGCCGCATCTCACGATAACTGACTAGTTTGGAAAAACATTTTTTTGCCGACGTTTCGACCTTCGTTCGGGTTTTCTTCGGACTTTCACACAAAAGCAATATAACCCCAAAATAATAGCACCACACTTTAAGCCCTGAAGATGACCGGAATATAGGTAGAAACGTCAGCAAAAAAAAAATGAAAATGGGTATTTTTTCTAAAATTTTTACCTCATTCTTGTCCGCTCCTCACGATTTCAACAAGTTATAAAAAATTTGATTGATCGGAAATCGTTGGAAAAATGCGTTCATAATAAAGACGCAAAATTCTATTCAAGGGATAAAGAGAAATTGGAGAAGTGTATTGAGGGGTAGTAGTACACTAACTAATAAAAAAAAGATTAAATGGGTTTTATTTTATACCCGTAAACTTGCAATATTTTCCGGACAACCGATAGAACCGTATTCTGTTACGGCATTTTTCAAGGCCTAGTCAATCGTTCGTGACGGCCTAGACTCCTGGATATTATTTATTCTATCTTTTTATTTGTTATCGTAAGTTTTATGTTTTTATTTGGAATATAAGAATTTATCGCTCTTTCTGAAGTTCAGAAATGAAAAACTAACTGGCAATAAAGGTTTCAAAATTTATTTTCAAATCTGCCTACCTTTAGGACAGAAGTCCCCTTTGGAAACCTACTTTTTAGAAGAAAAACACATTTATCCCTCTTTCTAAGTTGATATTGTAAGAAAAAATAATTCAAACTTAATTATCGGGCTTAAGTTTGTTTACAAGGTCACAATGTTAATAATAAAAACTTAAAAGTTAAAAATCCAATTTTTGTTATAAAATAGAAATAAATAATCCATGAAAGGGTTGGAAATAGATGGGTATCTTATAGGAGATAGCCATTGAAAAGCATTTACTGAATACAGGTAAAAATCTGGATTTATTCAATGAAAAAAAATTTAACCTCAGAAATTTTCCCGGCGTCAAATCATTTTTTTTTTTTTTATCAGGGGCCAATTCAAAAAGATTTTTATCGCATCGCTAACCGGACCACCCTTCGGTCGGCCCTTCACCGATGAAAAGGGCTTTCAATTTCCTGCCGGCTTTTTAAATCGGACGGTGTTCATTTCATTTTATTGGTCAACCCTGTGGTTCCAAGAGGAATACCGAACTCGGGCCTCGAATTTGGTAAATTTCCCTTCATTTGTACACTTCACGGCCGAATGTGTTTGGGAAGGTTTAAGTGAAATCCATCTAATCCCTGGGCGGCCTGCTCTTTCTCTGAAGGGCAAAGGTGAACTTTGTTGATTGTGGGATTACCGCAAACTTTGTTCGACAAGTTTCACCTTAGACGGACACGTTTCATTAAATTTCTGCTCGAGTTCACAAATTAAAAATAACACCACAAAGTACAAAAATATACAAACAATACGTGCATTATCACAAAACTGAAAATATCCCTGTTTTTTTTTTCGTGAAACCTACTACACAAAATGATGAAAATAGTACAAATAGACAATGAAAGAGAAAATAGTGAAAACTTTACAGAAATAGTCGTGTATAAACACTACACTGCGTACTTTCTAAATATTTTATAAATAGCACGTAATATACGTTCGCCCTGCCGAAGGTCTTTCGATCTGTCCCTCTTAATGGGAGGGTGTTATTCCTGGGCTCTATATAGGGTGCGTGTACGAATGGCACCGTATACGAAAATTGTACTCCAGCACGCCAG
This sequence comes from Cimex hemipterus, assembly GCA_039619505.1. NCBI lineage: Eukaryota > Metazoa > Arthropoda > Insecta > Hemiptera > Cimicidae > Cimex > Cimex hemipterus. The sequence continues at coordinate 11,043,628 of CM077105.1, forward strand.
AGAATCATTGTTTTCGATTTTTGGAGGATCCCGGGGTGTTTTCGTAAATTTAGAAGTAATTGTTCAAGCCCAAATCCAGGTGGAGACTTTACGAGAAGAAGATTTGGATGAGAAACAGGAACGAAATAATATTTTAGGGAATTCATCGAACTTCGAGGATGTTTTTGCAGATTTTCCGGGCACAATCACAAGATAAAATGAAGAAATGAAAAACGCCAAAGGTGCGTAGACTATATGCATTATATTCACTATTTTTCGTAGTCCAATTGTCCAATTAATTAAGGTTTTCAGTTGAGATTAAAAAAAATGGCACAAAAGGAGGGAATATTCAAAAGGTGGGGTTCAGATGGGAAGTTACCGCCAGAGTGGATCGAAGTCACGATAGCTCAAGTGGTAGAGCAACGGCGTATCAACGAAGCAGAAGATCCCGGGTTCGAATCCCGCTCGTGACACTGACTTTTTATCGCAACTGAAAACCTTAATTAATTGTAAGATATTAATTAGTCATGCAACCACGAAACTAGTGAATTTATATGCATTATATTCCGTATTTTTCGTGATCCGCTTGACCAATTAATATCATTTAATTAACTAAAGTTTCTAGTCGCGTTTAAACAAAAATGACATAAAAGGATGGAAAATTTAAAGGGTCGGGTTAAGATGGGAAGTGGTGTCCGAGTGGATCGAGGTCACGATAGCTCAACTGGTAGAGTAGCGGCGTATCAAACAGGTCATGGGTTCGAACCCCGTTCGTCCCATTGATTTATCTCAACTAAAAACCATAATTAATTATATGCATTATATCACTTACTTCAATATGTTAAATCAAAAAAAGAAAAAACAAACTAACATTTTGAGATATGTAACTCTTATTTATACTCAATACCCAAAACTGTCTATAAACTAAAAACTAATTTTATACTAGAGGACTCATTTTAAGGATAAATTTAGGATTAGCAGACCGAACCTTTTAGGTGCTTTAAAAACAAATTAATTAGGGTTTTGAGTTGAGATGAAAAAAAGTCAATGGTACGAGCGGGATTCGAACTCACGATAGTGAAGTATACTTCATTAAATTCACTAACTTCGAGGTCCGCTTGACCAAGTAATAAATTACAATTGATTAATGTTTTGATGTGAGATGAAAAAAGTCATGTCACGAGCGGGATTCGAACCCACGATCTTCAGCTAGATACGCTCCTCTACCACCAGCTACCGTGACCTTGATCCGCTCGGACATCAACTTCCTATCTTAACCCCAGCTTTTGAGTTTTTCCTCCCGTTTGCTATTTTCATCTGAACTTAAAACCTTAATTAATTTTAATGTATTAATTGGCCAAGCGGACCACGAAATTAGTTAAGTGGAAAACAATGTACAACTTATCGTTTAGTTGAAAACACGTTGATAAGCTTCTTTTTTATAAGACAGAGTTAAACAACATACTTGTTTTGCAAATCCCCTTGGTAACATGTTTTTTATATGATGAACACTTGCGTGAAGCACTTTTTAGACTTAAAAATCTCTTGAAAATATTGTTTGTTTCGATAAAACCCAATGTATAATTCATTTACTTAGCAGGCACACACTATTTCGATACAATGCTTAGATTTAATTCTTAATTATAATCTACTTTTTATGTGGAAATTGTTCTTTTTTTAAGGGGTAAAAATTAGGTGAAAACCTACTGTAAAAAAAGAAGAAGGAAAAACTTGAAAATAAAGAAATAGTTCTTCAGTTTTGAGATAAAAACTTAGTTAAACATATTTTTTTAACTTAATATTAAAGAAAACCTAATGGCACTTTTCTCTTTTATTAATTAATTCATTTTTTTAGAGTAAGAACTGTTGAGGACGTTGAAAATTAACCAAATGATGTTTAAAAACTTATGTGACAAAGTGGACAAAAATGATTAGTTTATTGATTTTTAATTAATTTAAATTCTCTCGATATTTATTTTCCATTCGATGGAGTGTTTAATATATTTTATCACAACATAGGATTCTGTTTATTTGAACTTAGCCTTGTCTTTGGACTAAGACACTTGGATAATTTGATTTTCCCTTTTAGCTTCCTAGGAAGTGTTTACTTAGCAGCATATTTATTAATGATTTTCTTTGTGTTATTTGTAATTAAATTTATTGTACAGCATAACATTTTGGAACCGACAAATGTATTTAGTTGCTCCGTATAATCTAGTTAATGTTATAAATTTGATTTATAGTCGTTGCGAAAGTTATTGCTTTGCTTTACAAAATCAGTTTAACTGAAAGGCTAAATTCATCTCGTAAAGATAGTTTTGGATAGAATATTGAAATATGGACGTCCCGCTTTGACGAGTTATTTGCTCTAGAGTTGAAGAGTTGACAAACCAAAAAAAAAGCTAGAGCCGATATTTATCCTAGCTGTCACGTACAATACGCAAGTTTACATTCTTATAAAATCTGATTGAACTGCATTGGTCTGAAGTATCACAGCTATTTTTATCGGACGTAGAAAGGGAGGAAGTTATTGTTTCATTGTCGTTCTGCTGAACATTAAAAACAAACGGTTATCAGTGTATTTTATTGACGTTATTTATGAAGGGATTGTCTCGTGAGAAATTAATTTGACACAGCATAAAGATGGAGTGCTAGTAGAAGTCTAGTTCTCGGAACAAATTATATGAGGTCGTTCATTTTTAAGGCAATAACGAACTTTCGTTTGAAGCTCGCCCTCTCAACACATTAGACAAGCTCGTTAGTCAGAATCTCTACAGTTACGCTACAAATAGAAAAATCAATATTCAGCCCTCGCTATTTTCTCCAAAATAACTCACACGTTGGCATAATGGTGTCACGCGGTACGATCCTACTCGTTGAAAACAAACTTTGAAAAACTGTTAAAAAAAAAACCTTTTGGCAGCGACGTTGTGCAACCTTATTGTTTATGTTCTGGAATTGGGCGATTATGGCCCCGGCCCCCCCCCCCCAAGTGGTTGTGCCTTGTGCATTATGAAAAGCCTTTGAAGCGTAAAACAGAGGAAGTTCGGTTCATCGCATCGAAAGGGATCCCTTTGTCTTCGACCTTCCAACATCAATCATCGGCATTCCGATATTCATATTTCCCATCTCGTCCTATCGTCTAACGGCGAAGGTAAGGTTAAAAAAATTAAGTAATTTCGTCTAAAAAAAGGATACAGGAAAAATGATAACAAGAACAATTTTTGTTAAATTTAGCCCGATGGAATTAATTACATGACGTAAATAATTATATCCTGTCCTATTAGGAAAAGTAAGTTGAATCTAAATCAAATACAAATATACCAAATTATATCGTCTCTAATTAATCCATACTAATTAAAAAAATAAGATGGTTTATTCTGGTTATTAATCACCAGAATAAATCCGCACTAGTTAAATCAATGATAAGCTGTTAGTTTATAAAACTAGATAACAGCATAGCTTCTTTTTATAAATTAAATCGCCAAGGAAATTCTTTATGGGAATATAACGCTAAATAAAAACATTTTAAACAAATGGTTGATTCTGAACAAAATCCTAAAAAGATTTGGCAGTTGATTAGACCAGTATCAACAACAGCCTTCAGGTTCTCTTTGGACCTTCTCGTCGTGCTCTTGCTAGAGAAATACGCGGAGCTGGAGCCTCTCGGAAAAACGGTGGTTGTTGTCTGGATTCCCGGACACGTCGGCCTGGAGGGTAACGAACGCGCGGACGAGGCGGCGAAAGCTGGTACGTTCCACCCTCCAGATCGGACCATCGCGACGCTAAGCACGCAGTTAAAAGTATGATAAAAGAAAGATGGCAGCGTCAGTGGGCGGGGTCGTCGGAGAGGCTCTTATGAGTCAAGAGGACGACCGGTAGATGGCCCTCAGAGAATCTGAACAGGAGGCAGGGATCATTCTCACCCGGCTGAGGATTGGCCATACTCGGTTGTCACATGGGCACCTGCTAATGGGCCAAAGCCCGCGCAGGTGCCCTTATGCAGAGAAAGGTTGCTCGATGTGTCACACATAATAGAGGTGTGTTATGCCTTGGCTCCATACAGAGAGCGTGCAGGCATGCCGCCGTATTTACGAAAAGTCCTCGAGCACGGTAGCGAATTCCTGATTCCCCTTTTCCGCTTTTTAGGGAAAATTGTTTTGTTTTTTTTATTTTTTTTATTGTATATAGTATGTGTTATGTGTCTTTGTGTTTTGTCTATGTGCAAGTATTTATTGGTGTGAATGGCGAGGGGTGAGGGTCGTCACCATCGCCCCTCGAACGATGAAAGCGAGTGACTGTGTGTGCGAGGTCGAAATATTAATAAAAGTACCTCATCGACCCCAATCTAGCTTAGTTTAATTGTACGTCGGTGGAGGAATATCAAGTACTCCACCGACCAAACGGAATGAGTGTACTGTATGAATGTATTTAACTGTATGAACGTATTTATTTGTATGAATGATGTGTCTGAACGGGTATAGAATATAGACTATATAGAGAAAAAAACAACAAAAAAAAAACCAGCAGAAGCCATATAAACCCTCAGGGTGCCGATGTTTTTGAGAAAAAAAGCTAACAAGCTACAACAGTGTCTAAACTCTTCGAAAAGTTATTATTAAAACGAATAAAACACATCGTTGAACAAGACACTCAACAATAGACCAAGTTCACCGAGTAACAGATGGAATAGAAAAATCTGTCGAAGAAAAACAAATTTGGTCTGCTATCTTCCTTGATGTCTCGCAAGCTTTTGACAAGGTCTGGCTCGATGGACTCATCATTAAACTAAAAGGTATGCTACCAAAGCAGTATGTCGATATTATCAATTCGTACCTAACTGACAGACTGTTTAGAGTCAAACAAGAAGATCAATATTCAAAATTAAAAGCAATAAAGGAAGGAGTGCCACAAGGTAGCATATTAGGTCCACTGCTTTACTTGTAATACACCAGTGATTTCCCGAAAATAGATGGAGTAAAAATTGCAACGTTTGCAGATGACACCGCGGTGATATCACTAGGACCGACTATCAACCATTCAACCAAAATCCTCCAAAATGAATGTAATAAGATAAACGAATGGACAAAAAAATGGAAAATCAAGCTAAATCAACATAAATCAGTTCATCTGATCTTTACAAACAAAAAGGTGGACCATGTTCCGTCGCTCACTATCGATGGAACTACGATACCATACAGCAATACAGCTAAATATTTGGGAATGAACATAGATGCCAAGCTGAGATGGAAAGAACACGTGAAGAAAAAAAGGACAGAGATAGGTTTAAGGTATAGACAACTATACTGGTTGATAGGACGTGGCTCCAATCTTGCTGTACAAAATAAAATACTATTATATAAACAAGTCATAAAACCCATGTGGATATATGGTATACAACTATGGGGTTGCACCAAATATAGCAATATTAAACTCATACAAACAGTCCAAAATAAAATCCTACGTAACATGGTCAATGCACCTTGGTACATAAGGAAAAAGGACTTATATAGGGTGCTTAAGATCCCTGCAGTCACGGCGGAAATACAACGATTTGCCGCCAAACACCAGGCTCACCTAAGCCAGCACGAGAACGTGGAGGCTACCAAACTCTTACATAACCGAAACATGGTCAGAAGATTAAAACGAACAAAGCCATATGAACATGTGTAGATAAAAGTGAATAGTGAAATGTAAATCTTATTGTACCAATGGGTTAATAAGAATGTAAATATTTATTTATTTTATAATATTATTGTAAAATTGATGGTTGGTCTAATAAGACCAGTTTTAATAAAAATAAAATAAATTTTAAAACATTTGTATGTATGTCGGGAACCCGGGACCTTTACCTTACAGTGATGAGGTTATGAGCGCCGTGTCAAACATTAAACCTTGCTGCCCCGACGCCCCCTTTTAATGATATTGATGATTCTGATTGTTACATAACAAATAATTTTAAATCGCATATGAAATTAATAAAATTTTTTCATGTGTTAGTAAGAATATTAAAGAGGAAATGCAAAATATTTCATTTGAAATCTCCAACTTTGATCATAATTGGTACGATTTGAGAGAACAAACTGCAACAACACCTTTTACTACACCGGTAATTCGCAACTTGAACTTGAATAATTTTCATGATAACTTTTCAAATTATTTTGTTTTTAGAAAGATTTCTAAATTTATAATTCCAATTGCAGAGGGAACTCTCAAGGACACGAAAGAATGGCACAATAACACAGAAAAGAAACACTTTGAGCCTGAAGATGATCTCAATAAAGATCGAAACGTTTGTACGATAAGAAAATGTTTGTCTGAAACCTACATCACACCAGACCGCGTCTCACCCTTTCTGAATAATCACTCGTAAGGGTTAACTTTTTCCTAAGAACCCTCTGGTACGAGAGAGGTGAATTTACATGAAATGATTCCTGAGAACAAAATAAGCAATTGCTGTTTTCAACTCGAGCAATTTAATCCAGCAGCTATCTCGAAAAAAATTATTTCACTGAATAAAAAGTGATAACTGGGACATCTCAAGGCTTCATGATCTGTGACGCGGCACAAATCGCTGACCTTGGGCCGACACGTCACTTGCCATACTCCACTGACAGATCATAGTAATTTCCTATTGAAGCAGAGTTAATAAATAGTTACAAAAAGATTCATGAGAGTTCATTCAACGAGAATCCGGTGCTCACGTAAATTAGTTAAGGATTTATTTACGTTTAGGACAATGGGGAGACACTTATTGGCATGACAAGATTCGTTTTTCAATTGTAGGATTTATTAGAAATCGTGAGGTCAGTGAATTCGACTAAGCAAAATTACCGATACAAACACCTATGAACTCAATAAATCGATCAGTTTAGGATGATAGTTCATCCAAGAGTAGTAGCACAGGTAACATATTTAATGCATTATACTGCATTGAAAGAAAGCACTCCGACCCTAGTTTCTTTAATCTTCCTTTCAGGCAGTTTATGCTGTGAAAAGAAGAGGACATATATTCAGAAAACTTCAACCAATACGATCTCCTCATGGTGCCACTATTAGGCATTATTGGACAGGTACTAACAGGCATGCACTAAACTTCTACCATTAAATAGAAACCAAAGTGCTTCGGCAATAATTGTGAAAGGACAAAGAAACGCATAACGTTAATTTAACACATCGATCACTCGAATTTAAAACTGACCTTTAAATTGAAAATTTAGTTCTAGCTTGTAGTGAACTTTATGAATAGGCGCGCATGCGTACTAGGACATACAAGACAGTGGGTGAGTCAGATTAAACGTCACCTTACACAACGGTTCAAAATAGCATTGTCAGTCAGTATTATGGAATGATAGAATCAAATTTAAAACTTTCCGCTTTAGCTAACCATCAGATGTTTAAAGGAATCCCAGGAAGCAATTCCACCTACGTCTATAATCAAATTAGGAGACTCAAACCCGTCAAGTCCCATAACTTATTGTTCGTGATGTATAGTATCAATTAACACATAACAAAACAATATTTATGTTGTTAGGCTCAAAATTCACCTAGGATTGGGGTACCAAGCCAAATCCTATTTGTAAAGATTTACACCGTTGATGACGGCATTATTTATTAATAAGCCCAAGAGGAATGATAAACATTTGACAAATTATATAATATTTGTAGATACCTACGAAACATTTAAAAAAAAGGTATCGCGTTCAAATGATCCTTAGTTTACAGGATAAGCTAAGAAATGGCCGAACAAAGTTTTCCCAATTCCCATCGGTCTCCTCGTCCATGGTTCTGACAAGCGTGCTTGATTCCAAGTCGGTCGCTTTTCTTTATCGCCTTTAAATGAAGAGGAATCGAAGCTCCCCGAGATAAAAAAAAAAATCCCGTCTGTCTATCTTCGCGGTGTTTGTCTACCGAAATCCTCAAACTCCTCCGAGATCTGACTAACAGAGAAAATAGTCAAGACGGAGATAAACATCGAATTGCTGACATTGTAGGTCACGTTTGGCATTTTAAACGTTGTCAACCGTTATCAGATCGGGCTAGAAAACTAGCAACAAAACAATATAATATCAATTACAAATGTTTATTATTTTAGAAATTTTTTACAGTACGAAAAGATCAAGAACAGAAAATATAGTTGACATCGATGCAATTACCGAAAATGGAAAAACATTTAAAAAAATCAAAATGTACAACGATTTTTCGAAAATCTAGAGATGCGGTCCGGTGTGATGTAGGTTTTAGAAAAACATTTTCTTTGCCTTGACAACGTTTCGACCTTCATTGAGATCATCTTCAGGGCCTGGGATTTACCAACATTGCTTAAAGTTAACAAATTCATGTAGGATGTGGATGTGCAAAGCAATATTTTTTATATTAGATCAAAGTTTTTCTACTCACTCGAAGTGTTTGTTTTCTGCGTGAAAATTTTGATTTAATATAAAATATGTTTTTTTGCATTGTATAAATTCACTTTTTCCCACATCCTACATGTAATTGTTAAATTTAAACAACGTTCGATGATCTGATGATCCCAAGCCCTGAAGATGATCTCAGTAAAATCGAAACGTCGGCACAACAAAGAAAATCGTTTTCAGGCACCAGACCGCATCTCACGATTTCCGAATAATCAACGACTAACGGTCACTAATCACCACACAAATAGATACAACTTTATTAGTAAATATTATAAATTAGTAGCGTATTAATTTTACTACAGCATACGTAAACCTTAAATAAACTAAATATCCTTTTGTACAGACAGGAAACCGTATAATCCTATTAAAACCTAGTATTGTTCAAATCTGTAATCTTCTTAAATGTAATATTTGTTGGCTGTTAGTCTTGGTTTATTTATTGATTGGCCGGCTCTCTATTTATATAAGAGTTGGTAAACGAAGAATAATCTATATAATTCAATAACACGACAAATCTGATAAAGCTATTAACGCATGTAACTCTATCCATCCCCCTTCACTCGCACTTAAACTCTATGTGCCTATCTCTTCGTTTCCCTCTTTTCTTTTTATTTCTTTTATATCGATCCATTTCTACTTCGCTGTCTTGTTCTTTTTCTGTGTATCTCTTTCTCTCTTTCCCTTTTCTCTCTGCCCTTTCTTAGTTTTTATCTCGTCTGCCTCTTAATTTCTACCTCGCAAACTCTCTTAAATTACTTCAATTTAAATAAAAAATTTAAATTTAAATATTCAACAAATAAATTATTTTCTCCGACGTCCTTTTTGAATATACGTATTTATTATATGGGGTTAAAAAAACTGTTTCTATTTGTTTCATTTCCTCTCTATTTCTTTTAAAATATATTTGTAAATGTTTTTGATACACTTGATAGAAGCAAACTCAACTCAATAATTCTTTATATGTCATATATTCAAGGTCTTGGTTGAGTTCAAAGTCAATGTTGTTCGGCTGCAGAAGGTCGTGGGTTCGAATCCCGCTCATGACATTGATTTTTTTATCTCAACCAAGAGCTTACATAGAAAAAATAATTAATTAAAAAAAGTAACTTGGCCAATTGACTAATAAAAGGTAAAATGATTAATGTGACAGTCAAAACATTTAAGCAGGTTCGTAAGGTGCACAAATCGAATTGTTTAAGAAAATAATTTTTTATACTTTTTTTTCCATGACGTGTGCTACAGAGTAAACGGTTGTGTGTGCGTTTGTACAATGGAAAACCAGGCTTTGTCATCCTCGAACATTCTATTTATAAATGATTTTTGAAACTTTTTTGATGTTTGTTCATCCGATAACTGTGACTTTAATTTGAGGACCACGCGATATATAATTTACCACTTGAAACCATAACGAAGGGTTGGATTATTTATTCGGAATTTCCGCACAGAGGAATATATCAAAATATTCCGCAGTAAATAATTTTTCATTCGATGAAACTAGCAGAAGAATTAGCAGCAATCCTCTCTTTTAAAACTCAATTGTATTTGTTTTACCATTTCCAAATGGAATTTACAATTATATAAATAACGCCAGATACTTTTGATCAAACGAACGTCACAGAAATTTAGAAATGTCTGAAGCAGTCGTTCCAGGGGGAAATGGCTTGAGGAATCTTCGTATCTCAGGCCGATTGGGACGGTTTTGAATAAATCAGGACGACCGATGTTACGGAAAATGGCCGTCGCATCAACGCTCGAGGATTTCCTTGATACTAAGATGGAAGATAAGAGCTTTTACTATTCTGAATTTACCAGATGAGTTCGCGCTATTTTCTACATGAGAGAGAGAGAGAGAGAGAGAGAGAGAGAGAGAGAGAGAGA
>CM077105.1:11058901-11094477 GCA_039619505.1 Cimex hemipterus
AGAGAAAAAGAGAGAGGGATACAGACAAATAGAAAGAGAGAGAGAGAAAGAGAGGGATACAGACAAATAGAAAGAGAGAGACAGAGAGAAAGAGAGAGGGATACACACAAATAGAAAGAGAGAGAGAAACAGAGAGAAAGAGAGAGGGATAGAGACAAATAGAAAGAGAGAGAGACAGAGGGAAAGAGAGAGGGATACAGACAAATAGAAAGAGAGAGACAGACAGAGAGAAAGAGAGAGGGATACAGACAAATAGAAAGAGAGAGACAGACAGAGAAAAAGAGAGAGGGATACAGACAAATAGAAAGAGAGAGACAGACAGAGAAAAAGAGAGAGGGATACAGACAAATAGAAAGAGAGAGAGAGAAAGAGAGAGGGATACAGACAAATAGAAAGAGAGAGACAAAGAGAAGAGAGACAAACAGAGAAGTGGGAAAGAGAATAAGGAGGAGAGATAGTCAGGAAGAGAAAGAACGAAGGAGAATGAGTGTGAGAGTGACGGAGAAGAGAAGAAAGACAGAGAGGGAGAATGGGAGAGAGAGAGATTGATCAGCAAATGTCACAAAAAAGACAATCTTATCAGGCCCTGTAAAAAGCTCGAACTGATTTCTAATCCGAAGTGGCTAGAAATTAAAGACTGTCTTTCAATTACTTTCTAAACTGAAAGTAGACGGTCGCAGAATCCGACAGCAACTGGATTTACAGCTGGGTAGTAATAAAAATAATTTACCTGTTATTATAATACGCAATACCACATGTTAACGTATTTCTTCTTAAAACAAATGAAATATGAAATTACAAACATCGTTATTACATTACTGTTGTAAACATTTCAATTTTAAAATTCATACTCAACAATTTCACTATTTTGTAAAAATATAATTGTTGTTTCTGTTTACTGCGTTATTTCTTTATTACAATTATTTATAAGCCTACGGTTTTTATTTCGGCTTGATACACCGCTACCCTACCACAGCCCAGTGGTCTCATAGGTAGTAGGTTCGAATCCCGCTCGTAATATTGACTTTTTTATCTCAATAAAAAAACTTAATTTATTGAATTTTATCCAACTTTCGATCGATAATATGTTGGTGTATTTGTAATTAACAGTTACATTTGATATTTTATTTTTGTGCATGATTTTTTATAGTTGTATTTGTATTTATATTAACAATTTCTAAATAATGAAACTTGTTTATTTATGTTTATGTGATTTCAATTGTAATTGAAATTATAATAGTATGTACAAGTGTTTTTTTATTATAATAAAAAATTCTTATTGCTTCAAGAACATGATATAAAGATACATTTTAATAAACGGGGGTGTCGGTGGCCGCAACGGTTTAGGCGTTGACACGGCGCTCATCTGTAAGGTAAAGGTCCCGGGTTCGAATCCAGCGGCCCTACATTCGATCCCGACATAAATGGGCTTTTTTTTCAAAAACAACGGTACTCCGAGTGTAGATATAACCTCTACTGTTGTGAAACCTCGTAAAAAAATAATAAGCAAATAAAGTCATAAAGTACGCAATGCACCTGCAGATTTATAAAAACAATACAATATGAAAAAATAATAATAAAAAGTTCTATTCAAGAAAAATACAGGGTCGTTCACTACTAGTACGACAAAGTTCATCAGATGCTTCTACACCATACAACAAAAAGGTTCGTACAAATCATGTTTCGATTTTCTACTCTTTCGCAGATATTAAACATTTTTTGTTTTTTCAACTATGTTTGGTTTGGCCATAACTCATGAATTTTTCATTTTTGGAGCGATGCAAAAAGAGGAATGAATAAGAGTGTTCATTTTTCCTTTTGCAGGTACACGACTAGACATTCAATTTAATTTTTGTTAAAAAGCATACTAAATTTGTAAAAAACTGCTAAATTTGCAATATGTGTTAAAAAACCACTTCAAACCTCATTGGACGAATTTACTGTAGAAATGAGGAAATATCTCTGTTCGTTTTTAACCTTTCAAGCGGGGTACCATTTTCTTCAATTAAACGAAGAAATCGTTATGAACTTTGCGCCATTAAAAAAATTAAACTCCTCCGAATTATAAAAACTGAACCTTTATAAAAGTGTTGTAAACAAATAAAAGATCAAAAATTATGTATTTAAGTATCTAGGATACCGATGCAATTCGACTCGTACGACCAGCAGCGCAAAAATCAATCGCCTTGCGTGCACGGTGTATCCGATGGAGGCGTCGAACATAAAATTTGTATAGGAGGTGGAAAAACATGCTGAATTGTGCAATTACACCCTATCTGCTTATTCGAGAAAGGACAAAAAGACGATGGCTTGGAATGAGATTTGTTGAATTGTAAGAATCATTGCATCCTTTTGTGTTTGTACCTATCTTCGAACCTTCTGAAAGAATAAAAACGTAAATAAATGTAATATATACATACATATATCCATAATGTACATACATAATAAAGTAAGTACGTAATAAAATCATTTTTCAACTACGAGAATCAAATAGATAACACGACGTTTGGAAAATGGCAAAAAGGAGGGAAAATTCAAAAGATGGGGCTGAGATTGGAGTTGGTGTCCAAGTGGATTGAGGTCACGATAGCTCAAGTGGTAGAGCAGCGGCGTTTCTTGCCGAAGATCGTGGGTTCGAATCCCGCTCGTGACATGGACTTTTTTATCTCAACTAAACACCTTGATTAATTTCTGTCGTTGATCATCATATCAGACTTATTTAAATAGTATTTTAAGTGAGCAGGACTTAATATAAAGCACGTGGTTAAAACTTTTACCATCAAGGTTAATTACAATAAGAAATAATTATTCAGAAATCGTGTCACCAGACCGCATCTCACGATTTCTGAATAATTATCGATTAACGGTCACTAATAACCACACAATAAATATTGTTGATTCAAATCAAATTCAAGTGATAAAATATCGATTAGTTATTGAGAATGCATAAAATGCTGCGTGACAATATTATTTACAATCACAATAAATCAAGCTTGAATCAAGAATATCGAACAACGAATTTTATTAATCTCTAATTAAATACAATAGTTTCAGGATTTATTGTCAACTTATTGATTTTCCGCATTTGATTTATTCTGTAGATAAATCCCAGCTGAAATTAATTCCGTCGTAAATTTTAAAAATCAGAAATCAATAGTAGGCAGTTTTTTAGTTGTTGCCGAAATGAGTTTTGCGTTGTTTTTGTGCGTAGTTCATAAAGAACCGACGTGCGAGGTCGTACTCAGCCAATTACGGATTGTGGCGGTCGTACGTGATAAGGAAGCTGTACGAAAGGTACAAAAACCGTCATTAGATTGGATTATCCCAACAGGAGCACAAGCAGATTGCACTAATCTGACCGGACCGAACACGTTCAACCTTGAAAAACGCAAGGAAAATTAACACTGCTGATGCGCTCCAAGTGGATACACGGAACGTGTTCGTTAATCAACAAGAAAATCAAATTTTGAACCGGTTTACTTTATGTAATATAGACACCAGAAACAACAGCGTCTTTACGTTTGATGGTGTGATGATAATCGACAAACTAGGCTCAAGATTTTTTTTCTTTATAATTGTAACCTTCTTATCAAAGTTCATGTTGACAAACGAAAATCCGAACATCATGTTTGTTTGTGCCTGTTAAAAAAATATCTAAGATTACCAAAAGGAAATGTCTGGAACGACTCATATCTAGTTTATACGTTCAACTGTTGTCAAATGATTAAAAATCCTACGCAAACAGCCTTTTTTAAATGCTAACCGCTCCATTGTGCTTTCTTGTCGTATTATTGCGCCATTCTGGGAATTTTATGACTTAAAATTGCGTCATTTCATGTCCTGACGTGTAGACGTTTAGTCAGAGCTTGATGATTCTAGCATTTTAAAACACCTCCCGCTTTAGGTCAATGACTAATGTTTTCATTCCTTTAACAAACAATCAACAATAAACATTGTAATTTAATTCAATTATATTACACCCTTTTAAAGAATGAACTGTGACTAATTGCGATAAGAAACATAGTAGGCAGAGTTTTTTCAATTGATTTCATTACTTTTATCTTTATTTGTTTATTATGTATTTATGTTAGATGCATATAAAAATTGGGATTATGTACCTTACATGTCATTTAGATGAAGCAAATCTAATTTTGTGGTAATTCAAAACACAGTACAAATATTTCTTTTGAGGAAATGAATTAGGTGGCACGGTCTGGCCATCCTGGTCATGAAGAGATACCGAATGACCTTCGATCATGCAGCATCAGGCCAGTGGATCAGCATATTTACGGCATAAGGAAATCAGCGATGCTTCAAGTCCAAATCTGTGCATATGTCATCTTAGATCCATGTTTCTCTCCCTGCGGCGTGATCTGTATGCAACCTTCTTCCCTTCGTCGAACTATTGCAAGTTTCCGTTTTCAAGCGTCTTCTCAAAAAGGTGCTTCTAATTATGGAGGGGTAGCTGGATGGCTCAGTAACCTCTTTATCCAGTAGAGCTGCCTTGAAAGCCGTCTGTAGTAATTCAGCGCAACGAAAAAATGCATAAATATGACGTTGCTAGGTCAGGTAAAAACCTCGCTTTACTTCAATTTTCCCGACCTCCTCAACCTGTTTATTCAAGCAAGGCGTTTCCATCAGACGTACTCATTCTTAGTTCAATCGGTATATAAGCGCATAGCGTACCCTCGATGCCAATTATCAATTCCACTAAAAACAATAACCGCGGCCGGGGCGGATCCGGTAGTTGCTGCGGTGGGGAAGCCCCTACACTCAGGGAGTCACCTTCTCTATCTAGGGAGTGCGTGGGAGAACAGGCTGATGTATTTCGGCCTGCCAGCCCTTTGCTAGCGGCATACGACCCGATGCACAATGCGGGCCCTACCATTCGGAGTGGACAACCGGAGAGCGAGGTCTCCTTAGGGGCTGGGGCTTCTCTACACCAATGCTGCGGCGGTAACACTGCTCCGTCGTATGCAGAAATTCGTCAGCTCTCATGTTGAGAATCAAAACGCCCGAATAGGCCAGGTGCGGACGCTAAAGATCCTTTTGTCTTGTTGACGATGAGTACTCAGGAACGATCCTCGATACCATTTCGAATCTGGTGCCCAATTATTGCACAATGTTCGGTGAGGAGCTCGACCTTAAAGCCAATAAAAATTATGTCTGCCACTGAGTATCTTGCTTGACGGTGCTCTAAGATCGTGTGTGCTTTACATAGTTGTGCGTATGACCGGCGTGGTACCGGATCCGACCACCTAGGATTGGCCTATGGCGTCCCTCGAATGCGCATGACAGGTGTAGGCTGAGCAAGATATGAGACCTTTTGACCGTAGGCAGTGCTCATCTAGGGGGGTGGGTAGCAATCTCACTTAAATCCGAAACCGTTGTCGGTGCGTTCACGAAACTTTATACGCTGGGGAAGACTCCACACTCAGAGAGACAGAGTTCGCCTTCTCTATCTAGGGAGTATGCGGGAGAGCAGGCCGATGTATTTCGACTTTGCATGCGACATTCCTATGCGGACAAGATGAGTGCGAGGTGGTAACAGCCCTTAGGGGTGTGAAGCCTCTACATCAACGCTCAGGCGGAGATGCGTCAGCTCTCATTTTGAGAATCGGCTACGTCCGGTAAGGGCTCCATATAGCCCAGGTACGGACGTTAAAGATCCTCTGGTCATCCTACGGCCAAGAGTCCGGAACGAAAAAAATACACTCGATGGCCTTCTGAATCTCGTGCCCAATTTGCATAATGTTCAGTGAGCAGCTCGATCTTAAATTCAATAAAAATGAACTTGCCACTGAGTATCTTGCTTCATATGAGATAGTTTTGTAGCTCTTAATCATTTTTTCTTTGAGCTTTTCTTAGCACCATCAAATTACTTTTGATTCTTAACGCTTTTCCCGTTGGGCATACATTATTTTGTTATTAAATCTTTTGCCTCTTTTATCTTTATTTTCGTATTTTCGCCCGTTTTAATTTTGAAAATAGTTTTGATGTTAAGGTAATCAAAATAAAGTCAAAATGCATAAATTTGGCGGTGCGAGATCAGGTAAAAGCCCCGCTTGACTTCATTTTACGCGATAAAAAGTCACCTTTATTTTAGTTTAAATATAATTTTTTTTCTTCCTTTTTTTTAACGCGATACAGAAAGTTTTCCTTGTTCAAAGTGTGCCGGGTAAATTGAATTTTATAATTGAAACACCGTCTGAACAGAATTAATTAACCCGGATTTTTCCGAAAGTTTTGTCACATGTGGGCCGCATCCCATCAGTAGAAGTTCAGTGCAAAATTAATTTTGTTGTTGTAATTGAATGGGTTAAAACCACCCCAATTACAGATCTTAATTGTTTCATATTTTTGTTTGCCGCAATTAATTTGTCCGTTCGTGGCTAACAATATTTCTCGTGTAGAATAACTAGGTCCATTATCTAAAAGTGAAACATAGTTTCCTTTGGCCCGAGCGTGGTAAATTATTTTAATTTTACAATTGGCCAAACAATTTACAGAATTTTCCTTGTGTAACTAAATACTTTCGAATTGCCGTAGATAGGAATCTAAAGTGGAAAGCAGGGGTAAGAGTAAAATGAAAATTGTACGTCGATTTCAGTGAAATATACTTTTTAATAGGAAAACTCTGATATTGCAATGTTTTATAGTTGTTTTCGTCAAACGCTGCATGAAACGAGACTTTCTTTTTACAAAATTCAAATTAATCTTAAATAACATAGTATAATTACATTTGCAAGTATAATTGTAAGCGTATTTGCAGACCCATTCTTATTTCATATTGGAATCGTGCTGAAAACTGTACTTTCAATTATAACTTGAACTGAATTTGCATTCAAAATTAGACTTTCAATTGTATTCGAAAACTTCCTGAAATTATGACAAAACGCGCGTCACACGCCTATACAAATACGTTGATGACGTACGTACTCCCCGTAGTAGATGTATGTCTTTCTATACAACAAAAACAACAATACTTCCTGCACCTGACAATCATTAAAACCGAGTATATTCTACCATTTGACATATACACAAAACCAGAGGTTACCGACATCATGCAAACTGGCTATAATACCTGCACTAACTTGACAAAAATGGCAAATGTATCATGCGAATGCGGAAAAAAACACATAGAACAAAAAATTTTTTATGTTCGCATTCCTTTCTTCTCATTAAAAAAAAATCATCAAAAATATTGGGCCGCATCCTATTATTCATGTGCAGTCTGAACGTTTACCCGTGCGGATAGGGCGAGGTCTTAAGCATTTTATGGCCACCAGCTTCACTGGTCTCCACCCTTTGGACTTCGCCGTTCAGGGTTGTCTCAAACAAGAAATCAGTGAGGTCAACGGCGAAGAGAAGAATAATTTCTACAACAAAAAAAGCCGTAGGGAGAAGTTAAATCTTTCAGATACCCTGGGAGCTGTTTGGAAACGACCAAGGTTGTGCAACAGGAATATGGAAAGGCAGTTCGAACAAATTTTTTCCTGAATACACATTATTGTTTTGTTTAATATGCATTTTTTCTAAAATGAGAACAAAATGAAAGAAAATGAATGCGCATATAATAAACTACATTGTAAATCACAATAATGCATATATCGTTAGAAAGGCTATTTAAAAAGAAATTTTTGTATAATTCGACAGTTTCTAAAATTATCTGTAAAAGAGAGGCAAATTTTTGAATCCCTATAAAAGTTCCGGATTTCTGATAAATTGTACACTTCCTCTGTTATAAATGAGATGTACGCGTGTCGCAACGAGATAACCCAAGAACAACCATAACACCGCATTGAACAGAGGTAGGATGCACGCTCTGTAAAAATAATCGTCATACTGATTCGAGCAGCAGCAAAACAACAGTAATTTAAATATAAAATAGACCGACAATCGAAAAGACAGACTGGAATAATAAAAAAACAGACTTAGGACAGACTCACGACCTTATAAATGGGACTTGACTTAACGGAATCATACTGAAGATGGCGAAATGACGGTCATTTCGGACGAACCGAAACAACAAGGGTTGGCAGACCAAACGACCGCTTACGACCACCCTATTCGAACCGAGTATTATCATTATTATTTGTTTTACAAAATTCAAATTATTATTAGACGACGTAGAATAATTTCATGCTCAATTGGGCCACTTATTGCGTCTGTTTTCAATCACAGATATGTCGAGTTAAATACATTTCGGAATTGTTCCATCTTCAGAGAGAGAAGGACAATGGAGAAAATTGACTAATCGGACTAGTCGCCAACCCTCGAGGTGTAGGACTCGGAAATATACGACATTTTGCCATCTTCAGTGTGATACCTGTCAAATCTCTTATATAAAGTCATATTATTCATACTTATTTTAATATAAACCAAATTAACCGAGATCAGAAATTTACGAGCATGCAATTATGCAGCTATGATGGTTTAAAAACATTCATTAAAATCTCTCTCTTAATAACGCGCTAGAACCAAAACCAGGCACGTTTTAATCTATAAATAAATGATCTACCGGTGTTTCGGTGAATTTTCTTTCAAACCATCATAATTAAAATCATTTTTATTAAATACCCTGAATTTCTGATCTCGTTGAATTTATTTTACATTAAAATAATTATGTTGTAAGACATATAACGTTAAAAATACATATAGGTCGAAATAAACAACAAAATACGAGGGTCGGATGTTTTTTGTTTTTCTGTTTATAATAATTGTGTGAGTAATTTGACTTTTAAGTTTAATTGTAAGTAAAAATCCAGTTCCAGTTATAGTTGGTATTATCCTTATATGCATTTCCTTTTCGTTAAATTTTATCCAACTCCTCTATTTTTCTTGGTCCGCTTGAACAATTAATAACGTTCAATTAATTAAGTTTTTTAGTTGAGATAAAAAAGTCAGTGTGGCGAGCGGGATTCGGACCCACGACCTTCGGCTTGACACGCCGCTACTCTACCATAGTCCAGTGGTCTCATAGGTAGTAGGTTCGAATCCCGCTCGTGATATTGCCTTTTTCATCTCAACTAAAATCTTTAATTAATTCAATTTTATCCAACTTTCGATTGATAATGTGTTTGTATATCTGTAATTAATAATTACATTCAAAAGCATTTGATATTTTAATTTTTACATGTATTTTTTATAGTTGTATTTGTATTTATATTAACATTTTCCAAGCAATGAAACATGTTTATGTTAATTTCAATTACAATTAAAATTAAAATTGCACTTTCAAGTGTTTTTTTTATATTACAATAAAAAATTCTTATTGCTTCAAGAACATTACATAAAGATACATTATAATAAATATGGGCATCGGTCGCTGCAACGGTGAACGCGTTGACACGACGCTGATCACTGTAAGGTGAAGGTCCCGGGTTCGAATCCAGCGGCCCTGCATTCGAACCTGACATACTTACAAGTGGGCTTGTTTTAAAAAACACCGACAACCCGAGGGTTAATATAACCTCTAATGTTGCGAACCCTCGTAAAAAAAAATTAAATGTATTGCTAATTAATTGTGTAGTTAGAATAGGATTTATAGGTTCAATCATCGTTTTTATTGAAATTTACTGATCTTTCAGTGATAATTTTAGTCGAATTGTATTAAAATTATAAATACAATTTTTAGTAAGTACAATTATGTTTGCCAATGTGTTTTCTACTTCCAGAATTCGTTGCATTTGAGGTTAAAATTTTAAAATGAAAAAAAATATTCTCAAACTCTATTTAGGAAATTACAATAAGTAATTGGCGCGAATTAAAATTCTAATTTTTTGAATAATTAAAAAACAATTACATTCATACGCATTTGATATTTTATTTTTTTACATGATTTTTTATAGTTGTACTTGTATTACATTAAAATTTCTAAGTAATGAAACTTGTATATTTATGTTTATGTTAATTTCAATCACAATTGAAATGAAAATTGTACTTTCTAATGGTTTTTGTAATACAATAAAATATTTTTTATTACTTCGAAAACATGAGATAAAGATACACGTTATAATAAAGAACGAATGACGTAATTAAATCTGTTGTTAGAATAGGATTTGTACGTTCAATTATCGTTTTTATTGAAATATTGAATACAATTACTGATCTTTCAGTGGTAATTTTAGTATAATTGAAATTGAAATTTATTGGAATTTTTAGTAATTGCAATTATATTTGTCATTGTGATTGTTTTTTTCCTTCAGAATTCGTTGCATTTGGAATTAAAATTTTAAAATGATGTAATGTTTCTCAAACAATAGAAATAATAGAGCATAAGACTGGATTTCAAATGTAAATAAGTACAACAAGTAACTGCTACTAATTAAAATTGTAATTAATTGAATAATTTATAATAAAAATATAATGGCTTTGTTTGGTTCGAAAATATTATAAAGTTCAGTGCGCAAACGGTCTCATAGGCCGGTTTCAGCCTCTGATAAAAAATAATATTATTTATCTTAATGATAAAGTCTTTCTGACATACTTCATTGAGTAAACCTTCGGTTTCATGATAAACCTACAGTTGAAAATTAATATTTATCTTTTTATTTGTATGGAGGGGAATAGTCGGACAGCCTTGGTAGGTCTGTAGGTCTGAAAATAACACCATGGTTCTGTTATTGACAGGTGAAACGAATGGCTTTCCCCGACAAGGCATTGTAATTGCAAATTTATCATTTCAATAGTTTTTGACGTGGAGCACTTAGGTAAAAGGCTTCTCAGAGATGTATTGTCGTACTTAATGCTAATACCGGCCATCGTTGTCTGCTGCGGTTGAATCGAGTTCGAGCCGTCTTTATCGTTAAAGGCGAAGACGGCCGGAGGGGCTCCTTCAAGTTCCATCGGCCGCGGTGACCCCGGCGTTTCCAGTAGATGAGCAAACAAAACAATGGGACCAGTTTCGAACAAAAGGCAAGTTTGTTGGGCGAGATATGCACATATATCTCCGGGACAGCCGCCCTGCGGATTTCCCCTTCCTGAAACTGCGGTGAATTGAATTATTGTTGCAATATATTGCGACATTTGTTTTTCCTTTTATTACACCAGATTATTTTCGTAACGCCGTTTAATCCTTCAAAAATTTTGTTTAAAATTCTTTACTTCCCTCTTTACCATTTCTATTGTTATTATTGCCCTACCTTGATCGGCAATGCACCAATTTTTACAGATCTTGAAACCTCATCGAAGAAAAAGGCCTACCCTTGTTTGTCTAAAATTTTGACTACAGTGTTCAGAACAAACTGGAGTTTTATCTGTTTGAAATTAGTGAAAGGACATCGGAAAAAAACTAACACGGTTTTGTATCATTTTGGCTTTGGGGTAAAAACAGAAAATACTGACTGTTAAGCCAACAAAACCAGTTAAAATCTTTTGCTAATTCTCACTGTTTATGCAGAAAATCACTTTGATGTACTTTTAAGACTATAATATTGTTATTATATAACAATGTTATTCATGGAATCATGTAAAAACTATTTTTACTCCTTTAACAACTAACAATTAAAAATAGTTTCAAAGTCCTGTTGAAAGAGACATTCGTCGAAAGTTTGATAAACGAACTGAGTTTTTCTTTCTTTCAAATTCTGTATTCCCATCATACTTTATATATATATCGACTTGACTACTTGAACGACAAATTTTATCAGGCGGTTCTACACCTCTAACGCAACAGAAGAGTCCATACGAACCATGGTTCGATTCTCAACCGTTTCCCAGATATCCAACATTTTATTTTTTGCCAAATATCTACGGTTTTTGTCATTAACCTACACGTAGCTCTTGAACATTTCATTTTTGAGAAAATCCGAAAAAGCGTCGAAAAGATGGTTACACTTCTTTTTAAAAAAAAACCTTCTACATTTTTTGGGCAAAACAACAAAAATTAAATTTTTCAAAAACAAAATTTAAAATTGACAAAAAAACTAAATTCGCAAAAGTAGAGCTTGTCAAATGGAGTAATAATTTCTTTGTCTAATAAGCCTTGTTGCGGTATCCTCTTTTCTTTAATTGCACCGTACTTAATTTTATGCTTAATTTGAAAAATTGGTAACGGTTGGAAAAAGATAAAATGGGATTAATCTTGTAACTTCACTTTCTTGCCCTGGGAAAAATTCAATTTCCATTTCTAAGTTAGTAAAACTTAAAAAAAGCACAAAAAAAAAAAAGAAAAATGAAACAAACCATATAAAAAAAGAGACAATAAACCAACCATTGCAGAACAATCTGACAAAATATCTACACTAAACAAAGACAAATCAAAACAAAACAAAAAATGAATAACAACACGTATGTTGTAACGCCCAACTTTAACTTAATGTAAAACAAAAATAAAAATAATTACAATTAATTATGGTTTTTAGTTGAGATGAAAAAGTCAATGGGACGAGCGGGATTCGAACGCACGATCTTCGGCTAGGTACGCCGCTGCTCTGCCACTGCAGCTATCTTGACCGCGTACCGTGGGTTAATTGACTTTTTTTATCTCAACCAAAATCCTTAGTTAATTGTAATATATTAACCGGCCAAGCGGACTTGGTGAGTTGAATAAAAATAATGAAATATCAATAATAAAAATTCAGTGTAATTTTTTGTTTTTGTAGTCCTTGTTTATCGCCCCTTTTAAGAATTTAATGTAATGTTCTCCTACCTTAATTAGCCCTTAAAGTGAAACGTACTTCATGCTGAAAAGCCCTTGGTAAAATACTTTTCAGATAGAAAATGTAATTACTAACCCATTACTCAATGAGGATCATCAACATTTAATAGCGTAGTCGTACTCAGTACGTAGCCTAGTGCCGGTTAAGGAAGTGTTCACCGACTCGCAGGCCAGCCACTTAACTTTTTCAAATTTCAAGCACTTTTCAAATTTTAGTTTTTCTAGACGAAAACCCCTTTGTAAAAATGTATAACACTTTATACACGTCATTATGAAAAAAAACTAAGGGTCAAAATGTACGGTGAACGTTAATGTTTTGTTATGAACTAATTTTTGTAGATATATTACCAATGTAGAAATGATGAAGATGGGGTGAGTAAGTCTACTCATGTTTAGCATTCAGGGCCGCTGGATTCGAAGCCGACATACAAATGGGCTTTTTTTTCAAAAACACCAGCACCACGAGGGTTGATATGACCTCTGCTGTTGCGAACCCTCGTATATAAATTTTAAAAAATCTATCCATCTTTATATAAGATAGTTTGTACACACGGTTGTTTTCAATGATAGAATTTCAAGCATAAAACGCTCATCATCAGTTTGAAGGAGTTACAAGTAATTATTTCGAAAGTCGATCCACCGCCACTAGACGTTCGAATGAGACACAGATTTTTGAGCCCGGTCAATAACAGGAATTTGTTTAGACTTAAAATATACTAATTAACTATAATTTTAGGCCAAAAAGCAATTTTAAACTTATTATTTTCGGGTAAAATTATGTAGTTCACAACTTTCTGTTTACATGTTACACGCTTTAGTGAAGATATACTTCATGTAATTTATTAAATTCACTAATTTTCGTGGGCCGCTTCAGCAATTCATATCTTTCACTTAATTAAGGTTTTTAGTTGAGATAAAAAGTCACTGTCACGAGCGGGAGTTGACCGAAGTCACGATAGCTCAAATGGTAGAGTAGCGGCGTAATTAGGCGAAGGTCGAAGGTTCGAATCCCGTTCGTGACACTGACTTTTTTATCTCAACTAAAAACATTAATTAATTAAAATATATTAATTGGTCAAGCGGACCACTAAAACCAGTGAATTTAATAAATTAAAATTACGTATACCTTCACTAAATTTCTCCGTGGTCATTTCATTTGTCGCCGAGAATCAAATAGTTTACACGACATTTGAAAAATGACAAAAAGGAGGGAAAACACAAAAGGTGGGGTTGAGTTGGGACGTTGGTGCCCGAGTGGATCGAGGTCACAACTCAAGTGGTAGAGTAGCGGCGTATCAAGCCGAAGGTCGTGGGTTCGAATCCCGCTCTTCACACTGATTTTTTTATGTCAACTAAAAACCTTAATTAATTGTCAAACATATTCTTTTAAAGAAAAACAAAAGAAAGTAAATGAAAACCTATCTAGAGAGGTAAGTATTAAAAACTAAAATGAAATCACTTTTATACATATTTACAACACTAGAATTAACTGTATCGTGGAAAAAAAGTTTTAACACTATGGAAAAAAATTGTGGAAATTTATTAGAAAATACATTGTTGCCTAAGTCGAACAAACTTTTCGTTGTTTCATGCTACTTACGGTTTACGTGTCCAAGACTTGACGCCATGTAAGTTTTAATCCTATAAAAGAACTTTAGCGACAATTTTGAACTCGCAAATCAGTTATTTAATTTAATTTACTTAGTTTTACAATCTAAACTGTTTCTTGGCACCTTTCATTTCCGAATTTTTTTTTTTAAGCTTACCGATCCTGGCTAAATAAACCGATTTGACAATAAGTGGAAACTATTTCGGAACGATCCTGTGCAACAAATAAAATGTTTATGTTTATTATTTTTCCATTGAAAAACACCTATACGTGTTGGCAAGAGGTGAAATAATAATGAAAGCATAAAGCTTGAAACGTAGAAATATTTTTGTACTTAAGTATGTTATGTGCTTTTGCTAAAGTTCATAGCAGCTTAGAATTTATACAGAACGTGTGGCAGGTAGAATATTCCGTTCATTGTTTCACAATAATTGAAAAAAAAAAAAAATAAATGTATAGAGTCTTGGGTGCTGGACAGAAATAAATCTACCGTGCGAGTTATCTAAAAATACCCATTACTCAGTCATATTTAAAACGAAGTGATATCTGTTCGTAATTAACGATAATTCTCGTAAGTATTTTTAGATGAGAAATTATTAATATTCTCACTTAATCAAATCCACCTCGGGTACGCCTTAATTCGAGGTCAGACCCCAATCGGGATGCCAAGTTGAATGTTTTTGTTGACAAACTGTCAGTTCTTCGGTCCGGGGGAGAGTTGGAGATTTTCACTTTTAGACTCTAGTATAAACCGATCCCTATCTAGAATTTTTCCATCAAAGCATACGACAAATCCTGTTTAAAAAGTATTTATGAGAATTTTTAACATTTTCTACAATTTATCTACTGATGGGTTCATTATAATAACTTCTATTTTTTTAATGGCCTTATGCACTGAGCATATTAGCCTGACAATATATTATGCGTATGCGTTGGAGAGAAAGGGTATTGTGAAAACACAGGCGTCATGAGCGTCGCGTCACACGCGTCAAAAGCGTCACAGGCGTCATGAGCATCGCTCCATAAGCGTCAATCGCGTCGCGTCATAAGAATTAATCGCGTTGCATCATAAGCGTCGTGTCACAAGCGTCATGAGCATCGCTTCACAAGAGTCAATCGCGTCGCGTCATAAGAATCAATCACGTCGCGTCATAAGCGTCGCGCCACAGACGTCATGAGCATCGCTTCATAAGCGTCAATCGCGTCGCGTCATAAGAATCAATCGCGTCGCGACCTTAAAAACACCTGCTCACCAGCTCGTTCTCGCGTATCCTTGGTAAACATTTTCACCGATGCACGATCGTGGTAACAACTTTCGTGTTAAACTTTCGGACTGACCTCTAGCCCTTACACATATCCATGTCAAAAAGGGCATATTTATACATCGATCAAATCAAGATGTATGAATTTATCTAGTCCCACAAATTTGAGCGTATCTCCAGAGCTTTGTTCTCTCCTCTACTTTTGAAATCCATCACAGATAACCCGAGATGTCCGGAACCTTATGTTTGGGTACTTTCTAATACTATGACAAAAAATCCTTTTCTGAAATACATTATTTTTATTCAGATATCGTGAGATGCGGTCTGGTGTGATGTAGGTTTCAGAAAAACATTTTCTTTATCGTGCATTGTATAAATTCACATTTCCACATCCAAAATGTAGTTTTTAAATATAAACAATGTTTGTCAATCCCAGGCCCTGAAGATGATCTCAACAAAGATCGAAACGTTGGCACGGTAGAGAAAATATTTTTCAGAAACCTACATCAAACCAGACCGCATATCATGATATCTGAATAATTAACGATTAACAGTCACTAACCTCTACACATATATTATTTTTATCGTGTCTGAGCAACATTATAGATTTTTTTCTATGCTACATGTTAGCCCTTAAGGCTAATTGGTAAGGACTATGAATATTGACATCCATCAAAATAAGCAACTTGCACGATTATCAGCATTATAATAAACATTCGCGCAGGTGTACCTTATGCAGAGAAAGCCGCTAATAATAACTTCGAACCGGTCTAAAACCTATCGCAGACTTGGTAAACGTGACCGGAAATTTGATATTACTCCAAGCCAATGAATTCAATTTATGACCTTTGCGATGATGACAAATATTAGTAGATCATTGAGAGAGAATTTATGTAATTTATATTTTCACAACGAACATTAAATCTTCTCTTCTTCCTTTTGGGCTGATTGTCTTAATTACAGGGTTGATATAAACTGCTCAAAAATCAATATGGATTTTTGCCATTTATTCTTATTCTACTAATTTTAATTAAATATATTTACGATATATTCTTGTTAGTTGGATAAAAAAAATAGGCAGTACAAACGAAAAACAAACAAAATAATTTTTAATAACGGATTTATTTAAAATTAAAAAACATGGAGAATACTCATTTTCTAAACGTCTTCTCCATTTTAATCCAGTTGTATTCCCTTTAACCATAGAAAGACATCATCCTCAACCAGTTATTCAGAATATAATTCCAGAAGATATTCCAATTACTTATTCTTGGCTTAGATAAGGTGAAGACTTAGATGAAAAGAATAATTAATTTGAATAATTATTATGGTCAGTTGTGGCCACTAAACAATATGGATCAATTATTGAGATAATGAGTCATCGAGGTCGTATGCACGTGGTTATCGCAGAGGGAGTTGACGTTTCTCAAAGTGTCGTCTCCGGGCATCCGAGAACTGGAAGTGCCAATGGGAGACCAGGTAGTGTAGCTCGGTGCATTATGATCTTAGGGTGGGCCGTCCACTGGAACCGTTTCCGAACTTGCGCCCGAACAGGGCCGGATGATCCAAAAGCGAAGAAACGAATAAGCACGCGACCAATAGAACCAATTGGCTCGGTCGTGTTGGACCGTGTACGGCCAAAGCACTTTCCGATCCAAATAATGTTTGATTTTTCCAGGTCTATTCGGCCAATTGTTACTTCGAATTCAGGTGTGAACCATGTAACAACAAAGATCACCATTGTTTCTTCGTTGGTTTACCTTTGGTATGCCTTTCAGTTTCGTTTTCATTTCGATGGATTGCGAAAAATTGGTAAGTGCTGATGAGGAGAACCAGGCTCTTTGGGACATTCGTAATCCGCTCTATCATCGGTACTATGTTTAGCGTAAGCTGTAGTCGAGGATAGCGTTTGCATGTAACTTACGCTTATGTAAACTAAGGATTTTCGAGCAGTAACATGTCTTTTACATCGAATTGAGCTGTGACGCGAACTTAGGAAAATCAGCTGCAGTGGCCGACGGCGTTTGGTCAAATAGTTCGGCTGTTGAACGGCCGTCCTTCTTCCGTTCCAATGGACGAGCAGCAGGAAGGACCGAACCCTTTCCACATTACCTGCCACATCGTAACTCAAGTACGTGTTTTGGCAAAGACTTTAGCAACACAACGGATTCGTAATCGTTTGTCGTAAGTTGGCTTCACATCGTATTCCCTGACCTGTCGCAACATCCCACCAAAGTGAACACCAATTGGAATTTCGTTTACAGTTGAGTTGGGTTTCTGTTTGTATAGTGATAGCAGGCACCGAAGGGTGTACCAACAACAGGCGTTAAAATTGGAAAAGCAAACTGGATGATATCCGGACCTCGGTTGAAGGCATCCTCGACGCAGTCCGTTAAATCCGAGAAATTATGGAGAAATACATCCCTAAAAGCTGGAGACTCATTGACAGGGATTTTCGATTTATGGATGACAGTCCTCATTGAGGCAGAGTTGTTCATCAACGTTTTCCCATCATTCCCTTCCTCAATTGTCACTATACCTCAAACCCATTGAGCATATGTAAGATGAGGTGCGGAGAAAGCTTTTAGCATCCCCCATCTGCATGCAGTTCACAACTGAGTGCGGTATTAAAACATTTATGGGGTGAAATTCCCGATGAAATTAGAAACAACCTTATTAACAGTATGGCTAACATTTGAGACAACAGAGGTTTTAGCTAAGAGAAGATATTACGACGAACTGAAATGCTAAATTACATAAGCGTTTCATTTTGTCCGCTCCTCAAACTTATTATTGCTATTTTTACAATCGACCTGTCTTAGGCATGTGTTTTCCGTACGAGGCGTTTTGACCTTTCATTTTTCAGTAGAGTATTTTCTTGGACGTCGAAATTATATCTGACACACTGAGTATTCGCCAACTCTTTGTGCTCGTATTTCGAAGACCCCAAAAATACGCCGGAACGGCCGAACAAGCCAGAACTTACAATGCATTTTAAACTTCCTTTTTTAAATTTAAATTGCGATAAAAGGAAATTTGTTTATATCGATGATTTTTTATGAGTATAAATATATTTTGTACCAGAAATAAGCTGTATTTTTCTTTTATAATCATAATTTTCCTGTCCGGCTTGCATATACCACACGTTCACTTTTTGTCTCATTAAACTATTGGGTTGTCCGGAAAATAATGCAGGATTTTGGTATTAAACAAAAAAAAAAGAAACTAGTTACTTTAAAGCAATGTTCTTTAATCAAAATAATTTCCCATACTCTCAATACATTTCTCCCAACGTGTTGGTAACTTATTAATTCCGTCTGAGTAGAATTCAGAATTTTTAGAATTGATAAAGTCAATAAATGCATTTTCCAGTTCCGTTTGATTTTTGAATATTATGTGTTGTAGGTAGTGGTCCAGGTGTCTAAAAAAATGGTAGTCAGTAGGCGAGAGGTCCGGAGAGTAGGGTGGGTGAGGCAAAGTTTCATAGCCAAGCTCCAATAATTTTTGTGACGTTACACGTGACACATGTGGTCGAGCGTTGTCATGCAACAAAATGGGCCCTTTCCGATTGACCAAAGAGGTGGTCAGCGACGGTCGTTTTACTGACTTTGAGTTGCTCTGCAAGTTCTCGAACAGTTGTTTTGGGGTTTTCTTCCACCACTGATCGCAGAACATCATCATTAAGAGAGGAAGGCCTTCCACGACCTTCTTCATCTTCAAGGCTGAAATCTCCCTCCCGAAATTTTTTAAACCACCTTTGCACAGTGCACTCATTAACACAACCCTCGCCCCAGACTTGGTTAATGTTTCTAGCCGTTTGGGCTCCGCTTCGGCCGAGTTTAAACTCGTAAAAGAAAATCGTACGAAATTCTCGCTTTGACATTATAAGGATGACTGAATTATTTCCAAGTAGCGGAATGCTACAGAGGTAAACAAACAATATCATTTGGAAGAGGATTAATAAGTGTTGACATTCATACAAATGAGTAATCCTGTAAACGTAAACAGAATATTTTATATAGATTTTTTTAAATGAAAACTTAAAATCCTGCATTATTTTCCGGACAACCCAATAAAAGAATATTTTACATGTACATTTTGGATTATTTTTAGTTGAAAGGTTTAAATATAAACAAATATGCCCGGAGCAATTTTAGCGACAGCGTGATAATATTTTCTAAAGTTTTCTTTCACAAATGTTTATACGGATTCAAATTTCGTTTACAGCAATAGAGTTTTTTAATTTTCTCGTTCCGTTTTCAACTACCAATTTGTTCAACAAGGCGAGTCATCTTAAATAGTCAAAGAAAGATTTAAGCTTTCCGTTTCCAACATTGTGGCAATTTTGTAGTAGAGCTAGATGTAAATGCTAAACTAAACGGAAGTGGAGCTGTATAACTATAATGCGGTCGGATAAACGGACCATCGCGGCCTGAGAATCAAACTAAATCCAACAATAATGGCCAGAGGGATTTTATTAGAAAATACATTTCTGAAATAGAGGGTAGAATGCATTTAGTTAAATTACAAACAATTTGCTGGGTTTAACATTGTTAAAATATTAACGGAGCTGATTTGATGTTCGCTTTTACTTAAGAGTGCGGTTCCTCAAATTAATCAGGAATGGCGTGGTATAGTCCATTGGTACATTGAAATATATATAAAAGCTTTTTTTTTAATATACATTATTCCATAGACAACCTGTATAGTACTGTAGGCAATCTCAACACGACACGCAAGAATGGCACACTTACGCAGAAAACACTTCGAGCACTGAAGTTGATGTCAGTAAAACTCGAAACGAAAGAAAATGTTCTGAAACCTAAATCACACCCGACCGCATCTCTAGATTTTTGAATAATCATTGTAAATAACAAACAAAATAAAAATAGCTCTAGAAAACGGTTAAGATGGAATATAGTTATAGAAACAATAATTGCTTTGATGTCAGAAATCATAGATTTTAAGAGTATAAAAAAAATAGTCAACAATAGTTAACTTCTTAAGCTAAAAGTTTTAAAAAAAATGGCTTTGTTATATGCTAAGTAAATACAGAAATTATAAAAAATATTTTTGAGTGGATATGTCTTCAGTCCGGAGGTTTAACACGGAAATTGTTACCACGCCTGTGCGTCGGTGCACAGTTTACCAAGGTTAGGCGAGAACGAACTGGTGGGCAGGTGTTTTTAAAGTCGCGAAGCGATTGATTCTTATGACGCGACACGATTGACGCTTATGACGCCTGTGACGCGCCGCGATTGACGCTTATGACGCCTGTGACGCGCCGCGATTGACGCTTATGACGCTTGTGACGCGACACGATTGACGCTTATGACGCCTGTGACGCGACGCGATTGACGCTTATGACGAGACGCGATTGACGCTTTTGACGCATGTGAAGCTTATGACGGGACGCGATTGACGCTGACGCGACGTGATAGACGCTTATGACGCCTGTGACGCGACGCGATTGACGCTTATGACACCTGTGACGCGCCGCGATTGACGCTTATGACGCCTGTGACGCGACGCGATTGACGCTTATGACGAGACGCGATTGACGCCTGTGACCCGACGCGGTTGTAATGAGCTTCCAAATAAAAACGATCCTCAAATTAATAAATAAGCGTTCCCTGATAATTTGCGAGTGTGTTTAAATAGCCATCACAAGACATATCCAGTGCATGCAGTGTAGATACTCGTTCCATTTTTTATTACATTTATTTGATATTTACTACTCCAAATATTGTTGTTATACTTTTAGGGTATTTTTTATGAACAAATAAAATACAATTTAACATTAACAATAATAATTATATTTGTTGTTATTATTATTATTATTATTATTGGTTTTTAAGGGCGTTTTAACGGCTAAGGTCATTTCACGCCCTAACATCCAAAAATTCTATTTTAGGTTTGCAATATCTCTTCTGAGTGCTATAAAACTCTGACTCCAAACATTCAATCGTAACCTAATTTATCCTATTGCCATCCAAGCTTTGATTTTCTTTTCTTAATTCTTAATTCGGAAGGCCAAGTTACAATAAATTTAATAAAATTATAAAATTTATTTCTGTTTCTTTTTTATTATTATTATTATTATTGTAATAAAAGGAAAAAATTAGAAACAAAATGCATTGAAAGAAATATAGGATAAAGAATTTATTCGATCCAAATATTTCCGTTTTAAAATTATATTTACACTCGTCTTTCTTTCAAATTGTAATATTCGAACTGAAATTTTTACAAAAAAATAAATACTACTCTTCTTTAAAAAAATGAAAAACATAAAATATAATTAACAAGTATTTAAACTATTGTCGAAAATAAATGAATTAATGATGATGCATGCGCAATCCCCAAGGAATAAAATTAAGGAAATATGGGATGGGGAAAACACACACAGTGAATGCAGTTTTCCTGTTTTCTGATAAGATGATTCTTCACAAGAAAAGTTGAAGCAGCCAAGTTCGAGGTGGTTTGTCCGCAGTCTCCCAATGGAATGAATCCTGTCCGCCTTTCAGCCATGCTGCACTCTTGTCTCCCACGTGTTACAAAGTCCATCGCCTCCTTCACGTTCATTTCGATTGTTTGTAACATTGTAATAAGTAAATATGTTGTCATTTGAGTCTCTTGTAGGAAACGTTGCCAAGTGGCAACACTAATTCATACTGAAATCCTTTCAGTATTCACCCAATGTGAAGGTCTGGGGGCCACTTTCGCTTCAATCGTCATGGAGGGTTTTCAGGTAGGCTTGGACGTGGTAAATGTCGTAATGACATGTGTGTACAATGATTGGTGAAATTTTTTATAGCGGGTTTTGATGAGATCATGTACAGACTGAGGCATTTAGAATTCGACAGAGAATTTTAGATTGGATCGATTCGTGACGGTTGAAAATGGAATCCTTGACTGAGCTCCGCACTTCACAACCGTACGCCCGGAGAAGTCTAATCGTTTTGTAAATTAAAAGTTTGTTCTCAATGTCTAATTTTGATCGTGATTCAAGTGATCTCTTTAATAATTTATAACGTCGGATTGTTCGCAGGAATATCTGCAGTGTATATTGAAACTAGAAATGGGCCAAGTGTGCTTCCCTGAGAAAGATCCGCTATAATGCATATATCTGCAAAATTGGTCCGTCAGAGGAAATAAAAGAAACAAAAATGTATACTAAACGCCGAATAATATTAACGGTAGGCCATTAAAGAAAATGATAATGAATTGCTACACATTGTACGAAAATTCAACTTTTTTCCAGAATACTCATGTCTGGTTTTAAACGTGGATAAGGTGATAACGTCATAAAGGTTCACTCGCTCATTTCTGCTGAATATTTGGTTGTGAAAAACAAAGAAGAGTGTCACTCTAGAATTTACATTCTACTGTACAAATATACATTCAGGGTGAGTTTAGCTTCTGTCCCCCCGCTATATTTTTTATTGGGGCGTTTTTGAGAAAAATCCCGAGACAAGTAAATTTTTATTTTGTATCTAATTTTTCTTGAAACCAAAACTTTTATTCGAATTAATGGGAATATATTACAATTTAAAAAAAATTATTGAATTTTTTCTGGAAGACAGAAAAAGTGTTCTGAAGTGCTTTCAGGTTAACACCCTCTATATGTTTTATAGATTTTCCTACCCCTAACACCCTCTATATGTAATCATGTTATATTCATGTATAAACACAAATATTTTCAAAATCGTTAGTCTGAATTAGGAAAAAGGTTTTTTTATCAGAATTTCATATAAGGAAAAACAACAATTACATAAATCTTTTTTTTTACACAATTGTATATGTCAGTATTCATGTAGAAAGTCTTCCACGTTGGCACGTGAGGAGGTACAGGTTGAAGGAACGGAATACCAAATAACTTGGTTTCTTTGTATAAAATATTGAGTCCAAACAATCATAGACGTTGCTACGTTCCTTATGAAAACTTTTTATTTCTCCCAGGCCGGCATAAAAAAAAGTAGAACCCAATTCCACTTGATTTCACAAAACCTGAGGGAATACAGTCAATAGAATGGAAATGATCACACAGCCGAAAGAATAAATAAAACAAGAAAAAACTTACAATACGAAGAGTGTTGTTTTTCCATGAAGCCAATGCAAAAATTTAGTCAAACCTTAGAAATACAGTAGTAAATTAGTCAAATTCGTCATCAATGACGCCGTCAACTTTTCAATTTTCAACGAAATCAGCCAGCCAAGCTTAAATCAATTCATTATATTAAATAGTCTACTGACCAAATTACTTCTTTCAATTACTTAATTTTTTATGTAAGGTTATGGTTGAAATGAAAAAGCTAGTGCCACGGGCGGGATTCGAACCCACGAACTTCGTGGCTCAATACTTGAAGACTTCGACCGAAGTCACGATAGTTCAAATGGTTAGAGCAACGGCGTACTGAGCCAAAGGTCGTCGATTCGAATCCCGCTCGTGGCACTAACTTTTCCATTTCAACCAAAACCTTACATAAAAAGAGTACTCCTTATTATTTATGTTCAAACATAAATGAATTAGGATCAAGATATTAGGCAATCGAAATAAATAAAAAGAAAGTTACTGAATTTTTTTAAACTGTTATTTTTCTGCATACCAACCAGGAGGACTTCGTACAAATGCTATTTGACCCAAAAAACATACGCTTTATTTATGCTTTCTTTCTTGAAAGTTAATGAACTCACTTTAAAGGTGGCTCCAGACTTGCGGTATTTGCCGGAAAAAGATTTCCTGAATCGCGGCTAGTGATGACGGGTGCTCGGTTATTTGCCGAGCAACAATTTGGTGGTCTCTAGAGTTAGGTTTGACTCCTTTGCCATTTTTCAAAAAGGAGGGAAAATTCAAGAAATGGGGTTGAGTTGGGAAATTGGTGTCCGAGGTCGAGGTCATGATAGCTCAAATGGTAGAGCAGCGGCGTATCTAGCGGAAGACCGTGGGTTCGAAACCCGGTCGTGACACTAGGATTTCATTTTCAACAAAAACATACATAAAAAGATTAAATTTTCAAATTAATGTTTCATTTATATGACGGCAGAGTAATGCTAACCCTGAGTTGTAAATTTTGAATAGCTGAATTAAATTAAGGCGGGAAACGCTCGTAAAATTTTATTAGTGTTTTTCATTTTTCAACACTTGGTGGCTTACTGTTCACGACCCAACCTAACACAGTATATCTGCTCATTCAGGATTGAAACGCGACAATCTTTCTAGAATGAAGTGTCTGAAGCAACAGCATTTCCCTAAACGAAGGGTTTAATGTCTAATAAAGTGCAAAAATGACCTCGTCTGCTCGCAGCGCGGATTTTCATCGGCCAGGAGATTGAAAAAATGACTTTGGTAACAAAAATAACAGCACAACGTTTAACACTTTCACATTTACAATGGCACAATCATACTCTAAGAACTGAGCTATTATCTCTATCTTAAAAGAAGATGTGACTACAGATTAACAAACTCCGAGCATTTTGAGGATAAATTGACAAAAAAAAAACATTTTATTTCCCAAGGGGTATTGGAAGCTTGCTATTGATGTAAGGGTGGTCAAACTTTAATCAATAATAATGGGTTACACGTGTCGCCGAGGGATGTAACACTCTTCATGAAAAACATGATTTTTCATTCATTGAACATTGAAGAGAATACAATTAAAACAATGGCCATGGACAAAAACCCTTCCTGAATCAGATTGAGAGGGATTGTACAATTTGGAAGGCGTCATTTAATTTGAATTTTGATCGTCAGGTGGTGAGAGAGCGTTACTGTTGAAGTATAAAAATACCAGAGTTGGATGTATTTCTGGCACAAGATGAGTGAGTTTTCAGCCAATAAATCCGCCATACTTCGCCTCTTCGAGCTACTAATTGTTCCTGACCCTTGCCCATGAAGTAGTTTTTTTTATTAGGTATATGAATAGTAAACATTTAAAAAAAAAGATACTATTTCAAAAATAAACTGGTAATTCCAATATGACAATTAAATTTTCAACTTCAGACAGAATCAACTATAAAACTCCGTTTATTGGAAGAAATATTTTTTATTTTTGAAAAAATTTACGACTGGCGAAATTAAACATTGCATTTGTGATAAAAACAGGTAAATAGGAGTGAAATTCCACAAACGGGCCTCACCTTAATCAGTCGCCGATAAAAGTTCGGCGTGTATTCTGAAACTTCGATAAACACGTTTCGAGTGGTCGAATCACTGATAGGATAAGGTATTTTTAAAAATTTTTCCCTTCAAGGCCTTTTTTGGCCAACGAATTATATCTGATTTTCATTAATTGACAAAGAAGAATTTGCGTTCGAGTTGAATAAGTAAATCGATAGATTAGAATCATTTACCTTAATGAAATGAACACAGTATATATAAAACAAATTGCAGTGGAGCCTCGCGATACTTCATACTAAAATTAAATAAATAATTTATTAAGGTAGAACAAAAATAACAAATTGCTTGTTATATATTATAAGCTTGCATTTCCTCTGCTTCTGCGATATTCCATGAGTTGTGATATTTAAAGTCAAACGCGAATCTCAGAAACTCTTTCTGCACAATCTTCAACCCGACGAGTCTCCGTGTGAGCTGCAGGAATGGAATGCATACATACAAGGAATCGCTCGATCACCACTTCGTAAAGTAAAAGCTTACGACTAAAAACAGAACTGACAGGTGACAAAGCAGGGTAGAAAAGTACACGGAAGACGTTTTACCCTCGTTCCCGCTATCATGACTTAGGGGGTAAAATTGAGCTTAAGCTAGGGTCCTTTATCACCCTGAGATAGCAAATAGTCTCGGACAGCCTGGTCATACCGTCGAGTTAAATTTTCTTGTACATCGATGATGAATATGCTACCTGAAAACTATTGCCTACCATTATGAGGAATTTTTATTTTCAATAGTTCCGTTACCAGTTCAGTTGAAAACTTGAAATAAATTTACAATATCAATACATACATCAGTAATAGGATTAGTGCAATAATTAAGCCTTTAGAAACTCTAACAGCAATTTAGCTTGGGTAGGTGATAAGAATGAACTATTTCTGTATGTATAAAGGAATTTATAGCCAAAGTGTCTAGAGCCTTTTTTTATGTCCAACACCATTGCAATGTGTTTCCTCCGTTCTGAACACTGGTCAGTCTACTATCCTGTCTAGTTGGGCAGTGACAGATAGAAAGTCGATGTCTGTCCTAATAGTACTTGGTGATATAAGTAGCTATTAATAACGTGTGAGCATAGCATGTTCAACTACCTTGCTGGTCGAGCGTAGCAGGCTGATCTATAAATGTTTGGATCAGATAGATACTAGGAGACTATATGTAAGTACAATAAGAGGGTATTAAAAAAATTAAAACTGGAAACTAAAAAAATGTAATTGATTTCTTTGTCATTCTTGAGAATCAAAAATGGTTACAGGGGATAAAGTTCCGGAGTTCTTTCCGGAAGAGATAGGGCTAGGGATGAAAGTGGTGGTCTGAAGGCCTTCTGCACCTGGGTAGCTCTAGTGTGTTCTTTTATTTTACTCTAAATCTCTACCTCTTTCAGGTTTTAAATATAGGTGAAGGAAAGAACGACTAGTGGAATTATTTGTATCAGGTAAAGTATCAGGTTGCTATCAGGTTCATCCGAGGACCATTCACATTCTATCATACAGCTTCAGGTTGTTATTCAACCTCCAACCCTGCCCCGGCTGTTCTATTCGTAGTTGCAAGAATCTTCACTTATTGGCCATCACAAAGCATATTCGTGTCTATGCTACGGCCGGCACGGATGGCGGGCGCCTGAGCAGAGGCACACGAGGGCCAGTACACCAGATCCTGTCTGAATAGAAGAGGGGGATGTATGGCCATCCGTACCATGGGGTGACTTAACAGCCCAAGTCACAATGGGAATGGTTTCGTGCATCGTGACGCCCCTGGAGGGAATTTAGACAGGGACTGTCTTCTATTTGTGACCTTCGAGAAGCTTGCTTTACTACCCTGGCCTCACGGGAGACGTGGCGACCGGACGACATCCTGTAGGCTTTGAGGACGGGATGATTACTCTAAATAATCCCTCGAATGGGAGTGGGTAGTTAATCGGCTGCTCTCGACTATGCTTTGCATTGTTGTGCGAATGACCGGCGTGGTATTATTGGGGAAGCAAAGGATCGGACTACCTAGGCTAGGCCTATGGTGTCGTTTGAATGCGCATGGTAGGTGTACGTTGACCTCTATAAGAGACCTTTGACCGTAGGCAGTGCTCATCGAGGGGGTTGTTAGCAATTAGCCGGCCGAGGCGGATTCAGTAGTTTCTACGCTAGGGGAGCCCCTACACTCAGGGAGATATAGTCGCCTTCTCTATCTATGGAGAATTGATGTATTTCGGCCTGTCAGCCCTTTGCTAGCGGCATCCGACCCGACGCACAATGCGAGCCCGACCATTCGGAGTGGACAAGTGAAGAGCGTGGTTGTCCTAGGGGCTGGGGCGCCTCTACACCAATCCTGTGCGGTAACACTGCTCCGTCGTGTGCGGAGGTGCGTCAGCTCTCATCTGCAAAATCAAAATATCCGATAGGGCCGAATAGACCAGGTCCGGACGCTAAAGATCTTCTTGTCTTATTGACAATGAGTACTCGGAAACGATTGCCCTGTCCTAAGTGCAATCAAAATTATGGATCTGTTGCAGTTACCTTTCAGTAACCACGTTTTCGAATCGTTAATAAAGCTGTATTCTTTTTTGTGGCAAGATATGGAGCCACAACAATAGGGTTCGGATCGAGAGAATTCATATTGGCTCCTTAGTATCCATAGTCAACATGTCTACTTTCTCATTGCTTCTTAATCAAGCTTGTTGGCGTCAAAGCCTTCTGCCATACAATTCCATATGCTCTTTGCCTTTACCTCCCCCGAGGTTAAGCCTAAAGTGCCACCTGATTGTCAGAGAAAACCGCTATTTTCCAGAAATGTGTTCCTCGCGTTTTTATTTTTCTGGCGCAGTGTTCAATTGCAAAGTTTTCAGAGAATTTAACCGTAGCTCATTTAACGTAAGTTTAAAATTAATTCGTTCTTCGGAATCAGCCCGACGACACTTAGCAACCGTGTTTCTATCTGTTTTTGAGCCGTCAGTATGCCAGTAGATTTGGCAGTCGGAGGTACTCTTCCCTTTTTGGTGTGAGTATCTTGTACATTTCGGTGAAGATATTTGACTATACTATCGCTCTCTGGCTATTTATTTATGTCCATCCGGAATGCGAGAAGTGGGTTGGATTGACAATGAGGTTGCAGACAAACAAACGCAGCTGCTAACTAAAAGGTCAAACGAAACAATTGATTCATACTTTTATCAAGTTACCATAAATGCCGGCAACCTTTTTTTCAAAGACCCACATAACATTGCATGCTAATTCTAGGCAATATAATGCAAATATGGGATCTGGATTTATGTCTAAGCAGGAGCCGGAACAAAACAACGGTTTCATTTTCAATTTTCACAGAACCCCATTACACAATATAACAAGCTAATTGGGCGGAAAGAAATATATGAATATTTTATTCCTATCGGCTGTCAAAAATTAGAACTAATTTTTGTTGGCTTAAGTACAGAACGTAATTTCTTAATTTGATCCATGAAGTTTATGAATAGTAATAAGCCATTTATCTTCATGTAGTTGTTATTGGCCCTGGGAGAACTTTCTTTACGATTATTGCCGGCAGTATGTTGTGTTTAATAATAAATTGGATTTATATTTGTCAGACACGTATCGATCTGCTGGATTTGCTGGATACAATGAATTATTTAGTCTGATTGGATTTTCCAGATAATGTTAATAAAGCCGCCACGTTTCGGTTATCGGCCTTCTGGTACGAATCCCCATAAAACCTAATAATATTATATGGTCATATTTAATGGATGAAGTTTAGTAATTAAATCTAATTAAGTGCGAAAAAGATTCAATTTATAAATAGAATAAAATTTGCATAAATAGGCACACATGTTCTGTAATATTTTGTCGAGACCATCGCTTAGATTCTGTGTTTTATTAATATTATTACATATTCCATTTCCGTTTAAAATTTGAACGCCACACCTCCTTTGTGTTATTATTTTATTTAAATTTAAATATTTTCCCTTTCTTTTTTTACGATCAATTTTTCATATAGTCATTTTGATTTCTGCTATCTATTTTTATCTTCTCTTCAATCTTTCTTTCTGAATTCTCTCTTCTATTTTTCTTAACCTTAAAACCCCTTAATCCCATCTTTTCGTCTCTTTAATTGTTTTGATTCCTCTCCCTTTCTTGTTTTTAATGAAATTTTTCATTGTGAAAAACTTTTTGATTAGGTTCACTAAGTTTTCGTGGTCCGCTTGATCAATTAATAACATTCAGTTAATTAAGGTTTTAATTTGAGATAAAAAGTCAGTGTCACGAGTGGGCTTCGAACCCACGACACTCGAAGAGTTTTGTGCCCGAGGAGATCGAAGATGGGAGTCGTGAAGGTTCACAAATGGCCTTGGAGAGCTTTAGTGAAGTATACTTCATTTTAATTAATTAAATTCATTATTTTTTCGTGTTCCGGCCATGAAAAATGGCAAAAAGGAGAGAAAATTCAAAAGGTGGTGTTGAGATGGGAAATTGGTGTCCGAGGGGATCGAGGCGAAGGTCGTGGGTTCGAATCCTGCTCGTGCCACTGACATTATTATCTCAACTTAAAACCTTAATTAATTTTTGATTGACAGTAATTGAATAAATAAACTGCTCAAAAATGAATAGGGATATTTGTAATTGATTCCAATTCTATTAATTTTAAATAAATTAACCGATATTTTCCTGTTAGCTGGGAAAAAATAAAATAGAAAATACAAACTAAAAACAAACAAATGTTAATTATCATTTTTAGCAACGGATTTACATAAGAATAGTAAACACGAAGAATAATCATTTTGAAAACAAATACCTTTTATCGTCTTTTCTCCTTTTTAATCCTGTTGTACTATTTTTAACAATGGAAAGACATCACCTTGAACCAGAAGTTAGCAATATTATTCAGTCATCGAGGTCACCGGCACCGGAAGCGTGGTAGTGGATCTCAGAGCATTACGACTCTAAGCGCGAGGGACAAAAATATTGTTATTGCTGCAAGACGGAACCCATTCCATAGTGCCTGGCCGATTTTAAATTAAGTACAAGATGTTTTGGCCAGACCTTAATCAACACAAATGATTATGAATCATTTGTATAAAGTTGGCCCCACGTCATATGCCCCGTTGAGGCGAACTGCAGTCGGACGTAGTAACTCAGGAGAATATGGTGAAGAGAGAGCCTAGAAAAAAACACCAATACTGTTTTGTTTACTGATGAGTCGGGTTTCTGTTTGTATCTCGAGAACATGGGATTGTACAAGGCCCGAATTCTTGCATCCTTTAGTGCAGTTTGGAGGAAACGGTGTAATGGTCTGGGCTGGATTTTTACTATGGAGGACGAACTGGATTCCATATTGCTGAAGATCACCTCACCTCAGTCCGTTATATCCAAGAAATTATGGAGAAATACATCCCTCAAAG
Organism: Cimex hemipterus; assembly: GCA_039619505.1. Taxonomy (NCBI): domain Eukaryota; kingdom Metazoa; phylum Arthropoda; class Insecta; order Hemiptera; family Cimicidae; genus Cimex; species Cimex hemipterus. Next base: position 11,089,985 of record CM077105.1, read on the forward strand.
CGGGTATCTCATTGGCAGGGATTTGCGATTTCTCGATGATAATGCCAGACCTCAAAGAGACAGAGATGTTTATCAATGCTTAGAAAACTGGGAATTTCCCCTCTGTCCCTTCCTCCATTGGTCCAGATCTCAATTACATCCTGTGCAAAGAAGGCTTTTCGATCACTATCCTTAGACAGTTGACCTACAACAATTGGGTGTAGCGTTATACCATTTAGGAGCGAAATTCGTTATGAATTTCATTATAACCTTATTAACAGTAGGTGAACAGAGTTTTTAGCTAACAGAGAACATGGTGTTAATTATTTAAACAAATTATTGCCTCCAATAAACAGTATTACTGTATTAAAACTTTTTTCCTACGGGGGTTCGCAACAGCAGAGGTCATATAAATCCTCAGGGTGCCGGTCTCTCTTTAATAACATTTAATTTAAAATTAATTATTATTATAGGTTTTTTACGAAGATTTCAGGGTTCGGAGGTCATATAAACCATCATGGAATGAATTCCGCTGGATTCGATCCCGGGACCTTCACCACGTCAAAGACAGACACTTGCGGCCAACGATCCCCTATTTTGATTTGTTATTATTCTTCAGCACATAATAATTGTAATAAACGTTAATGCAATTTATAATAAAAATAAAATAAAAATGCAGGAAAAGGGTAATACGACAAAATTGTCAACACACCTATTTATTTTTGAGCAGTTTATAAAATGCACGTTTACAATGAATAACTCTCTTAACATCTACTTTATAGATTTGGCTTCACAGAAATCCCACAGATTTAGCACTGAATATGTCGAAATGCCGAAACCGGAAATCAGCGGTAGTTAGCAAACTAGGATGATAAACAACTCAAATTGTTGTTGAAAACATATTTTATTATTTATATCCATTTACTTACGTTCTTGTTTAGAGGTTTGCTTATCTTGCCTTCCTTTCTCTATTCCGTTTTTTCTTATTTCAGCAAATGTTAAGCTTTATTCGTTCATTTGTTTACTTATTTTTTTGTCTTTTTCTGTTCTTTTTTTCTTTCCCTTAATCTTTCCCGCTTTTTCTCTTTCTTAATTCTCACCCACACATTATATGAGTTTTCAGTTTTCCTTTCTCCCTCACTCCACTCTCTCTCTCACTCTCTCTCTCTCTCTCTCTCTCTCTCTCTCTCTCTCTCCATGTTTCTTCTTTCAAATCTATGTTTGCCATATCCTTTTTGTCATAGTCATTTATGTAATTATTCCTTTGTCTTGAAGTAGATCGTTTCTTTCCCAGTTTTCCCTTTTGAGTCATGATCTCCAACTCTATTTTCTTATTTATTTTCTCTCTACTTTATGTTTTATTTATACACTCGTTTGATTATCCCTGAAGAACAGTTTGCTATTTATTATTTAGCCTTCTTTTGGTTTTATACTCAAGACAAAATATACGAATAATATAATAACATTAAGTATTATTTAAGAATTGAAATACTGGTTTTATAATGAAATAACTGTTAGGTTGTCACGATTTAAGCACGTGATTTCAAGCATTATTTGAATATCATATGAAAATACAATTTATAAATTTCTTCAGGCATCGCATTTTTTTAATATATATATATATATATATATTAATTGCCATGTTTTAGTGTTCAACCGTAAATTTTAACAGCTTTCCAACTCAAACGTCGCTTCATAAATTATTCATAAAAATGGTAACAAGGAGGAACAAATTTCCAAGGGATGTTCCGTTTCCAGTGGCATGGGAAAGGGGCAAACGATAAAAAAAGCTGGATTCTAGGAAAAAGAAAATAATGGGAGATATGGGATAAGGGTAAAGGAAATATATAAAGGTGAAAAGGAAAGTGTGAGGGAGACATTCTTTGCCTGCAATCTCCCCCAATGCGACAATGACGTCATTATATCGCAGATTCCAATCTCCCAAGGGATAAGAATTTATTTTTCTGTTGTTTGCAAAGGTTTTTTTTCACAAACTATTTTCCCTTGTTTTAAACGTAGAACCCAATAAAAATTAGCAAAAAGAATGAATTTTAAAATACAAATCTTTAATTTTTTTTGGGGGGGAGTAGTTCAAAATGTTTACTCTAATAAAGAAAAAAATGATAAGAAATTCTATTTTTCAGGAAGGCCGGCCGTGGGGTAATAACATTCTCAAGATTCCTCAGAAGGGAAGAATAATTCATGAATATCCCGCCTCTTTTTGAAAACTTTTCAATCGTTTGAGTTTGCTGGCACTTTCTTTCGTCCTTTTTTTTCTACCCCTTTTTTCCCCTTCATGAATATTAACAAACTAACCTCCAAGAAATTTTATTCCCTCGAGGGAGGTTCACCTCTCCAGACTTTTCTACCCTCTCATTGATCTTAACATAGTACCATGCACTTTAAAGCCACCAGTAATCGCACGGGGAATATACAAAATCGAGTTTTCAATCTGAAAAAAAATCAAATTAAGGGGAAAAAATTGTATTGGCAATTTTATAAAATTATTGAAGCAGCCTGATAATAGAGCGCGGCATTTAACAATGTACCTTGTATCTCTTTTATTCTGATCTGCAAAAATATTCAATAATAATCGTATAATAAATGGCAATGCGTAAATATCAACAAATTATCATTTATTTTCTATTATCCTTTAGAAATTCTTTTAAAAAATCAGAAAAACGGCTTTTTGTCTATATTGTTTTCCATTTTCTTTTCCCTTACACTTATGTGCTCAGAAATGTTTCCTAATCAAACATTAATAAGTTTAGCAATTTTTTTAACAGTCCTGAACTTTTCCAATCTCCCTTCCCTCGAATAAACTGCACTGTATATCTTATTCCACCAAAAAGCTCTGGACCAACATTACAACGAGTTTTTACATCATTAAATAAATTTAAATTGGCTGTATTTGTCCGAAGTAAATACGTAACAGCTAGACTATAAACTTTGTTCGTGAACGGATGTTTTGAACTGGTTTAAACTTTTTCTAGTAGTTGGTAGAGGTTCATTTGAATTTAACACGGATCCTTGTTAAAGTGTATTGTTATGCAAAATCCACTTTTCTTTCCTCCGTCACTAATATTTCATAAAATGAGTGCTTTTACTTACAGTTCGAAAAATAATAACAATTCTATGGTGCCGCCCCAGGCCGTTTTCCTGTCTTAACTGCTCAATTTTAAGTTTTCGTAAAAATCGTGAGATGCGGTCTGGTGTGATGTAGGTTTCAGAAAAAAGTTTCTTTATCGTGCCAACGTTTCGATCTTTATTGAGATCATCTTCAGGACCCGGGATTTACAAAAATTATTTAAATTTAACAAATACATGCAAGATGTGGAAAAAGGTGAATTTATACAATGCAAAATATATTTTTTATGTTCAATCAAAGTATTTCTATTTACCCATTATTTTTTATGTGTAATTGCGTGTCGAGTTTAGAGGACCAGTGAGATATTGTTGTTTTCGTAAAAAGTGCAATAATAATATGTCCAGAACGTTTTAACTTGGTGATGACCGACTGAAGCTAGAAAAACATAAAAACACTTGGTTGACGTAAAATTTTCTGAAAAAATGAGACCAAGAGCAGGTCAGTGACTGAGATTAGATGATAAGATTCCTTTCGTGCAAAAACCAGGTGGTCGGTTTGTTGTTAATTTAATATATTTTTTACTTTCTAAAGGACAATGATAATCATATTGGGATAACAGGATTAAAAGTCAACTTATGTTTACCATAAATACTTTTGAAATTGGCAATACCTGGCTCTTTTAACGTGGAGATCTGTAGTGATGGCAGCAAAGAAAAATCATACGTGTGATGGACATTTACTGTTTTCAAGGTTGGCAGAGTGATGGTTTGAAAAAAGAAAATTCAACGGACTTTTAAACTAGGCGGAACAGTGTAGCTCGTCGGCTATGACAAAGTGTGGATAATTAAGGTTAATACTGCAAAAGAAAAGAGCAGTCTTTCAGTGCTAAGTTTACTTGAGTAAAGACCACATTTAAATCGATGAGCAAGTAGGTACACAGATGATAATTGCCTCCTAGAGGAATTTTCGTAGCTACTGCTAGTTTAGTCCACCCTGCTCCTGCGAGTCGGCTGCTCCTCAAACGAAGAAGCATTGGTATTGGGTCTATGACATTGTACACTTTAGCAGATGGTTATCCGGAGTTCCAAAGCGATTTGCCTTTATTTCCACATTTTGCTAAATTTGTCAATGTATTAATTGGTCATTTAGAAAAATTGTAAATAGTTAAACAGATAAACAATTGTTTCATGTTTTTTGCAAATAAATAGACCATTAAAAACGTAATTTTTAACTGTCAAAATTAGTATATGAATACAAAAGTAGATACATTCTTGCAAAAGACGTTTATTTATAAGTGAGAAAGTTTATGGGCCGACAAACAGCTGAGGTCATCGCCGGCCGTGGTGTCAGGGTGTCAAATACAAGGAATAAAAAAACATACAATATATATAATACCTACACACATATACAAACATGTATGTATATA
>CM077105.1:11122594-11137424 GCA_039619505.1 Cimex hemipterus
TTCTCATCAAATAAATATATATATATAAATATATATATATATATATTATATATATATATATTATTTGAACTAAATTACAGCTATTTACAAAACTATGTACAAAGTATTAAAAAAAATAGGCCGTGATGATGGCACTATAATGTGAGTTTAAGGTGGCACTTAGTGAGCCCAGCATTTAGTCTTTTTTCACCGAATATTTCTTCGCATTTTCTACCGATTACTAGTTATGGAATGAGTGAAAATATCGATTACAAAGAGTATCAATTATGATTGGAAAGTGTTTGAACATCTCTAGTAACCCAATTTAATGCAGTGGAGTGGCGAAAATCACACCCATCATCATTATCCTCAATAAGGATCGTCTTTTCATTTTAATTCTATAATACATAAACAACTCTGTTCTCATAATACCGTTAGGGAGAATTGGCCAGAATGGAAGGCATTGTTGGTTTTCCAAGTGGAATTTGATTCATTAATTTCTGTAATGCAGTTAGCAGTCGGGCCGGAAGTGAATTCCGCGTCTCTCCGGTTTACGTGATTTGCATACCTATCAGGGCGGAATGACAATGAATCCAGCTCGACCTCTCTCTCTCTCTCTGTCTCTCTCTTCAATCCTGTCCCATCGATTAATATCACGGGGGAGGAGATGTACTCGCGTCGAAATTATTTACAGATACGGGCTCAATAATTCGCGTACTCCGTAGATTAGTTTACAATTGGAGATGGAGCCGAGGACTGTGATAGAGCTCGCGGTGGAATTCACCGAATCGAATTAGCTTCCACTAGTTTTGATTGATACGACAGCTAGAAGCTCCCGCCTGTCGCGATTTACCAAATGAGAAGATTCTTGGTGAAATAATTCAATTACAAAAGATAATGTTTTATATTATAACGTAAAGTTAATTGCTATCTGCATTTTCTATTCAATATATTATTTTATGATATTTAGCGTAATTGCAATTCAACATTGATGGGAGCAGATAATGTTATTGTCCCGTTGGGTTTATCATTGATGATGCCGATTCCAAAGAAAGGAGGTTGGCATTTCCGTTTTAGACACCTCATACTGGCTTGTACTGGACCAATCTTGAAGAACACTATTGAGATGTGTGGGTCATTTAAGAAATGATTATATTCCGTCTTTTAAGATTTGATTAACCCCCTTGAGGCCGGTGATCTGCCTCAAAATCAAAGGAATTTTGATTTGAAATAAATTATGAACACGATCGCAGAGGGACATATGTATTTTGTTTCTTTTAAAACAAAAATGTATTTCCTTATAAATCAAGATATGTTATTAAAAAAAAAATAAAAAATAAAAAAATAAATAAAAACATGAACCATTGCGTACAACCTAGCAATATAAGAATAACTAGATACTATGGGAATAATATGGGTCTGAAGGGCAAAATTAAAATAATCAACTTTGATAACTTTGATGGAAAAATACCGAGCAAAAAACTATAAATGAAAATGGGCCACGTATCAAAAATAATAGTTGATGCAAATCTGGCTGGCTTTCAACTGGAGTTTTTTCTTATTGTTTTTCTTCCAATGCCTAGGCTAGGCTGAACTATCCGTCCTCGCTTTCCTGCCTCTAACGTGGAGAGCCTGGACATAATTTGTTGTTATAGATGAGAAAAGAATCAATTGATTGATTTGCATACAAATGAGTTTTGAAAATGTCGTGAAGAGTAGCACTCGAAAAGCATACTTACTAAAAACGTTAATTGATTATAGTGAGTAATTATTCGCATATAATTCATAACAATTGACAAAAATAATAATAATTTATACACATAATAACATTTTTTAAAATTACCTCACTAATAAATTCATATAATTGCAAGTCCAACTGTTTTTTTAAATTTTTTTTTACTAGTTTCTCATGTGAAAAACAGCTAGTAAGAACAAAAAACAGTTGGACTTGTAATTATATGAATTTATTAGGGTCATTTTTCCGTGTGTCCGAGTGGATCGAGGTCACGATAGGTCAAGTGGTAGAGCAGCGGCGTATCTAGCCGAAGATCGTGGGTTCGAATCCCGCTCGTGACATTGACTTTTTTATCTCTACTAAAAACCTTAATTAATTATAGTGAGTAATTATTCGCATGTAATTAAACCTTAATTAATTGATGGTTAATAATAAAAAAATATCAAATTTTGACGGCGTGGATAAAACGATTTTTTTAAAAATATTATGTTGTCATTAGTGTATCTGGAGTAATTTTATTTACAACTTTCTGTTCCAATTGTATGAATTTCAACGTAATTATCTCATTAATGTATACTGAGCGAATTTATAATGTCTGCTTATGGTCGAATGTAGCAGATGTGGTGTCACCGGCGATGTTCAACAGGTGTTCATCTGATCTGTGTATTCATCAGGTTGCTTCTAAATAAAGTACATCCTCATCCTCGGATTTCCGTTATCAGTAACCCACATCAACAAGTTGGCGCGATAAGAAATTCAAATTACGTTGCCTTAGAATATTTGTCATATCAATTGCACCAAAGACGCTCCTGTATGTACGAAAGAGACTTGTCGAAAATTAAGACTTTCTTTCTTCGATTCATCACCATTGGAACAGACTAAAAACAATTATTGAATAAATTGGAACCCGATGTTCGTTAGCATGTAGGGAGACCCCTGGAAAACAGATTCCGTACAATATTTACTAAAAACAATGTCCGCCTTACGCGAAACGTGACGAGGTTGGTAAACTTACTAAGAGAAGAGAATGAAATAACTCGAGTGCAACGGAAGGATGTAATAATAATAATAATAATAATAATAAGGACCTACTGGAATAAGCAAGCAGAGAAAGGGTTTTCGAGAGGGAATTTAATTGCGAATGATATTTATCTTAAGTCAATTTCTCTTCCCCGCTATTTAGGATCTACGTGCTTCATCCCTTAATTCTTACCAATTGGGGCGTCAATTACTGTATTTCTACAGCAATTGTACAGGATTAAATGTGTTAATATTTAAATTGTACAGATATATAGGAACGACCTTTCTAAGTTGGCGAAAACGCCAAATATGCCAATACTTTCAGGAAGAAAACATAAATTTTTTAATTCTTTTTAGGAATTGTGATCAATACTGGTTAATTTTTTTAATGCCGAGGAGGTGATGATGATGGATAAGAAGTCGGAGTTTATGCTCTTCGAAGTACTACAGCCTTCGGCGTATTGTACTTTCCTTATTCCTTTGTTCGGTTCAATCCAATCGATCATTCCCCTAAGAACTACTAGGTTAGTACAATTGCTTTACCTGGGTTTTCATTGTAAACCAACATTTTGTCCATATTGTGCGGTTGCTTCGCATTCGAAGAAGCTATGCGCGGCTATTATTTCCTCCTCATTGTATTGTATAACCTACAAATGGGCTCATCATTGCATATACCCATGGTATGCAGTTGTTTTCTCAGACGACAGAGAGCGGTAGATAGTCCTATCACTCCTCTGAGTTGAGCACTCTCTAAATGTTGCGAGTTTGCCAGTCTTGATGAGGGTTATAAGTTTACTGTGTCTACCATCTACCATCCACTTATCTTTTTTCCCCTTTTTTTCCTATTCTATGAAAGATTATATACTTGGTTTTCTTACCCCATGAATAAGTTCAAGACCTAACAGTTTCCTAGGTCCTTCTCTGTTTTTTTCGTTACTAAAAATTATTTTTTATCCCAGTACCCAAGATATCAGATTGTAATTCCCTCCCAAGTTTTGGGATGCATTCATTGACCAATTTTGTTATGTTGGAAAGTTGATAGATATGTGTGTATGTATATCATGTATATATTTACATTTAAAATAACTTCATCAATAGCTCCTTTATTTGCTTAAATATAATAGAAAATGATTATTTTCCAAAGTAAAATGCATTTTAAAATATTAAGTAGATTGGGATATGAAAGAGAAACATTATTTTATTTTCTATCTTATTATTCTTATAAAAATAAATAATTTATAGTACAAAATAGCACTCTGGATACAACAGGATTAAAAGTTATTTTTCTTGAAAAGCAACTTATTCGTTAAAAAATAAAAAGTTCAAAAGAATATAAAAATTAATATTATATTTATTAATACCAATAATACCATATCAATGTATTTCAAGTACAAATACTTGATAAGTCTTAAAAATTAATTTCAGATGGTGCATCTAAAAAGACCGTTTTCTTTGAAAAAATAATAGAATGAAATAAAATAAAATATGACAGCGAAATAAAATGGGCGGAACACGGAGGAATCCCTAATCCTTCTCTTTATGTTGAACTCAAAGAAACGTGTAGAAATTATATTTATTTTTATTAATTAGGAATGTTTTTTAAATCTCGTTTGTGTTCGATCCTTCGCTGCTTTTAAAATGAGCACAGGTCTATTTGTACGATGAACCATTTTTAAACCAATCGTTCTATATAGTTTCAGAGATATGTGATGTACTAGTTTCCATGTGGCCTGTATAGTTATGAACAGGCACAACAGTGAACAGGGCGAAATGCCGAAACGCATCAGACAGACCAATCCAACAAAACGCATCTTTATTTAAGGTATTGGCTGAAATGAAAAAGTTAGTGTCACGAGCGGGATTCGAACCCACGACCTTCGGCTGCTCTACCACTTGAGCTATAGTGACTTCGATCCACTCAAGCCGCCAACTTCCCATCTCAACCTCAGCTTTCGAATTTTCCCTCCTTTTTGCTTCTTTTCAAATGACGTGTAGTCGAGGATTCGATTATCGGCGACAGATCAATTGGCAGCGGAGAGCTTTAGTGAAGATATACTTCGTTTTACATAATAAATGGGGACTGACTATATGGTCCCGGAAACAATCTTCACAACCTCCTATAAAATCTCAACAGACTATAAAGAAGAGGAAGAACACAGGAGAACATCGATGGTATACGGATGGCTCCAAAACAAATGAAGGGACCGGATTCAGGTGTTTTCTGTACAAGCCCAAAATATGAGCAATCAAACTCATTAGGAAAGTACACCTCGGTCTTTCAAGCAGAAATACATGCCATCAATGCTTGTGCCCTGGAAAATCTTAAAAGAGGTTACACTGACAAAAAAATCCTCATAAGATCAGACAGCTAAACAGCCATTAAAGCTCTGACATGCACAAGAATTACATCAAAATTAGTCAATGAATGCTTCCAAAATCTCCAAAACCTGGGGGAACACAACAACCTAACGGTATCTTGGGTGCCAGGGCACAGGAGAATTTTGGGAAATGAAGAAACAGGCAGACTGGCCAGAGGAGGATCCGCAAGACCACACATAGGCCCCGAACCTATCCTTGAGATATCAAAAAAAACATAGAATCCTCTATCGCAGAATGGATCCAAACAAAACAAAAAAGAGAAGGGGATAAACTCTAGCAGTGCTAGACATAGTAAACTTATGATGAAACAACCCTCACCAAAACTAGCAAAAACACTACTACAATTGAGAGGAGTGGTGGGGCTACTAACCGGCATATAAGAAAACATCTGCACAACATGGGCATATACAATGATGACCCCATTTGCAGAGTATGTAATGAGGAGGAGGAAACAGCCTTCATCTTCGAATGCGAAGCAACGGCTCAATGGAGGGAGGTTCAATCTAACGTATAAAAACGACTCAGAGAACCACATTGAAGCAACAACAGTCAATACTTCTGAGAAAAAGGATCGAATCTATTGACTAAACCAAGAAACTAGGAAGGTACAATAAGCCAGAAGGTAGCAGTGCCTGGGGTACACAAACCCAGCCTCCTAATATCCTTTTCCACCATACCATACCATACCATACATAATAAATCCATTATACGTCGCTGGTCTGATACGTAAAGATTAATCCTTTTTAAAATTTATTTTTAATCAAGTGCATACAAAAAAAACCACATTTGTGAGTGTACAGATGAGAAATTATTTTAAGGCATGTACAAGTTTGAAACAGAAAAACGGATCGGTATGGACAACTGTGGCCTAGCTTGTTTCAGCTCAACAACTCTTAGAGCCTTTTAATTCCGAAGTTGCAAAACTTGCCTAGTTTAGCGTTGTGGTTGAAAAAGCCCCTTGTCTACTTTCTACATTGTTTAAGCTTTTTTAACGATGAGAGAGCAGAATTAGATTAAGCTCCTTGAGCACAGTCGAAATTTCCATTTTTCCAAGAAAGGGAGCCCTTGGAGGTTTAAAAAGTTTTACAAAAGCCCTCGGAGGGCGGAAAGAAAATCGTCATGTATATTATGAGCATGAATTTATTCAGAACATAAGCCGTCCTGTATAGATATAATCAAAATAAAAATATAAAAATATTTAACCCCGGTTGAATTAACACGCGAGTGTAAATTGTCCCGGGGAAAATTATTTGCCTCTTTAGGGCCGGCTCGCACTGAGCACGCACTTAATGCAAACCGTGCGTAAGTGAAGGTTTTCTTCCTGAATTTAAATAGGCTTTGCGATAACGGTTAATCGATGGGGCGTAAAGTGATTTTATGATTATTCAGAAATCGTGAGGTGAGGTGCGGTGTAGTTGTAATTTTATGACGTGATTTGGAAAAATTCAATAATCAAAATCCAATAACTTTATTGTAACGAGAGTTTCTCGAAGCATCTCCCTCCGCCCTTTCAAGACATTTGAACAATCTCATGTCGGTTTTATTTATTGATCAACAGTCGGAAACATAACGAATCGGTTCAGTTTAATTGGATTTGTAACCGAAGATGAAAAATAGGCCATGGTCTGTAAAGTTCAGAAAGAAAAACTTCTAGAAAGTTATGACTTCTGAAGAACTTTCTGCCTTATTTGTTATTAGTTTATGAGGAAAGTATCTGGGATTTTCACATCGCATTGCAGGCATGTAATGACTTATAAAGATCAAATTAATAAAAATAGAAATTAACGTATCGCGCGTCATTTTGGAGGTTTATCAACTTCTCTTTTTTTTTGATATTTTCTTAGATGGTTCTATATTTGTTTTTGTTAATCCAATAATAAGTTCAGGGCCTATGTATAGTTTTGCAAATCTTTCTCTGTTCAGTAGATCTGTTTTTTTGTGTTTTTTGTTTGTTACGGAAAATTCCTTCGTATCCTAGTACCCAAGATATCAAATTGTTGGTTTTTTGGACTCACTGATTAATTTTGATTGATATAGTTTACATGCTAATAACTTCTTGGCTAACCGATCTTATGTGGATTTTTGTCAGTATATAGCAAAGTCGATAGATATATTGTTATTATATGTATATACAAATATAATTGACTGATTTTACAAACAAAAATTAGGCAAAAGGATGATGTTGCCACCTATTAAAAACAAAATTTAATTGTATACCCCGTTAAACGGGTATGGAGATTGAGTGTCAATTTAAAACCGCCCCTCTCCCCAACATTTTGGTCCTCCGGGCCGGATGAAAATACTGTTGTCGTAGGGACCGTGAAGTCGGTAATATGACGACACAGTACCGACGAGTCAATCGGTGGTGGATATCGATTTTAGGTTCGGTGAGTCTTATGCTTGTACGCTGACATACTTAAACCTTTGCTGATGCTACGGCAATCCTCTCCGACAGCCTGCATTCTGACCAAGCAGCACGATCCCTTGCGATTTCTCATCCTTGAACTGCGATTTTGAAAACTAGGGGATCAAAACAAAGGGAAACAAATCTATGTTAACTTCAACCTAAACACCAAAATACGCCTTTCATTTACCTCCAAATTCCTTTGCCATATCATGACTCACATAAAGGTCGTTTACGTCTAACGTCGGCCCCTCACGTTAAAAACAAATGTGAGTAGATAACTATATAGATATAAACATGTACAAAATTACTTAGAAAAAGATACTGTACGTTGCAGTGTTTTAACAGACTAGAACTGCATGCTGCTGCAACAGATCAAATCCTGACAGAATCCAATACTCGATCGTTTCTATTCCAGTAAACATTGGTATCTTCATCCGGCCCGGAGGACCAACTACCAGATTTCAAAAGGTTAAACGACAAGTAAACATTGCATTCTGTCCATGACCTGGCTGTTACTTCTCCAAACAGTAATCTTCATGACTAGTTGTATGCACAATAGCCGTTGGATAGCCAACATACATAGTTTTTTTAGTATCATCTCTGTTATTTTAGTTAATTATTAAACTACTATTATTACTAAGTTGTACTATTATTACTAAGAAAAGTTTAAAATAACGGTTGTTTATTTATGTAATTTAATGCGACTTTTCTAGCCTCTGCAATTATCCAACCATCGCGGTTAGCGGTTCATAAATAGGAAAATGTAGTTCTTCGTTAATTCTTGAAAATAAGGTAAGGTCTCGGGGGCACAAAGTTCAGAAGAGTAGTGAGCTTTAATTTAAAGTCTATTAAAAATGAAGGAACGTTTGTACTGGCCTTGGAAGCGTTAACTGGAGCAGCAACATTTAATTTGGGGGCAAAAAATTCCACGTTGATTTTCACCACAGGGTCTCTCTTTTACCAGCTCCGTCCCAGCAATTAACCCGGCATTCTTTATACGCCCTGGAAACGGGAAAGGCCGCCGCTTCAGTGTGATGACAATTAAGGGTTGTTTCCTTGGCCGTAGGCGGGGGTGGATCAAAGGTGGCAAAGTAAGATGTGAACAATTTGCGATGTGTCGTCGGGAAATGGGCGCGGAGCACGGCCGTCCGGGGGGATGTGAGCATGCTCCATTTCGTATCGACAACGGGAATCCTTCCGCTCCCCCGAGCTTTTACAAGAATGTGTTCATTAATAGATCTCCCCCTCCGCAAGTGTTCAAAGGACTTCCTTTTAATCAAAAACCTGTAATAAATTTCCTGTGAGATATTAATCTGAACACTCCTTAAACTCAAACTTCAATAAAATTACTATCAGACGTTTTAGTAGCGTACAAACTAATTATATTCATTTCGCTAATTAACAGGAATTAATTGATGGCTTTATTAGTCACTATATATATATTTATTTATTTATTATTGAAGAGAAAAACACTAGCTAGTCAAAGCAGAAATAGATTATAAACTTAATTTGAGTAGGAACCATCTTTAAAAAAAAAAAAAAAGATCGAACTCCACTCTCACTCCATCATTCATAATTTGTATTAATTTGCTGGTCAAAGCAATAATGGATTTTTTTTTAACTTAATGATAGTAGGGACTATCTTTTTTTTTTTTTTTAAAGGATCGAACTCCACGCTCACTCCATCATTCATAATTTCTATTAATTTGCTGGTCAATGCAGTAGTGAATTATAAAAAAAACCTAATGTGAGTAGGAACCATCTTTTAAAAAAAGGGTGGAACTCAACTCTCACTCCCTCATTCACAATTTCTATTAATTGGCTGGTCAAAGCAATAATGGATTCTTTGTAAAAACTTAATGCTAGTAGGGACTATCTTTTTTTTTTTTTTTTTAAAGGATCGAACTCCACGCTCACTCCATCATTCATAATTTCTATTAATTTGCTAGTCAAAGCAGTAATGGACTATTAAAAAAAACTTCAACTCTCACTCAAAGGCGCAATGGATTATACAAAAACAATGTTCGCAGGAACCATAGTTTTAAAAAAAGGATCAAACTCCACAGGCACTCCATCATTCATAATTTTTAATAACAATTCAATATCATATGATCTAAACTCTATTTGAGTATATTTTCAGATGCTACAAAAAGAACTCGATAAGGTGTTTGTATCGAATGACAATATTTTACACCAAAAGTACTAGGCATCAAAAGAAAAGACACGATTCACTCATATCAATTGGTATGTCTCTACTCATCAGAAGTATACCGTTTTATACTGTACACTTCGTTATCAGGGATATGGTAAAATAAAATATTTTAATTTTAAATCTTCTAGTTTTCGGAACTTTATTGTACCGTCTTCAGGGCTCGACAAAAGGATGTATTTTGGCCAATTTAACATCAATACATGTAAAAACATGACATACATTTAAACATTTGTAGTCAGAAGTAAACTTTAATTGTTTTACTCTCATGCCAACACTGGAAGTGTTGTATTTTTTATTTTATTTCCACCCAAACATTTTTCAGCGCTAGCATGCAAATAATCCGCATATGAGTATCCAAACCGTTGGAAATTTTTGAATCATGGGAAAGAAAACTAAACTATGACTAATAATCGGACAAACCTGAACCACTTGAATTAAGTGGACTGCTATACAACAGCCGTTTGTTTTTTGTTTTTTAAATTAAAAAAACTTTTGCCTTTGTTATTTTATTCGATTATTATATAATTAATTATTAATTGAGGAATTATCATTCTTCTAAAAACACTTAATATCCCGATCGTTAAAACGTACGATATATCGGCAATTATAATTTCAGGCCAGTCCTAGAAACGTGCCATTCTCATTGCATACACGTCAAATATATAGAAAAATGTATCACGTATACAGAAAGGATCCACTCTCCCCTTTCTGGGCACGCTCATTGAAAGGATTACCGTTAGAAAAGCCCCTATCCCATCTGGCACACCCGGAGAAATAGGGAAGTAGATCAGCTGGAAGAGATTGTGCTATTCGGGATATTGCCAAAAGGAGGGCCAGGTGCGGATCGGGATGCCAGGGCAAGCAAAAAATGTAAAGAAACGTATCTTTCAATCCTTTTACTATTTACTCCATAGAAACTACATATGAAAACAGTTTCTAGTGACGGTTTTTTTAAAGCGTCTACTTTCATTGGCTTATTCACAATCTTCTTTTCTACTGAAAATCATTTTTGGATTGAAAAACTAACGTTTACGTATTCAATAAAAATGACGAAAGGTAAAGCGGTCTATTAAATATAATTTCCTTAGAAAAGGCTTTTAGCGGAAAATTGATCTTTGGATTTCTTTAGCTTTCAGTCTGTCCTTTAGAAAAAATATTTCTGAAAGCATTACAAAGCCTCTCTGTATAATATTATAATTCACACTTACTTTCAACATTCAGTTTTTTTCTAAAATCTAAACACAATCTAAATTTTACCCTCTTTGAAACAGTAAAATAAAAATGAACGTTTGTTGACACAATAATAATTTCAACAAATAAAACAAAATTATGAAAAAAGTAGTAGCGAATTAAAAAAATATGTTGATTGTTTGAAAATTATATTCTTGTTCTAGTAATAACCTAAATAGTTAGATTTTACATAATTAAACAGATTAACGTTAAGTAGCCTGCTTCGAGAAAAGAAATAATTTTATTGAGTAAAATTCCTGGTAGTGTCCTTACATAGATATGAACACTTGGTGCCTATGGTCAATAGAAAAGGCTCTATTTTTTAACTTGATAAAAATGAAAATAATCTAGAATTTAGAAGTGAAATAATTCCAGCTAAAAATGAATATCTTTAAATCCATCTGACTTCGAGAGAAACATTTTACCACCGAAAATAAAACGTTGCAATTACCTTTTCCTGTACAAATTTATCAAAAATTCTGCATATATTATTTTATTACACTACATTTGGTTTTAAGCCGGGTTATGTAATATTTTTTGTTTGCACAATTTACATTTTACTTACGGTGCTAGACTTCCTTTTTTCAGTCGACAACCTGCGGCATAAAATAAGTCTCTCCAGTGACATCTATCTTCTCAGCGCGCTAATAGAAAACGCATAAAATAGCCAACCTAAAGATCCCCTCGAGACTAAGTAATAACAGCACTAACCTCATACAATATTCAGTACTACATGCAAAGGCGAATGTCGGATTACTGGGACAAAGAAAAAAAAGGGATATCCCAAGGTTGGATACTAAGTCCAACACTTTTCAGAGTTTACATATACGACTTGGAAGAAGGAAATGGGAAGACATTAAGAAATTACATATTGCTGACTTTATTACAGCATACTGTGAAAGGTTGACAAGCAAAACGATCTCACAAGAAAAAAGTGCCATGATCTGCATTACGAAAATCGGAGATAGTTAGATGCAGTGTGTCATCTAGTTATTGATTAAAATAGTCCAAAAACTATTTTGGAAATCACAAAGGAGGCGGTTCAAACTGTGACACGATACTGTAAGTGATAAAATGCATAAACAATCAGAATTAGGAGGAATACATTCCTGCACAGAATTTATAAGGACGCCGGGGAGATGCACAAGAAAAAAGTGGAGAAAGTATCGTGCAATGTAAGTGTAAGTGATTTATTATTTGCATCAACGAAAGTCCTCTCAGTAAAATATAGAATCTTAAATAGAAAAAATTAGTTGCGAATCGTGACCAAGCGACTGGTGATACAACAGGTGAGAAGTGGTCTAATCTGTCAGAAAATGTGTTCAAGCTGACCTCGCGTCTACACATCATGAGTTCACCTACTCTCAAACCATGTAATCCCGCAGCATCAGAGGCGCTACATTGAAGAAAAAAAGTAAACTCCCAAGGTTTTCATATACAGTGCGCAATTTGTGACAACAAGGGAGGGACTGAAATAAGTTTTGACGGAAAAAGTGGAAAGTGTTGCAATCCTTTCTGACTCGCCTAGTGGATTGCAAGGAATAAATTCACAACTAATGACAATATTCTCAATCGATCAATATTGAAAGAAACAAGAAAAAAACGCAGGTGAGACTGTTATCGATAAAATGGCAGATTTAAAAGGAAACATAAAAGTAGATTCACTACCCAAACAGGCGTGTGATAAAGGAGAAAGACTTAGTTGCAGATATAAAAAGAAAGTGCTACGAAATGTAGAACTGCGGTTTTTACGAATCACTGCGGACTAAAGAGAAATAATAGTACAATAAAAACGTGCATTACGATAAAAGCAATAGTATAAAAAGTAATTCTATTAATCAAGATTACGATTTAGTCACAACCACGGCACACAGGATCAGGTTTTTCACGGGGAAGGGGCAAATGCAGTATCGAAACCATCAGATATGCCATAACCTTTTTTTAGAGTGCCAGCTCGGAAGGACGGTAGGAAACCTCTGCTCCCTTGCAAACTCGCATATCGTAAGATGGAAATTCTTGTAATCTTTAATGACTGAACAATCATCACGTTGTAGTGTGATGTAAACAGATTTTTTTTTTTGAATAGTTAAGATTTATATGTTGTCATTTATCAATGGTTTGATAAACATGCAATTTGATCATTACTAAATCATTTTGGTCAGATTATCTTCGTTGGTTTGATCTTCCGGAAATGTTAAAATTTCTACAAAAAATTTTGGATAAATGATAGTGATTAATCATTGTTATAATATAGATAATAAACATTAACAAATATTGAAAAAGTTAAAATGTGTGATAGGTATTTTTTTATGACCCATTCCCCAGTAAATAAGAAGAAATAATAATGAATGTTTTGTTTCATTTTGTACGTTTCAATAGCAATGTAAGAAAAGAAAACCATTTCCATTAGAAGGTTTTTCATTAAAGGGTTGAAATTAACAAAATACCGTGTTTCATGCTCTTCGTTTTTCATAAAATAAGAGATAATAAGAAAATTGAGCGGAACCTCAGGAACAACGCTGTCATTTTATTAAGGATAAAAAATAATCTGTTTCGTACATTAACTTCTTCACACCCTTTCCGTGTTGTAAGTTTATTATACTTCATACCACTGTCATAAAATATGACGGCGTTATTATATTTCATGCCGGGCGTAGCATTGGTTAGAATTTATGAGATGCTGGAAAAAGGAAATTCAAAAATGAAGAGAAAAAAGTTCCCCAAGATTGTAATTAGTAAAGTTTGGATCCGGGAAAGGCCGGCGGAAGGGCAAATATTTGCAGGTCCCGAAGGATATATTTAACCCCTTTCCGCCATCCCTTCATCGGCTCTATGAGATTTCTCTGAAAAATGTTTTTCCAACGGTGGAGGTTTAATAAAGTTTTAGAAGTGAGGGGCGGGTGGGATTTAGCGACCTTGCCAAAGGTCATCTTCCTCGACAAACCACCTCGGCCCTCGAACAACCCCCTGCTTAAAAACCTTGACTCATCCAAGTCCCGCCCAGAATTTTCAAAACCGCAATAATCGGACTCTTTCCGTCACGCTCTTGTGGCACGCATTAAATTCAACCTCGTGCCGCATTGCGCACAGTTGAGAGCGCAAACGTATTCAGCGTATTTTGCAACAATCCTCCTTCGGATTCTTTACCTTTTCTCTCGGCCATTTTTCATTTATTTCATCAAATAAAGCGATAAGCCAACAGAAAACATTACCCCTCTACAGTTTTTATGATTATTTTTAGCAGCCTATAACTATTGCATTTTTTGGCACAATAACAAAACTGCGATGTAGATCAAATCACTTGGATATGTATGTCGTTTCGAAAATTGTTTCCGCATAAACAAAGTTGCGCTTATATTACAATTTTTTACAAAATTCTAAAGCTTGATCAAAATATATTGTCACCTCCTTTTCTACTGTATTTTTAATTTTCTGTAAGACTATTTATCGAAACAATGAGTTATTTTAATTGTGTGTGTATAATATATAAATTCATCTTTCTATTTCATTTACTTTTTCTCTTTCTCATTTTTCACGCTTTTATTATTTGGCCCTATTTTCCTAGTTCTTTTCATCTAACCTATATATATCTCACTTTTGTTTATTTCGTTCTACTATAATAATTTAGCCAGTAAAAAAATTTAGTTCATTCTTAATTTTTATTTTAAAAAAAGGTATACTATAACGTACAACGTAACGGTATTGATGGTTTAGTAGATCGAGCAATAAGCCACTAACTTTTTAATCTATGTTGCAGTATTCGTACAATTCCAGCCTTAAATACTTTCCTATAATTTAAAAATGCACTTATTTAATTTTTTATTATTCTCTCTCTCTCTCTCTCTCTCTCTCTCTCTCTCTCTCTCTC
>CM077105.1:11161929-11181524 GCA_039619505.1 Cimex hemipterus
TCTCTCTCTCTCTCTCTCTCTCTCTCTCTCTCCTCTCTCTCTCTCTGATTCGACCTCTCTTCATGGTATGCAATTTCATACTCTATCCTGTATCCTCTATAGCTTTTAATTGGTCTTTCTGTCTCTGTCTCTACTTGCTTTTACTCTCTCACTCTCTCTCACTCTCACACTCTCTCACCCTCTCTCTCATTCTCACTCTCACTCTCTCTCAGTCTATCCTTCATCTCTTTTCTTCTCCCTCCTCCTTTTCTCTCTTTCGTCTTCTCACTCCAATTTTTTCTCCTTCCTCTTCTTCTCTCTCTCTCACTTCTCTCACTCTCTCTCTCTCCTTTCTCTCTTTTCTTCTCCCTCCTCCTTTTCTCTCTTTCGTCTTTTCACTCCATTTTTTCTCCTTCTCTTCTTTTCTCTCTCTCTCACTCTCTCTCTCCTTCCTCTCTTTTCTTCTCCCTCCTCGTTTTCTCTCTTTCGTCTTCTCACTCCATTTTTTCTCCTTCTCTTCTTTTCTTTCCCTCTTTCTCTAGCTCTCCTCCTTTTTATATGCAATGCAATGTAAGCGCTGTTTGACTTGAAAATTGTTCAGCCTTTATTTGTTAACAATCGCTACATTATTTCGGTATGATTCTAGAATGTTTTTACTTTATCTATTAAAATTTAAAAAAATAATAATTTAGTCGATAAAATAAATAAAAAAAAAGTTCAGAGTATTTCCTGTTAGACTTTTTATTCATCAGCCTATTACGTCCATTCCCATTTCCCAACATGGCAGGCCCGCTCCTTAGGACTGCTTAGAACAAGTTAATCCCTATAAATTAAGTACGCACTAATGAAAATTGTACTAACTCCGGGTAGATAGAACAGAACGCAATCTTGGAACCGGAATTGATTAAATACATCAGTGCAGACTACAACTTCAAAGTTTCCACCTCAGTTATTACCTCAAAATGTTAAATTTCGTATGGAGGGAAAACTAAAACATGTGGAACATTTGTTCATAAATTTGTAAATATATTACTGTTATGCTGCAATACATCACTTGTAAAAGTGAATTTTTTGTATTAGTTTTGAATTTCGTTTTAATTCACATTCCGAAAAGTAATAATCGTGTTGAAAGTATCTCGTGTGAAATGTCAGAAATAAACATATTTTATCTCAATGCAAGAATCTAAGAGCCTATCAAGACATTAAAACATAAATTTAATTTGCTATAGTAGTTTTTTCTTTTACAAAATTGTTTATTTGAATATGCCACAAGTTTTTGTTTTTTAATTTTTGTAATTCGTCAGTTTTGATCGATTGTGGCTAAATATTGAGAATGTTGCTTTTCAGCTCAGTTCCCGCTTTTTTAGTCAGGTATGTGGGTCCCAAGTACAGATAATTAATTTAATTATGTTTTTTATTACTACGAACCATTGTAACTTTGGTAAATAAATAAATAATAAAATTGCCATGGATTTTAATAGTAAAACTTTTTGATGAAGATTTCAACCCACAGAACACGGAACATACTTTATATGATCTTCCCCATTTTATTAATCCTGTTTGGATTGATTATCAAGTTGCGAACATGAAAGCCGGACGTTGAATAAATATTTAGCAGAAGAGAGGCATAAAAGACAGATTTATATTATGATATATACGGCCCCTTACAGACCCAATACCGACAAAAGCAATTTTTCCTTTTTTAACGAACCATTTCAATCAAATCTGTCCTCTTGAATCTGACGGAAATAATATTTTGGGATTTTCCTTTCCCTTTATTTCTTAAGGTTTCTTTGACTGAAAAACACCTGTATTCATATAGGCCAAAGATAAAATTAGATGTTTTAAACCCGCCTTAATTCGTTTTTTAAATAAGTCTTGAATATTCAATAATTTCAAAGTTCAGAGGGACACTTGGATTAAAAGGGGAGGTTTTGTTATTTGGCACCACCTCTGGTACAATGAATTTTCGTTTATTTACCCAAATACCTTTAAACTATAAAAATAAACTAAAAAACTACTATCCGTTTAATTTTAAAAAATTAATAATAATGATTTTTTAGGCTAATATCCAATTTTAATTTAAGTCGAGGCACATTCTGAATTCATTAAACTGTTGGAGATTTAGACTATGTAGAATTGTTTGATGTCTCGAGTGTAATGATTGTTTTATATGTTGTGTTATATATAGGTTTGTATAGGGTATAATTAGGGGGGTATAATAGGGTAGGATATAATTAAAAAAGCTTAATAGAAAGACAAATCTATTGTTGGATAAACTTACCGTTATTCTACCTGGGGGATTTACTACTTGGCGTTTGAGAAATGCCATTTCCCAGGCTCTTTTTCCGAAATTGCCGTCTTATTTTCATATTTTGAAGATTGCCGGTTTTCCGGACTTTTGATGGTGATTCATTGCGACCGAAGGGCCGACGTCTCGCGGGGGCGAATTCATCAAAAATTAAACGAACGGCAACCATATCTCGTTCGAGAAATCGTTGGGACCTTCCTCCGGCCGCAATATTCTTCAGACGTAGGCCCATTCATACGCAGTTATTCTTTAAAAAAGAATAAATCTATAATTTATTAAAAGACAGACACTAGTAGGTTGTGATTTATTTCAAACTATACGTATTTTTATTGTTATATTAATTACCATACGTACTTAGTGTAAACCAAATTAAAGGAGATCAGAATTCGATCCTCTCTTGAGCATCCAGTAAATAAACGACCTCATTTCGTCTAAGTACCTTAAACGATAGTTCTTTCTCACATTTTCAACGACACAGATTTCAAGCATTAAGCGCTCATCATCAGCTTGAAGGAGTTACAAACGATATGAATAATTTACGATTATTGTAAGAGTGAACCCTCAGACACACGGCCAACACGACGTTCCAATTTTGAATGTACAAAAAACGTAAAAACACAACTAAATATTATCCTAAGGAATACTGTGAAATAAATTTAAATCAGCGATTAAATTTTATGTCAAATATTCACGTACATGTTTAAAATAGGAGGTATATCACAATATATTATATTGAAATTATTTATGCATGTATACACGTGTTGTTTTACGTTTTTAAATTTCTCAAACTAATTTATTTCTCATAATTTTCTGAAAACTATTCAACTCTACAACATCACTGATGAATTAAATCTGGTTACTTCACTATTAACGTACAGAATGGTTATAATGTGCTTTGATTAGTGACCGTTAATGGATAATTATTTAGAAATCGTGAAATGCCGTCTGGTGTGATATAGGTTTCAGAAAAACGTTGGCACGACAAAGAATTTCCGAATAACCATCTCTAACGATCACTACTCACCACAATGTTTTACGTTAATATAAAACAAGAATAAAAGAGGTCTCAAATGTCACCCTTGCTTAACCCTTAAATGGCAGATATCTCACCTGACGATTTACCTCGAAATTTAAAAAATAGCCTTTGTAAGATTTAAACCATAAAAATAAGCATTTATAATTTGACGGAGGATTTTAAACTGATTTGATTGGAGTCGTTGGAAATTGGAATACTTGACTGAGCCCCACACTTCACGGCGAAACACTTAGGTAGATTTTATTCCTTGTCTTCTAATTTGATCATTCAAAAATCGTGAGATCCGGCCTGGTGTGACGTAACTTCCAGAAAAACATTTTCTTTGTCGTGCCAACGTTTCGACCTTTATTGAAATCATCATCAGGGCCTGGGATTTACAAACATTTTTTAAATATAACTTTTTTCCACATCCTACATGTATTTGTTAAATGTAAACAATGTTTATAAGTCCCACGCCCTGAAGATGATTTCGATAAAGATCGAAACGTTGGCTCGATAATGAAAATGTTTCACTGAAACCTACATCACACCAGACAGCATCCCACGATTTCTGAATAATTAATTTTACGAAAAAATTGGGTCAGGATTGTTGTTAGTTGGCTGTTAATAGAATGTAAAATATATTTACTCTTTATAATACAACGTAATTTTAATTAATGCCTTTATTAAATATAATGCTACACAAAAAAAATCAAACGTGAATAAACTTCTGACGGACAACACTGGCGTAATGGGAAGATGGACCGTCTGAGAAAGTATTGTTCGAACAGCAAACTCTAAAAATAATGAATCCACACAAAAATAAAAGTAATAGTTGTAAATAAATGCAAGTATAAGTAGTGTACAACATACAATACCAAAATACATGAAATAACGTTAATAATTTTTTCACTGAACACGTTTTTTCAACGTTTCAATTGATTTCTCTTCAATTAACAATCGTTTCTTCTCAACGTTCTCTCTACTTGAAACTGTATTTTAGGGGCGATGGTGGTCGGAATGGTTGTGATACGGCGCTCATCGCTGTAAGGTAAAGGTCCAGGGTTCGAATTAGGTTTTGTTTGAAAAACACTGGCTCCACGAAAGTTGTTATGACCTCTGCTGTCATGAACCTTGATAAAACATTTTTTCTTCAGAAA
Source organism: Cimex hemipterus (assembly GCA_039619505.1). Classification (NCBI taxonomy): domain Eukaryota; kingdom Metazoa; phylum Arthropoda; class Insecta; order Hemiptera; family Cimicidae; genus Cimex; species Cimex hemipterus. The sequence continues at coordinate 11,166,395 of CM077105.1, forward strand.
AAGTAATAATTAATTTTACAAAAATTTATTGTTTCATCGAATAAAACAATTTACAAACCAAAAGTAATTCAATAGACATGTTTATTCGGAAATGGTGAGATGTAGTTTTCAGGAAAACATTTTCTTTATCTTGCCAACGTTTCGATCTTTATTGGGATCATCTTCAGTACCTGGGATTTACAAACATTGTTTACATTTAACAAATACATGTAGAATATGAAAAAAACGCGTACGCAGAAAACAAACACTTTGAGTGAGTAGAAATACTTTATATATAAATATAAAAATATTTTTTGCATTTATAAATTTACATTTTCCCACGTAATACGTACATTTTTAAATTTAAACCATGTTTGTACATCCCAGGCCCTGAAGATGATCTCAGTAAAGATCGAAACGTTGGAACGACAAAGAAAATGATTTTTTGAATCCTACATCACACCATTTCCGAATAATCTTAGACTAACGGTCACTAATCACCACACATCTCTAGACAAGTTAGCTCTGGACAGGATGAAATTGAACTGAGTTTTTTTTTAAATTAACGAATTTAAAAGGCTTATTAACACTTTGACCGCATCGAACGTTTTTCCAGTAATCATTGACTAATGGTCACTAATTACCACACTTTATTAGCACCCTTTAAAGGTGAACTTATTAATGTTAAGTTTACAGTTTAAGTCAACTATTAATCTTTTAACCTGGTTATTAAAGAAAATAAACAAATAACTTCGATTTTCGTCTTCAAGTATATATATATAATCGAACTTGTCTATAAGAATTGAAGTCATTTATTGATGTTAACGGAAAAAGGCAAGACTTGTTGCTTGCTTATGGCACAATACCAATTCATTAATCACTTGTCAGAACTATGAATTTCTTCTTAATTCATTATTAAGGAAGAATCGTCCTTTCTTAAAGGAGAAGCAATTTTCCGTAAGAATTACAACTGTATCAGAAACTTTTAAGTTTTGATTGTTTCTCACATTGCTTTCAAACCAATTAGTTAGTTCCAAAAGCGACCAACAAATTTGCAAAAGTAATTTTACATTTTCCGATCGTCATGTAGATTATTGGTACCTCCAGGAGTCGTAGAGTATTTTGTCGGTCGTCCTCCCTATGATTGTATGAAAAAATGGAGCAGACGTTTTTTGTTTTTGGAAAAAACTGTTTCCCAGAACATGTTATAAAGCATTACATTTCACATGACATCGACAATATCATATATTAACAAACCAGAACACAACAACAATGTAAGTTATCGTAATTTAATCAATGTCGAACATAAAATTCCAGTTTGACGGATAAAAATCAACGGATACAAAAACGGAAAACAGCAGCAACGAACATTTTATACAGACTATAATCAGTTGTCACTTATACAAACAACAATTAACGAAATGAGGGGTCATGCCTCAAATAAAACGACACCATTAAAAACTAGTTTAGATTATCAAGGAAAAATCAGATTTCAATCATTTACCAACAATGAGGTATAACAGAATATATGACAACGAATTTACTAAAGGAATGAAATTAATAAATTAATCCAAACTTTTCACAAAATTAATGCAATAGACTATTACGATTCTAACAACTGCAAATCTGCATGAATTAATGTAAAAAATAAAATAATAAAGTTGGTTTAAATTATTACATTACAAGCAGGATAAATACGGATTATACTGACGAAGATATAAACAAATAAAAGAAAATATTGATATATCCAAAATTACTTGAGTGTCTAAAATCAGTTCTCAAATATACAAACAACAACAATTAACATAAGGGAGGGTTCAAACAAAAAATAAAACGACGCTATTAAAAGCTAGTTTAGATTATAAACGAAAAATCAGATTTCAATTATTTACCAACAAATGAGGTATAACAGAATATGTGACAACTGAAGTAATGAAATTAATAGATTAATCCGTCGACCGGTGGAGTCCGGAGGGGATATCTCGAAGGGAAAGTGTTGTCCTGGCCCGCCTGCGGATAGGCCACACACGTGCGACTCACGGGTACCTGTTGGTTGGCACGAGTCGACCTTGGTGTCCAGCATGCCAAGTACAGAGGCTCACCGTGTCGCACGTGTTGGAGGGTTGTCGCAGCTTGGCTCTGTATAGGGACCGTAATGGAATACCGCCTGGCTATACGAGAATGCTCGAGCATGGCAGCGAATTCAAGGACAAGCTTTTTAGGTTTTTTAGAGATATCGGGATTATGGGTTGTATATAGAGGGGTATTTAGTTTATAGGTTAAGGTTTGTATTTGGTTTCAGGTAGAATAGAAGTAACTTCGTAGCGGTGCAGCATATAATTTCAAAGCTCCACCGCTGCTCCGTTAAGCCGGGTCGGGGCGGAATATCGAGTACCCTCCGACCCGGACTCTAGATAGAGGATAGGCATGTGTGATTGGAATTGTATATAGAGGTATGTATGTATTTATTGTACGAGTGAGTGTGTGAATGACTAGTTTTAGGGAACGTAAGAGCGCCGAGACCAAAGAAGTCGATGGCGCCCGACCGGAGCCCTCAACCTCGGAGTCGCTTATGCACCATGGTGGGTAACCCCCCCCCCCCTGATCTATCAGGGAGAGACCAGAGCCCTCCTAGGAGGTCTCGCAATTCTAATTCCAATAAAATAATCCAAACTTTTCCCAAAATCATTAATAGACTATTACGATTCTTTCCACATAAAATTACAGTTTATGTTGATGAAGTTATAAACAAATAAAAGAAAAAATTTATTTAAATTTTTTTATTTATTTATATTTTTTACGAGGGTTCGCAACAGTAGATTTACATCAACATTTAGGGTGCCGGTGGTTTTGAAAAACAGAGCCCATTTGTAAGCATATCGGGTTCAAATGCAAGGCTGCTGGATTCGAACCCGCCACCGTTGCCTTACGTCCACAGATCCAAAATTACGTGAACCTTCGCAAAAAAAATTATTCAATTTGTAACAAATTAAATTAAGCAGGTTTACTAATTAAGCTGATGTAAGATATTTTGATACTTACCTATATCTGGGTTTTTTCGCACAAAAAATCCAATAGATGAGTTCAAGATGTGTCAAAATTTTATATTCAATAGTTCATTTATTTTTGTGGTTCTAGACATAATTATATTTCTAATAATTAGTTCAATATAATGTCCTAGTTTTGTTTCAATACAAAAATATATTCAATTTTTTATTATAATTAATTAATATCGATTTTTTATTTTTACCCACTACATTGTAATTTAATTATTTATCTTTTTAGAAGAGTGTACAATATTGGTTTACTCTTGGAACGCACTCAATTAAGCACTGTTGAATTAATTAATTATTCAGTTATAAACCTATTAACTTGTCATCGGCCGGGTTTACTTGTATCTTTTAACGTTCACATGAATACTTCTCTATTTTATAAACGTTGTAGCATAATTTTGTATTAATTGAACGATTATAAAATTCGTTGATTCCCCAGTTTATAATTTGTCCAACCCGATCATTTTCATTATGGTAAGTAATTTATTTATTGGCTTTTTAACCATGGTTGCTAAAATTTTTAATTTGAAATCCTTCCGCTGGTGGATCATAGTAAAATCATACCCTACGCATATTTTACCCCGAAAAGATTCTGCACTTAAGAACGAACTAACGCGTACATTTCGCTAATTCGGCCGTGGATTATATTCGGTTGGAACAGGCGTCACGCAAATCCCTTAGGATTCCATTGCGCATAAAGGTTTTGTGTATTTTTTTTTTTTTGTGCTTTGTTTCGTTTTTGAAAGTCACGGAACGGAGGCAGAGCTCGCCAAGGGATCTATACATCAGATCCTATCTTGCACATGAGTAATTAGGGCAGTGTTAGGCAGTAATCCGCACGGCATGTTGTCCAAAACGAGTTTACGCATCATGTTTTGTTCCTCCGGAGGGCATTTGTTTTACGTTATTTTTGCTATTCGGGCCAACAGATTAGATAACAGCCAGTTTGAAGCAACTTGGAAAAGACAAAATTCAGGATTAGAAAGAAAAACTTTATGAATACACTACAAGTCGGGACAGCTGAACTTTTTTCAGCTAGTGTTGCACAAGGGAAGATGTGAATACTTGATTTTATCTGGCCGTCTTGAAAATTCGTTTTTATCCTTCTAACCTCCTGTGTTATTCTGGAAAATCATATTATTTTACACACAAAAAAATGGAATTGCCTTTTTATTTTATTTTTTATACCTACACGAATAAAAGCAAAATCCCCTGGGGTCAAGTTGAATAACGATTTCATTGCATTAAATTAATTAAATTTATAAAATTAAAAAATATAAGAGTGGAGTTTAAATTAACCAAAATAATAAGAGTTATTTGGCAGGGGGTGTCGGTGGCCGCAACGGTTTAGGCGTTGACAAGGCGCTCAAGACTTTAAGGTAAAGGTCCCCGGTTCGAACCCAACGGGGCCTATAATTTTTTAAGCCTTCCTTTGTGATTGAAGGCATTTATAAACAATTGAGGACTTGAGAATCTACCTCTTATCCACAAATTAACCCAATGATCTATTGTTTACAAGGTGAGATTTTCAGTACGTGGCAGTTTTTTTTATTTTTTGCAGGAAATTTTATCAAAATAGTAACTAGATTTCTAAAACCTAGTGATTATGCGACTTTCTGTTCTTATGCTATTTAATGGAGCATTTTATTTTTTAATAATAAAAAGCATTTTGTTCAAATTCATTCCACACAAAAAATTCTTTCTGCAATAACAGCAAAAGCACGAATAACCATAAGTTAATTCTATATATGTTGAAGATGTAAAATAATAAAAAATAATTTTGCTCATTTATTTTTTTTTAATATAAGTACAAGTTCTGTAGTAAATCTATTTCCATGACCTTTTCATGGTTCAAAATAATAAAATATATATAGAGTGTCATATAACGAAAGGGAGTTAACTGGATGTTTTCAGATGTAACCATACCGACGATTTCTCGATATAAATATATAAATAGCAATAATAAATAAAGTTGGCACATTGGAAATATCAGGTCATTCTTATAAGGCGATGTTATTAGGAAGAAGATTGCCTAGTGCTTCAGGATGTTTACATCCCTTCTTTGTCGAAGTGGGAAGAAAAAGCCAATAAAGCCTTCTGGGCGTCGGGGATAAGCCTTTTCCAAACCCTTGAATACAAACTCTCTGAATTAGTGGTTTAATAGGCGAACGGAGCCGCGCCAAAGGGGTCGAATTGATTCTCCCCAGGCCGGAGAAATGTACACGATATAAATCACCATGCGAGGCTTTTCTTTTTCCCCTTCTTCAATTCCTGAGTCCTCCCATGAATCATGATTCGGTCTAATCAACAAGTAGATAAACCTGTTGAGTCACGCGCCCGGTGGAAGGAAAATCTTCAATTGTTCTGTTGTTTGGTATTTTTATTGGGTCGGATCGAATTTTCAACTGTCGACCTCGTTGCCAGTACCGTTGAGGGATTCGGAAGGGCCGTGGGATCGATTGCGCCACATACTTAGGGCCTCGCCCGCAAACAGGGCTAATTGCCGATCTCTAACAGCGTGCTTAAGCGCTGTCGTAAGCACTTATTTGCTTTCACAATGATATTGATATTTCTACTATATTTGAATGCATCGATCATATCTGGAACGCATGATTTACTCGTTTTTGTGTAGAGGGTATTACCTCCTTTTGTTTCAGTAGGTTCGTAAAACAGCACTGACTTTTGAAAATGTTTTTTTCTTGTTTTATAATTTTATTTGCATTATCTGCCTTCGAGGAGAAGCCCAAATCCTAAATGAACGCACTAAGGGAGTGCACTATGGTCTTTCAACCTGAAATACATGCCGTTTAACGCTTGCTCTTTGGCAAATCTTAAAAGTGGTTACACTGGCAAAAAGTACTCATCACATCGGATACCTAAGCAGCTATTAATTGAGGCAAATCACATCAAAAATTGTCACTGAAGGCATTCAGAATTTCGAAAACTTGGGGAAATACAATAACCTAATGATTTCTTGACTACCAGGTCGAAAGGTTGTTTTCGTTAACGAACAGGCAATTAAACTGACCAAAGGAGAATCTGCCAGACCATATATAAATCGTGAACCTATTCTTGAGATTCTAGAAAAACAAACACAGAATCCTCCATCACAAAATGGCTCCAAAAAGATAAACTGTAGGGGAGCTAGACCCAGTAAGCTTATACTAAAACACCCTTACCAAGACTGACAAACTCAGTGCTAGTTTAGAGAGGGCTAAATTGAGAGGAGTGATAGGACTGGTATCTGAGAAAATATCTGCACAGCATGGATCACATATTCAACGTTGACTCCACTTTTAGGTTATGCAAATAAAAGGAACAGCCAACCATATCATCGTCGAATGCGAAGCAACCGCTCAATGGAGACATGGCGTTCCCGGGTACTCATCGTCAACAAGTCAAGAGGATCTTTATCGCCGCACCTGGCCTATTCGTCCTTGTCGGACGTTTTGCTCAATGGGGAAATACAAAAAGAAAACAAAGGGAAAGGAATTGTAGCAGGGATATTAAATGATCTGAGTACTGATGAGTAATCTGCCTGCTCACCGCCTTTCTCGTTCTCTGGCCTTAGAGGTTATCAAGAAAAGCACATTCTGGGTTAATTTGGCGGAAAGTACTCACGCCCTTTTGACTTCAACTTCCAGGATCTGGATAAATGCTGTGCCCAGTTAATGGGCATATGCCACAGGATGGATAAATGCTAACGGGAAGAGTGTGTGCGGTCGGCTCGACAGTCCAGCCGTTTTCTTTTACATAAAGATCTGCAATACCCCTCTACCCTGCTGTACCTTAATTCAAGAAAAACAGATCTTTCTCCCACAGAGCTGAGCTGGTTTTTTAAATTAATAGGGGAGTAGTTTTATCTTAACTATAATCCGTGGCGAAAAAGAGAATTACTCCTCTGTGCTCTTTGTAACCTCAGAGAGATGGGATCAATTTCTTGGGAGTATATCCCATCCTCTCGGGATTTAGATAACCCCATACAGGTCACAGCAGGCTCAGCAAAGCTCAGATAATTGAATTCTTCAATGACAGGAACAATGATACCCCTCTATTATGTGGGACACATCGAGCCATTTTCGCTATTAAACAATTAAAATTATTCTGATTTTTTTAATTTAGCATATTACATTAATATATTAATTCTTTCTGCAATCATTCATCTTAATTTGTCTGATTGGAATTATTATTAACGACGGGGTTTGAAAAATGAAGGGAAATGTTCATTTGTACCTTTTTTTCGTTTATCGTGGACAGCACACGGTTGACGAGAAAACAAATCTAGTTTGCGATCACCAACGTTGCCAATGCATGTGCTTCCATCCATCATTGACGATTGTATCGGAATCTTCCAAAGCTAGCTGTTTGTTACGAACGAGATACGATTCCTCTATCATGCCGTCAGCAGTTGATCTAGTCCACCTATTTATATATCTGTAATACAAGATGAAATACACAAAGAGGGGGAGAAGTGAACACCCCGATTTTTTTATTAATTACTTGCAATCATTATAATTTTTATTTTTTGATGTTTGCAGGATATGTTTAAAGATAAATATAAAATATATTTTTATAATTTTTTTGACAACTTCAAACTTCAATTGAAGCCCGTTCCAAGTGGTCACCAAGGATTTTAGCTGGTTGTAGTCTTGCAATTTTACACATAAAAATAAAACCGTCGCCGAAGAGCAACTTCTTCTGATGTCACCTTTGATGTATCGCGTAGCTGATAGGGAACTCTCGATGAAGATCAAATTAGTGCGACCCTGCATAGAAATGCCTGCCAAAACCCTTACACAACCACCTCCACAGCTTCCCTAGAGGGAACCCTTGTTCTTCTCTAAAACCTCTCTCGGCCGTCAGTAGACCTCAAGAAATCAAGATCATCCGAAAGTAAGATTTTAATTCAACCAACTGAGTGATTCCTTGCGAAATGTAAGCGAGCTGTTCTGCGCCTTGCCATTGTACAGATGCAGGAGTACAACAAAGAAGAAGCTTAGTTTCCTGTACAAAGTACACAAACATTCCTTTGATGCGGATGATACCACCATCGTTCGTTGTAATAAATGTCCTGTCATCTCACCGTGAAACGTACAAACACATGTCACAGCCCTTGAGCAGTAATTCAAGGGTGACAATCTACATACAAAAATATAAACACGTTCACTCTTCGTAGAATCCCACCATTCCCATGTAGTACAGTCTCACTCCCACTAGCTAATGTAGCCTGTTATCTTGGGCCACATATTGGCAAAAGTTACGTGGAACTCACATGCACAATTCAAAACACAAGAACTATACCTATTGAGATTTCTTATAAGATTGTTGGAATAATGGAATAACGATCCAAACAGACTGTACAAAATAAACGGCTCATTTATTTGAAACTCATATGGACTTACGGCATCGATTTTGGATTTACCAAAACGTTCCAACCTCCCTATAATCGCCAATTCTTCTTTCTATATATACAATCTTACCACTCAAAATGATCTTAATACCCAATATGTACCACCGTGTAAACCACTACAACAAGTTTCATAAACAATTATCCAGTCTCCCTCTCGTATCGGAAAACTTTTATCACAAATATATTATGTGTCCGGGACTTGGTCGGCTCACGTGTCCTGCATAAATCTTTTGGACCTGTTCACAAACCCCCAAGATTTTGGACCATTTAATCTCGGAGAGGATTAGGTGATGTCCTCAATGTTTCTAATTTAGACCTAGCGTACCTATCTGCGAGGTAGTGCTTTGCCGTTTCTTCTTCTATTTCGCAAAAACGGCAAAAAGGATCTGGTAGAATATCCATTATGGAGAGGTATCTTCTCAGTGGGCAGTGGCTCGTCAGAATACCTATCAGCCTCCTAATTCCCTTCTGCTGGTTTGATAAGTTTAACGAACTCTTTATATTGCCTGTGTCCAAGGATAGAATCCAGTCCTTAAGGAATTGTTTCATGCCCCAGTTATTAACACCCTCTTTCGCTGGGCTCATAGAGTTAGGTAATACTGGTTGTGGACCGACAAGCTGCAAGGAACCAAATATGGCTTAGGAGCGGCACTGAAGGCACAGACGGTTGTGGTCCGACAATTAAATTCGGCATGCAGAACACGGCGGAGTGCCCGCAGTGTTCTAACTGCTCTGAAGAGTCACCAGACCACACTTTTTCCGAATGCCCGGCCTATTCTTCTGCAACAAGCAGATGTTTAAGGGAAACGTGTTCCATAGGTTGTGACGTCCAAGCTTTCTCCAGTGCGATAATGTCAAAGGAAGGATTCGCTGCCACCAAACGATTTGTGTATCAGTTGATGACAATAAAAGGATGGCCAACACCACCCAATAGTGACGAATAAGTGTAATTGTTAATCTAAGTATCAGTGAGTTAAAATTAGACTTGTGTATATAGTATTAGAAAATTGTAGATTAATATATGTTATTAGTATTACGAGGGGTGCTCAGTCTCTTTCTCTCCTGGGCGAGGTTCAGTGTACGAGGAGATTGGGCACCCCTCATTAGCAAAGATAATTGTAAGGTGCGACCCTCATGTCATATCCCGACCAGGCACCACCCCGTGATCCATCCTGGGCACGATTCAGCCGTGGCTAACGCCTGGGGACGAGAGGGTTGGACCTTCAGAGGTACATGGATGCACAACCATCATGTGTAAGTCCGGAAACGGACATAGGAACAGGCAGCCTTAGACCTTTGAAGGTTGTGGTCCGACAAGCGCAGTATTAGAACCTTCTTTGGCTAGGCAATCCGCCTTTTCATTGCCATGGTGTCCTTTTTGTACATGTATCAGGTTCTAAAACCTGAAAGAGATATTAATGAAGTAAGCTTTTATCACGAACCCTTCAAGTAATTCTCCCGTCACTAGCTTCACGACTTTCTTGGTAACAAATTGGATTAACGCTCATGTACGGAAGTGACTATTAATGAGTTCCTTTTTTTCTAATTTATGTATATGTTTCGTGTTGTTTTGTTTTGTGTTATATAATTTTATCAAATTCACCTAATCGTAGCGATTGGCACAGGTGTAAATAAATAAATTTAAAAAAATCACGTAATTACACGGTAGATAAGATATATTTAGTGGTTAATAATTATTAGACAGTAAAGGATGTTCATTAAACCAAATTACCAAGTGAATAAAACAGATAGCACTGAACAGAAAAAGAAAGTAGAAAGCACAAGTACATTAACTCCAAATTACCGCCTCATAAACCTTGTGAAATGTTATAAATTTGTATTAATATAATGATAAATATTTGTTTGCCCACGAACTAACTACTTCAGCGGGAGTTTTACAAAAGTGAGAAAAACAGCGTCGCGGTTCGAATAAAACTTTACTTTGATAAACAGGTCGTGATCGATCCACGGTTCTCGCCGACCTTCTATGTTCGTTTCATGGAACGTTTTCAAAATACCGGCAATAAACACGGAAGTTTTAGAAAGAAAACAAACACAAAAATAAATCTTATGATGTTATTTCGACATTATTGAACTGTTTTAAGATTATTCATTATTTTTGTTAGAAAGGATTAAGTACTGATGCGAAAAACAGAAAGATGAATTTAAATTTTGTTTAAAAAAACATAGATTATGGACAGTAGGAAATAACAAATAGTTTTCTTTATTTTTGACCTATCATAAACAGCCCGTGAGTCATGGCCTATTTGTCAGTTAAGAAAAGAAACAAATTCATCATTTTTCAAACAAAAAAAACGCTAATGTAAACAACATTTACTACTAACTGCATACTGTGACCGTATTACAGATAATAAGTGCTGCTGAATATAATGGGAATGAATAAAATCGGAAAAATGTAAGAGTAGCACATCACGCCCGTGTCTGTTTGTCACGCTATCCCAGCATCGGCACGCTACATCCTAAATAACGGGTAAAGATCCAACGTTTCATGGTATTATCTCCGACTGGAAAATGAATGGCCGATTAGATTTTGGACATTGTACAGCCGATTAGTATTTCTGACATGAAGTTTTCCCATTCAGTTTTTTGTAATTAATACTTGTCAGAAACAACACCTTATATTTCTTTGTACCCTTTTTCTCTCACACGCTAGGTACACAAAACTACAATAAAACCAGAAATAGAAACATGGTACCGAGTTAATGGTTACCCTGCTCAAACTTCTCAACATCCGGTCAAGAGGTTGCACGTTTGGAACACATCTTGCAACCTTCCTCTACACGCCGGATAAATATATATAAAATTAAGTGTCTGTGCCAACCTGATATGGCCTATCTTTAATCGGGTGAGGGTGTTCTTCTTCCTTCTTCTAGGATTCAGATCATACGAAACCACCTACAGGCAGTGCTCTTCATGACTGCTATTTTCTTTTAATCGTGTTTTTTAATGCAATTTTAACGTGAAAATGCCGGAACGCGAAGGTTAAGTCCGGAGATTGGGACGTCCCGGCCTTCTCACTCACTCTCTCTCCTCTCTCTCTTTTCCCTTCTCTCACTGTTTGTTTAATTAACAAGGCCTTGAGTAAGTTTCGTTAAACCGTGATTCGAAAATTTGTTAAAAATCACTCGTTAACGACCAACGTAAAAACTTCAAACTTAAAGATGTTGTCTTAAAACTTGGTTGGACTTAGAAAGCTGAAAACAACCCAGACCGAACTTAAATCCCGTTTTAAACAATACTAAACAAAGTAGAATAGGTTCTTGGATTGAATTGATTTTCACGTGTAGACTACCTAAATTCATAAATGAAAATAATACAGTACAATCGATTCTGGTAAAAAAAAAAAATCTCTTGGACATATAAAATATTTTTTAAAAAACCGTATTTTTCTAAGAGAAATGAGCTTTAGTAATAATTTAATCTCACTTACTACCACACCAATCCTCATCCACCTTCAGTCAAAAATTAACATAAATAAATAAACATATAGAAGTAAATACAAAGAATTCAAATCTCCATTTCTAGATATATCTTCATTGTGAAAATAATATAATTTAAAACATGGAACATACTTTTACACATTATTTTACCGATGTAAATAAAGAGAAATGTAAACATTTATATAATTAATCTGGCGCGTGTTTAACAAAACTGTAATACACGAAAACTCTAGGCTACACCGAAACAATTAGAAAATAAAAGGATTAACGACTCATTTACAACCAAACATTTATCAATATTTTATCTGTTCTTTTTTACATAGCATTTTAGGACTATAATTACGCAGATAAATTGGTTTCTTTATCATAATAAAATATTAAAAATAATATTTTCTATTTTTTACTTTTCAAAAATGTAAACGTAGCTATACTAAAATATGGAAAAAAATAATACATTAACGCAGAAGCTATATTTTCTCGAGTCTATGGGACAATCATAAATGTTGGTGTAAATAAAAATTATCATAATAACATTTTTAAAATAAAATTCAATCTGCAATTGGTCCTGGATTCGAATCCTTGCATAATCCATGACTTTCAAACGAGAATGATATGGAAAAAATTAAAAGTATTGAAAATGATTTTGGAATCACTTTTATAAAAATTCAGTTCTTTAGATAATTTATAAAAATGGTGTATTATTTTTTTAAAACATTTTTCAATTAATTAATATTTACGAAAGGTATTGGTCAGCGTCACGAGCGGGATTCGAACCCACGGCTAAATACGCCGCTCCTCTACCACTTGAGCTATCGTGACTTCGTTGACTGTAATGGATTTAATAATTTTTTTAACTATTGAGATATCGTGAGATGCGGTCTGATGTGATGTAGGTTTCAGAAAAACATTTTCTTCAACGTGCCAACGTTTCGAACTTTATTGGGATCATCTTCAGGTATCATCTCAATATAGATCGAAACGTTGGCACGATAAATAAAATGTTTTTCTGAAACCTACATAACACCAGACCGCATCTCAAGATATCTCAATAATTATCGATTAACGGTCACTAATCTCTACAAAAAAAGTTTAACCTTTCGATCAGGATCCAGAACGATATTGATTTTTATGTTTCGGTTTGGTTAATGTTTAAAACTTTGATTTCCGTCTATTCTCGCAATACAACACTCACATCGTAAGTTTGTCCTACTCACAGATCTGCGAGTCACCCCTTCCTCATTTCTATTGTATAACGAGTTTATTTGTTCTGTTGTCTTTTTCTTCATTTTCAAGCTGTTTTTCGTTTAAAGATTCCTTTGTTAAAACTTTGCATGATGTCGATTTTGAGGGGTTGTCTTTCCGCCTACTACCGTCACCACTGTTTTTCTCCTTTTTTAAAAGTTAAATTTTGTTTTTCAGTGGTATTGTTCAAACATGAGTCGCAGCTTACCTGAAATATGAACTGCTCCACAGGAAGAAAATATTCGGCTTGTAAGAAACCTTCGTTGCTAAAGGATCTTCGGGATATGATTACTGGAAATGTATTTAAAAAATAGCCGAAAAAGGAGTTAATTAAACCAACATACCTATTTAATGCGACAATTAGACTGAAATATGTTCCCAGCTTCTGGAAATACGCAGAAGTCATGTGATATAAACGCCTGAAAAACTGCCGAACGAGTTCAAATCATATCAGTATCAATACAACCAATAGTTAACTGGTTTTAGTGGTCCGCTTGACCAATTAATACATTTTAATTAATTAAGGCAAAATCCAAAAAAGTTGAGATGAAAAAGTCAATGAAAAGTCTGAAAAGAAAAAAATGATGAAAAGTCAATGTCACGAGCGGGATTCGAACCCACGACCCTTGGCTTGATATCCTACTTTGATCTACTTGGGCACTAATTTCCCATCGGGTCAAGATAGCTCAAGTAGTAGAGTTGAGGCGTATTAAACCGAAGATGGTGGGTTCGAATCCCGCTCGTGACGCTGACTTTTTTTATCCCAACTAAAAATCTTAATTAATTGAAAGATTTTAATGGTAATTTTTACTGACCTACTTTCCGTAGAAAGTTTAAGTAATTTAAATCATTTTCTTTTTTTTAATCGTGTGAGCGGTTTCCAAGTTAGTCTTCTATCAAATGTAAATCCTAAATAAGTAACTTCGTCAGATTGAGGAAGAGGACCATTGTATAAATATATGCCAGGGCAAGTTCCGGGGGAGTGTAAAGGTGATGTGTTGTCGTGTTGAGTGATTAAACTTTATTTTCCAAAGAATTCTCTACTTTACAATTGTTGACATGCGATTTTTAACATAAGGGAAGATTGTGTAGAGCAGGAGAGACTTGTACAATACGGTTTGTTAAATCTGATAGTACCAATGGGTTTAGGAGCATATGTATTATTTAAATTTGAAAAAAAAATTATTTTAAGGAACCCTAGCTTTTGTCCTACAAAGATTTTCAGTTTGAGTGTGTTTGATGTTTTTGTTTTTCAAAATATTGCTGCAAATAGCTCAATATGTTTTTAATACCAAGGTAATTAATTTGCCATTAAAATAGTACAATCAATTATTATTGGTAGATATTTTTTTCTATTCATTAGGTTTTGTGTAAATTTTTGTTTTTGTTTTCCGCCTATTCTTAAAGAAATTGCTTTGCGATGTTTCTCAAACTTCTGCAATACTTGAAATTCATTTCAGTTCCTTATGCAGTTTTGTTTTTACAAATTTACACAATGTTACCAAAACATCTTGCGATATGTTTAACATTTTTTCTTTGAGTTTTAGTGAAATCTGAGAGTTGAAATCCTTGCTGACCCTTTTTTCCCATTTAGCGGGGAAGATACAACGACAATAAGATACGAGGGTGAGTAATGGATTTTTTTTTAAATTTTCATTTCCAGAGAAATTAAAAATAAACAGATTAGCAATGTCGTTAGAATGTGCTAATTCTCTTAAGGCCGCGTCATTGCTGCAGGACGTTTGCACAGACAGCACCGTTCGTTATTTAAATCTTCTGGACAAACTGACGGGTTACCATATTTCTGTTGACGTTCAATCTCGGTTTTTTTTTTTTTTTTTAATTTAAATGTTAATCTTTTTTCTGTAAGCTTTATTTAACATTTTTGCCATATATAGTTTAAATATTTTGAAAAAATTACGATCTATGAGCAAAATTTCAAGTCCATTTAAAATCATCGATTTTCTCAATTCAATAGTATAATT
>CM077105.1:11181534-11199667 GCA_039619505.1 Cimex hemipterus
TCGAAACTGAACATTTTTAGTATTATTGCAAGCTAAAGTTATAGGTTAATATCCCGCAATATTGCCGAGTTGGAGCTCATAAAAGGGATAGCACAGGCTATAAAACGGAAATCCAACAAGTCTAGTAAATATAGTAGATATTTAATATTTTTCACAAATAACAACAAATATCATAAACAACGTGTTTATTACAATAGGCAAAGTCTTGCGGTGAAATAAAAACACAATTTATCAAGTAAAATTTAACAAAAATATGATGATTATTCAATTGTCTCGCTTTGTTCAATATTTTAACTTGTCAAATCTCCAATTTAAGTAAATGTTAGAGCGTGAAAGTAACCGATAATATGATGACTTTTTTGTGGTTTTTAGGCCGGACCGTTGCGACCAGGCCCTCTAACGCCAAGCTAGCAGTAAAGATCATGATAAAAGAAAGATGGCTGCGTCAGTGGGCCGAGTCGTCCGAGAGGCTTTTGCGCGTCAAGAGCACGATTTGTAGATGCCCCCCCCCCCGAGAATCTGAGCCGGAAACAAGTAAGAATAGACCATACGCGGTTGACACCCGGGCACTTGCTCTTGGGCCAAAGCCCGCGCAGTTGCCCCTTATGCAATGAAAGGTTGCTCGATGTGTGCCACATAATGGAAACATGTCATGCCTTGGTTCCCTACAGGGAGGGTGTAGGGATGCCATCTAATCTGAAAATGGAACTCTAGCACTGCAGCATGTTTCTAGATCCCCTGTGACGCTTTTTAAGGGAAATTAGGATTTTTTATTGAATATAATATGTCTTATGTGTTGTCTGTCTATGTTTTGTCTGAGTGCATGTATTTATTAGCGTGAATGGTGAGGGGTGAAGCCCTTCGAAGTCGAGAGCGTAAGAGTGTGTGTTCGGGGTCGAGGCGGAATATTTATAAAAGTATCCATCGGGTCGGCGCGGAATACCAATTACTCCGCCGACCAAACGTAATGAGTGTACTGTATGGATGTATTTATGTGTATGAATGTATTTATTTGGATGAATGTAGTGTTTGAAAGTGTAATAGAATATAGATTTAATAGCTAGAAAAAGTAGTAATAAAGTTGCATGTACAAATTTGTATTGGTCTGTAGCCATATTAAATGGGAGCTTGTTTCCATAAAATAAAAATGGCCGTGTTATCTGCCCAATAGTTATCTGCCTTTAACTTAAAAACACATGTAGAATAGTAGGAATATTTAATATTTTGCGGATAATTAATATCTGTTACTTTGATATCCAGTAAATCTTAAGGTGACTCTGAACCAACCGTAGGAAAGAAAAGAACTGTTTTCGGTGCTTGTTTTCAAATAAAATCTTTAATGTTATTGCTATTAAGTTACGATGTACTTGAATGGATTTGATGGTGTTTCGCTCGTAGATCCAAACGAGATAATACGCTATAAAAGGACAGGAGTAGTAATTAACCATTAATGGAAAATAAGAAAAAAGGTTTACGACCAATAAATTTTCAGTATGTTCCAGTAAGTGGTAATTAAGTTTGTAAGCGTAGAGAGGGGAAGGAGGTAGTAGCAACAGCAGTTCATAAATTCTAATCATAAAAAATATAAAAAAATATGTGGTTTCTTAAAAGGGGACGTTTTATATCACGTTCTTAACATGAATAAAACATTTTTGCTATTTGAACATTTTCAACGGAAAACTGCAAAATCGTGCCTAGTAATAATCTTTTTAAAAACGGATTGTAAAAGGACAAGTAAAATTTGCTTTAACCAATAATTTTTTAATTGCTGCAATTTAATGGTAGTTTGCAAATCTTCCTGCCGTTGAATTGTGACGTTGAACAGCACCAAACGACACGAATGGACAGAAAGGGTAAGGAGAAGCCCCGGGGAAACTGTAAGAAATCGCTTCCTGTTTATAATATGTGCCTGACTGTTTGCTAATCATCGTTGTTGATGATGACGTCGATGAGTTAAAATGAAGAGGTGAGACTGTGCAGATTAGTAATTAGGATGTAGGACTGCGCAAGCCCAGTGGTATTGCAGAGAGCTTAATGCGGCAGCTTTACAATCCCCCTCCACCTCCACTCATCATTACAATTCTCCACAACCCACCCTCGTCCTCGCCCTTGCCCTTCTTCCACCCCCGTAGCCGCCCCCGGCTTTCTCTCGACTCGGGAAAACCTTCCGGAGAGCAACTTTGGAAACAATCGGCCCGAATTACTAAGACAAAAGAGAAACAATTAGAAATGTGTTTTTCGGCTGGAAAATTTAAGGGGTTAAAATACAAATAATCTGTACTTACAAAGAGGAAATGAGGCGTCCCCAACTTCACTTTAAACTGTTTAACAATCAACTTTTGGAAATCATTAAGAGATTGTCATATTATTCAATGTCTACAATCATTTTCATTATCTCGTTTGTTTTTATTCTTCCACCAAAAAACTACCTATAAACACTTAAGTACTGATTTACAACTTAAACCGGCGAATGCAAAACTTTAGTCTCCAACGATAAAAAAAATGTATTTATTACATCACTGATAAACGTGTTTATTGAGGGGTCTGTATACGTTATTAGAAAATATAATTATCTAGCTGACAGGCACGAAAGAATGCATGACGGAGCGAGGAGAGTCGGACCCAGAGGACATCTAACCTATAAACCCACTACCCTCGTTAAGCTACTTATGAAAATGGTTGGAAAATGCAGGAAATGGAAATTCGGAATTACCGCCGTTTTGAAATTGACGAGAATTTAATCATCACACTTTAATCAAGTTCGTTAGATTCTTCCTATTCACAATTTAGACTTTATTGAAGGAAGACACTTTGGCCTCCTAAGATAGACTTCAAACTCCTCTCTTTCTCGCTTCCAATATTTTTTCTTTACTCCATCCCTACATGTGTCCTCATTTTTTTTAAAAATCCTTTGAAGAATATGGCCCATTCATCAGGACGCTGAATCGTCTTAATTCAGTTTTTCTTAATATAAAGTTACAAAGGGGAGAAACCGAGAAAAATTTTCTTTTCTTTTTTAATATATATTATATACCAATCAATTGCCAGAGTTGGGCAAAATCTAACTTATTCAATCATGATTAAGAATTTCGATTGAAGTTTAATCATGACTGATTCAATCATGATTAAGAAGTTTGATTGATGTTTAATCATGATGGAATTAGTCATCAGTGAATTAATTACAACACGATTTAGTCATACCTCATGAATTAATCATGATTAAATCCTATAATGATTCATTTACTCATGACTAATTCAATCATGATTAAGAAGTGTGATTGATGTTTAATCATGATTGAATTAATCATGAGTAAATTAATCATGGTATGATTTACTCATACCTCATGATTGAATTGATCATGACTAAATCATATAGTGATTCATTACTCATGACTAATTCAATCATGATTAAAAAGTTTGGTTGACGTTTAATCACGAGTGAATTAATCATTGTATGATTTAGACGTATCTCATGATTGAATTAATCATGACTAAATCATGGAATGATTCATTTACTCATAATTCAATCATAATTAGGAAGTTTGATTGTCTTTTAATCATGATTGAATTAATCATCGTATGATTTAGTCGTACCTCATGATTAAATTAATGATGATTAAATCATATAATGATTCATTTACTCATGACTAATTCAATCATGATTAAGAAGTTTGATTGACTTTAATCATGATTGAATTAGTGCCCAACTATGTCTATTGCACATTATTACATGCTCATCCTTTTACTCTTTCTCTATTTTTATACAATACATATGTATACAATATTCTTCTCTGGAATTTGTATTGGTGGCTGCCAGGTGCCACAAAGACAGGCCAGCAAGTGCTTCGTATTTCATAACGTAATCAAAGAAAAATGTACACATTTATAATCTCCTGCTCATCGTAAATGCTTTTACAACGGCTTTTATTGAGGGGTTGAATAGCAATTTTTTGTAACTGGAGATTCTGACAGAACGTGACTGGTGACTCCAGCTAATTTTTTGAATGGTTTGAGTAAGGGAGAAAAAAAAGGCTTCCAGCTATTTTTAAGTCTTCCCGCGGGCATTAATAGGCTAAAGTGAAACTGCCGCAATATGTTACAACTTCCAAAAAAAAATCCTTTAATCAATTTCTGCCGGGTGTTGCATAACAATTTCTGTACGGAATACACGGAAGCCGGCTTAACCTAGTTATATTTTTGTGTGTAGTGATTAGTGATCGTTAGTCGATAATTATTTTGAAATAATGAGATGCGGTCTGGGGTGATGAAGGTTTTAGAAAAAAAATTTCCTTATCTCGTCAACGTTTCGATCTTTATTGAGATCATCGTCAGGGCACAAAGCGTTTGTCTTCTGCGTAATTGTGCCATTCTTCCGTGTCGCTTTGAGATTTGCCAGAGAATGGCACACACAAGAAGACAAACATTTTGAGCCCTGAAGATGATTTCAATAAAGGTCGGAACGTACGACCACAAAGAAAATGTTTTTTCTGAAACCTACAACACACCAAACCGCATCTCACGATTTCTGAATAAAATTGCTAGTAATATTTATTCCTTGGAAATCAATTCAGTGTAATGTGGGATTGATTAAAAAATATTACCTACATTTATTGCTTTGTTTTTTTTTAATTTGTCCAGTTGAATCCAATTACAGTATCTAACCAAAGGTCAGTTTTGATTTATTCTAATTTTAGGTAATGGCGATGTTTTGGAAAATGCCATGGCATTTTCTAAAGTCATGTCTCGTGTCCGAGGAGGTGATTTGGTAACAATTGACATAAAAGCCGTGTTTTATACTGAAACCGATAAACAGGAACGTGGATTACTAAAAATTTTTATATCAATAAGTTCACACAAAAAAAAAAACATTTTTCACAATAAAAACCTGTAAATATTTAATATTGAAATATTATTATTAAGAATGGAAATTAAAAACAAAATATGAAATTATATATTTTGTAGGAAAATTATATTTCTTGGCTATATTCCATTTTTATGTTTATTACCCCACAAACTGCCCAATTTATATACATTATTGTACTATATACGTATAACAAAAAAGTTGTAACATTTATTTAGATCAAATAAAAATTGTATAAAAATTTGAACTCTTAAATAGCGCACCCCAATTAATACAAAATGTAATGTTGGGTGATTATACTTTGGTTGAATAAAAAATATATACTATTTTTTGCATTGTATAAATTCACTTTTTTCCACATCCTGCATGTATTTGTTAAATTTAAACAATCTCAAGCTCTGATGACGATCCCAATAAAAATGGAAACGTTGGCACGACAAAGAAAATGTTTTTCTGAAACCTACATCACACCAGACCGCATCTCACGATATCTGAACGAAATATAATTTTCTTGAGTACTGGAAACGTTTCGATAAATTCATGCTTTTCCTGTGCGTTATCAATTACGCTGTTATAATGAAAGTTCTTGATTAAAAAATTGTGATCCCTGTTGCGTGATGGATACAATTCATATACACTGGATGATTTGCAATTCCAATAGAAACTCAATAGTTGTAATAAGTTGAGAAGCTAAGAAATCGGAAGAGAGAAACTATCAGACAAAAAAAAAAGACAAACGATTTATCTCCATTAAAGTAAATTAGGGTGATGACGCTTTTCCGACCTGACGATCCAACTCTAATGTACTATCCACACGAGAGACTTACCAACCTTCCATAATGGATATAGTATATCGATCCGGGGTAACCCAAACTAATATCAAGGACCTTCTATAATTAATTGGACACCACTAAATCTTACTTAAATTTTAGATGAGTGCATTAACCAAGCTTTTAAGGTCTTCCGTGCCGCTTCGTTTGGCTCCGTCTGGTTGTAAGAATTTTTAATCGAGCCAGTTATTAGCATTAGAAAGGGTCATTTACGCGGGGAAACTCGTTGAAAATGGACTTGGCGATATTCAATGCTTACGTGATTTTTCTGGAAATAAAAGGAAAGCAAGTCCTGATGAGGGTAACTTAATGGGTATATCCAATTTGTTATTTTCTGTAATTTCTTCCTTTAAAAAATATTCGGATGTGTTTCTGCGGTTTTCTTATACACAAAAGAGAGATCAGACAGTTTAAGTTATTATAGTTAGGTTACTCGAAGATGCGTCGTTGGCCGCAACGGTTTAGGCGTTGGCACGGCGCTCATTCCTATAAGGTAAAGATCCCGGGTTCGAGTCCAGGAGCCGTGCATTCCTACCCGGGACCTACTTACAAATAGGCTTTTTTTCAAAAGCACCCAAGCCCCAAGTGTAAATCTGCTGTTCCGAACCCTCGTCAAAAAAGAAAAAAAGTTGATCGCTACGAATACGTGTGATCAAGTTTATAGAAGCAAAAATGTTTTTTCGACTACTTTTCACGCATTGGTCATACTAAAAACTTTGATGTTATTTCTCTTATCATTGAATCAATAAGTGTGATCGTGTCGTACCATCACAGATTCAGAAAGTGCCACGTTGATGGCCTGATAGAAATGTTGAACAGTTACAAGTCTAAATCTAATAAAAATAGAAAAATGTTTAATCTGTTCTCCTCTTGACAAAAATGTATTACATCGCTGAGCTAATTATCTCAGATTGTACTTTTCAAAGCAATCTGAAAATTTTAAATATTCTACATAAATAAGTACATCAGTTAGTGAGCGGGGAAATAAGATTTTTAAAATTTTATTACTATTTTCTTTTTTAACGTCTCACGAAGAGAATATTTTTTGAAGAAGGGGAGAGTTGAGAAATTCCAGACGCGAAGGTGGGAATGGAACCCACGACCGTCGGGCTGGGGTCTTCCAGCCGAGATTGATTGGGATGCCGCGGTGCCCAGCTTAACCCTTAAAACTTTCTGACCTTTCATAACTGAGTGGCTAATAATGTGGAGCGCATGGAAGAATAGTTAGTAATTCCTGGAGCAAAAAAAAATAAATGGTGAATTAGTAACAAATGAGTACATCTGTGTGATAAGTGCGTAAAATAAAATTGGAAGACTAAGAAAGCGAAGGGATGAGTGACAGAATGATCATGAGAAGGAAAGAGTGGACATGAATCATTGAGAAAATAATTTAGTGCGTAAGTAGCAAAACTCAACCGACTCAAATTTTAATCCCTTTGATCAATTTATTTCTAAATTTGTGAGCTCCGAATCCGAAGAATAAAACCGACAAGTTAGAAAAGGAAGAAAAATCTATCAATGCATCCAGCCTGTTTCATTCGTTCTTATCAATAAGATAATCAAATTACCACCATTAAAATAAAATAATCCCGGATTTATTAGTAATTCCTATTGCGTATTGTATCATTTTTTGACTCGTTATGGATCGTTAACTTCATTCGTTTTGTTTTGGCTGAAAATAGCCACGGATCCGTAATCTTCTACAATAACTGTATAATGCCGGGAAAAGAAAATATACAAACTTTCGATCTTTGCGTGATTCGTTATTTAGGTATCATGGGTCGCCAGAACCAATCAACTTAAAAACCAATTATTTACTTCGTGCACAATCAAAAATGGGATCTCTCCAGGACGTCGGCAAACAAATTCGGTATGCAAAAATATGCCGGGATACAACGGAAATAGAAGTTTGTATTGTTATTGAGAGAGTCAATCCTGAATATTTGAGTTTATTGGGTACCAGATTTAAAACGCATGATATAAATCAGCTCTACGGAAGTGAGTAAAATAGAATTGATTCTGATCTATAGAGCCGCGTTGAAAAACCAAAAAATTTTAAGAGAAAAGATCTGTTAATTTCGGAAATAACAGGAATGTCGATTTCAAATATATCCAGAAAGAACCCAGAGATTTTCAACGGCGAAATAAAAATAATCACTGTAAAAAGTTTTACAATAGGCAATACAACGGTGACTTTTACTAACAAAACTAAGATAAAGGAAATAGTTTTGGCATGCAGGGTATACCATATCAAGGGGGTTTATGGCTAATGAGTACTAACAAAGGAAAAAAAAGAACAGGACATGGTAAGAAGAAATAGTCAGAGAACTCATGTAAGATATAATTGTAATAAGAATCTCAAAAATTCGTATAAATTATAACAAAGGGGTTGGATTAATTACGAGCATTATAACAAAATTCCTTGTAAATTAAAAACAAATAGTTAACCCCCCCCCTAAAAAAACTAGTTTAAGACAAGTTATAACAATATTTTTAAAAACGGAAGTTATCTCAAAGGATAAGCTAATCCCCTACAGCAGGATCGGACAGTGTGAGTTGAGATTTCAGAGGACGAGGAAGGACTGTCTCTCATCCTTTTTTTTAAATCGAACAACCTGCGGTATTTTTCAATTTTTAAGGGCAAGGAGTTGGCAGCGTATGTTTTTTTTTTTTATTTGTCACATATTTTATTTTATCAACAAGTATTTGAATATATTATTTTTCGACACCTTAGTTTTTTTTTTGTGGCACAAAAATTCCTTTTCATTTTTTTGGAATTATAAATATTTGTTTCTTATTTTTCATTGTTACACAATTTAGGCGATTTATATGCATCGAGTGAAAGGGATTCACCAAAGATCGTTACAAAGTTTAAAATTAATCGCTTTAAACCGGGGAAAATGTTAAACCCAAAAATGGAATCGAATTAGGGACCAAAAACTGACTTTGGTCACAACAATCATCCTCTTTCAGTTGTCTTGGGGTATGAAGTTCAGAAACATGGCGATTCGATTTTATATCACAGGTACTTTTTTGATTACAATAAAAATCTTGTTTATACTCTAAATAACGTTATTCGTATAAACTATTTGAATGTGACGAATCAAAATTTGAAAGAATTTGTGCTGACTAGTGACCGTTAATCGATAATTATTCAGGAATCGTGAGATGCGGTCTGGTGTGATGTAGGTTTCAGAAAAACCTTTTTTGTATCGTGTCGATATTTCAACCTTTAGTGAGAGCATCTTCAGCGCCTGGGATTTACAAACACGACACACAAGTATCGGTGAATTATACAGAACACAAACACTTTGAACGAATAAATACTTTGGTTGAATATAAAAAATATATATTTTGCATTGTATAAATTCACTTTTTTCCACATCATACACCTATTTGTTAAATGTAAACCATGTTTGAAAATCCCAGGCCCTGAAGATGATCTCAATAAAGGTCGAAACGTTGGCACATTAAAGAAAATGTTTTTCTGAAACCTACATCACACCAGACCGCTCTCACGATTCCTGAATAATTGTTTGAAAGAATATTTTCAATCGAAATTCCCAAATATATTAAACGATCAAATAGGAAAAGCCAACGCTAGAAGATCCCACACAAAAAGAATAAAACAAAGCCACACATAACGCGAACTTAAAATAAATAATAAATCTATTATAAAGTAAGCTATTTATTAATCCTTAAATTTTTTTGCAATTTACACAAATCAGTCTCTTTAAAGTTTCATTTGGTTTTTAATTGAAAAATCGATACGAAAAATAAATAGCTCAAATTGTCACGCTTAATTGGATTAATAGGTTTATAAGTTATGCTTAAAATCACGCTCTTAAATGTTCACTTCATTTTGATTGTAGAAATTGTAAAGAAATAAAGATGATAATAACAAAAATAAGTTTAAAAAACAAGAAAATAATAAATTTGACAATTTTAAAATTTAATCAAAGCTTTATGATGGTAGCTCACTAAGATTTAATAAAAGCTTATTTTACAAGCGTTAAAACAGGAGTTTTTTCTTTGTATAAACCGACGCCAGTTATTCCATGCGCCAAACGCTATCCTTTTGACCAAAACTCATTACCTCGATGTGCTTACAAACGATTCCAAATCATAGCATGAATTTCAGTCCTAATCCGTTGATCAACCAGAAAAGTGCGTTTCTTCGAGACTACCATCGCAGAAAATGTTTCAAAACATTTATCAAGAAGAAAAAAAGAACCAGACGCGGAATTTCGGACTTTTGGGATCTACGACCAGACCTTAATAGTTTTAGGGTCCACAACATTATGAGGTCCCATCTTATGAAACCCATGCATGGTTGACTTCAAAGGAGCAGCATATAAAATGCAGCCAACAGCAAGACGTCGATCAAAGCTATCCTCCAAAGGGGTCAAATATACGGTGAGGAGAATCTTATAAATAGTTTATTTTATTATATTCATATTTTATATTAATAATATAGTAATTATATTCGTTTTATTTTTAGGCTTTTAAGGGAAAGAAATTTTGTGACATTTCCGTTTATTTCATAGTGACAATGTTGTGATTTAGATTTCATAATTAGTCCTAGAGTGAAAATAAAAGATTAAGAAAAATTTATTGTGTTTAGACTAAATCCACCAATTCGATAGTTATTAAAAAGTTAAATGTATTATGTCTCGTAGAGTACGGACTCCTCCAATCCAGGAATGTCAAATTTTTTCAGATACAAAGCTATTTTTAAAGTATTATTATGATTTTGACTTATGCTATGGAATTGGTCATGTCTAATAACATACATCATGTCATGTCTAATGGCACGGCAACATTGATAACATAAATTTTAAAAATTGGACTTAATGGTTATTTTGTGTGCAAGCAATTACCATGATTAACCAGATACTCATCATGGAAATCGTCTTTCTAGTAAATGTCTGTCGTTTAAAAGGGGTAAAACTCTACAAAACTTAATGTGTCGATAATGAAGTGACAATGAAGGGGCTTGTATTTATTTTAATGACAGTGAAGTAGGGGCGGTGTCATATCGACAGCGTTGCGCGCGCACCTCTGTCGCAACACGCACACTGCGGCACTGCCCAGTCGAAGCTAGACCCAAATCTCAACATTAACACGATTGCATATTTATGAAACGTAACATATTTCGGTAAATAGTCATCGAGGGCATGCCGATGAATCGGCCATAGAGGATGGGGGCAAAACGTCGGGGTGCACGCCGGACCAGTGGCCGGGGGCAAATCCCACCCCGGTCTCCACCCCCGGCTTTTTGACAAGAGAACACGTGGCTTCCCCACCCGCTTACAGGGGGTGACCCTACAACTTTCAATTAGTCGAAAAATTGAGTCGGACATAGAACATCTTTAAATATATATTTTAATAATCATAAATTTCTATCTATAGATGAGTTTTATCATGCTACATAATTAAACGAGAATTCTTTGAAAATAAAAATAGTTGTTATTTTATAGTCCCACTTTTTTATTGATGTTTGTCAACGAGTTTCTTAAGAATCCCATATATGACTTGTGCACTCAATTGGGATGTCCAGATTGGTTTCCACATGGTGGTTCAACATTCCAGCATCCAGCCTGCTCTACTCAAAACTTGTCTGAAACTCCCTTAATAGTCTAAAACCTCTGCAAACACCTAACGCTATGGAAGAATTATAATAATGAGACAGCTAGGGTACCTGCTAGAAAGGCAGCCTTGGACACCCAAATCCATATTGTGGCATACTATAGCCACTTGGGAAAAGAACTGGACGCTTGGGTAACTAAAAAACGCACTAAATCCTGGGAGCGAAAAACAGAGGCACGAGGCAAGCAAAAAGACTACGTACTAGAACAACCCTATGGAAGAAAGAGAAAATCCTACTCAACAGAATGAAAAAACCCATTGACATATTTACAGCACATGCTCCAATTAAGTATCATCTAAAAAAAAACTATAGTCAGATAACCAATGTCGATTACGTACAGAAGAGACAGAGGCAGCACTGCCTTGCAATAGCAAGGAAAAGGTTATGGCATCTCGAAAACCCGTTCTTGAATCACAGACATTGATACTAATCCCACAAGGAGAAATGTTTACTCCCTAAAAGAAACTAAAATTTCCAGGAAATCCATTCGCAGAAATCGGTAGAATAAACAAAATTTTGAACTGCTTAAGGGAGAAATCCCTACTACTACATACAGAAAAAAATCATCCATCATTAATTCTACATACATCCCCCCCGTATTTTAAGCATTTTCTCTCAATTGATGCCGGGTTTTAAGCCTCTGTATTTTTCCGTTTGACACTAAGGTCAAAAGGAGTCGGCCTTTTTGACGAACCTACGCACGGCGACTAATATTGGTCTATTAAGTAATCTCCATTTTATCTACATATAGAGTTATTTGTTAAGGTTAAGTCTTTTTATCAAATGGAAAAAAGTTGTTAAGAGGATCCCGTGTGTATCGTTCAGGCATTGATTTTTTTCTAGGCAATCCCAGCCTCGCACCAAGGATGTATTCTGCAGTTTCTTCTATCTAGCAATATGTGCACACGAGTGTTTCTGCTATGCCGTGTCTATACATTTTTCCCCTCTTACTTCCCCGCCGTTCCGAAAGAGCAAACTAGCAGACATCCAAATTCTAAAATGTATAAGAGGCCTAAATTGTCATTTTTGGGTCTATCCATATGACTTCGGAGTCTGCAGGGTGTAGTCGGCGTCCGTTAGGCTCTGCAGTTATCATTCCGCGTGCCTCTGCACTGAAATAAAATCGCACTAAACCGAGGACCAAATTTGAAATCATTGTCTGATGGGTCTGTGTTTTGGCAGTTTGGTATGCCTCATCGAAGTCCCTTGGTCAATTTATCGGCCCCCTCGTTGCCTCTCTGCCCTGGTACCCTTGCTCGGGACTAAGTATTCAATCTATAAATTTGATCTGGTATTGACTATACATTAATCGCATATTTTACATTTTGCCTTCAAACCAATGCTCTTCCGATTTTTTTCTCTGGTGTGCAGTTCTGTACCAATATTTGCAAATTATTTTCTCAACTCCTTCTTCCCATAATCTTATTATTTTACAGTTACTGGCTGGCGTCGATATGATAATTCTTTTGTTCTCCCAACAGTCTTTCATCACAAATCAGCTTCTCTGGATTAAATTAAATTTCTATAGAATTTCATGGTTCTTTAAATATTTTTCTGACATATTTAGCCTATTTAGCCCACTCATCCATTTCTTAAGTCGTGCATTTTATGTAATAAAATCTCTCAAAAAATTATTTTATACAAAAGGAAACATTCCTTGAAACCTTAACTTGATTTTTTTTTTCATTTAAAAGTCCTGTATGTGCAACCTGCCTCATGGGAGGGACTGAGCTTTGCAAGCAGAAAATCCCATAAATAAAACAGGGACTTAGAAGCACTTTCACTCGCTTGAGGCTTTTCGATACCTGCCAAGCCAGAGTTTAGTATAATGTTTTATATAAGCATGATAAAAAAAAAATACATTTAAAAGCGCTCATCACATTGAAAATTGATTTTCTTCAATATAAATTTGTTATAATATATCAGTTCTACATTATATATATTATAATAATGATCACAATTGATCTCTCTGTGATTGGGGACAATCCACAATCTTCCCATTCATGATTATATTTAGCTCTTATATCTATCTTTTTTTTTTTTTTTTTTATGAGGGTTTGCAACAACAGAGGTCATATAAACCCTCAGGGTGCCGGTGTTTTTGAAAAGAAAAACATTTGTTACCTTTACCTTAGAGTGATGCCTCCCCAGTTAAATTTATTAAGTCAATAAATGAATATAATTTATAGAACGTTCTTCAGAAATTTAAAATATTACCTCTAAACAATAAAATAATAATAAAGAAAAAAGTATGCATATGTGTAATTTCATTTAAGGCTTGATTTCAGGTTTTAGATTTTTTCACAAATATGTATAACTGAACTGGTTTTCAAAAAGTTAAAAAGTATGTTTAATTAAATCACAAATTTAAAAAAAAAATGTTTGTCCATGTAAAAAATATATATTTAATGTTTTATTAAGATTATTATTAATCAATCTGGATATTAGAATGAGTGTCACATGTACTGACACATTTTCAAATTTTTCTTGGGTCAATTGTTTTGTCATTTATTAATAATTAATTGTGTGATATTCTCCAATATACAGACCGAACTGATTAGAAATGGCCTGACCCTTTAGATATAACATCTAAATCATGAAAACTAATTATTTCTACTTAGTGTAGTTATAAAATCTCATTTGATTCACTAATTATTTTCCTGTTATAAAAGAAACAACTGAGAAATGTCGAATTTAAACTCATTTTTTAACAATGATGATGATAATAGCAGAATTATTAGCAGTTCGACCTTTGACAGCCGATATCAAATTTGATAAAACTATCATAAACAACTGTAAATATTCAAACGTTTTGTTTTTTGTGTTATGGTTTTACTCAAAAAATTAACAGAGAAAAACCTTGCCCAAATATTGATTTCTATTGGCCTTTGAAATTTGTAAATTAATTTGTCTTTCCCACATTGCATCAAGTCGAATTAAAACATTTACTGCACTGCTTAATCCGTCAGGCTTTGGCAGATTAACTAAATTATTTTTTTTTTAACAATGTGGAAAAAGGATCTACGGTAAGGTCACAACAGAATGGCAATTCATTTAAGTTTTTGCCAAACTTTCAATGATTGTATCATCATCAGAGCCTATTTATTATAGGGTTTTTTTATTTTATAATTTAGAAACATTTTTTGTAAAATATGTTCCAAATGCTGTTTTCCTGATGTTGTTACTGATGATGATGATATAATCATCGAAAGCTCGGTAAAAACTTAAAAGAATTGTCTTTGGTTGTGACCTGACTGAAGATTCTTTTTTCATGTTGTTCAATAACAGGTCGACCCATCTTCTCATATTTAAACCTTTTTTTTTTTTTTTTTAGATTATGTATATTGACAGTCTAAAGGCATTCCAGTATAAAGTTTGTGCTTAATTTTTTTATATTAAACATTTATTAATTGAATATTTACAATTGTAATATTCTTGTAATTAATTACGTTAATTATTGTTAATTGCGAAACATTGGCACAATAAAGAAAATGCTTTACAGAAACTATCATCGCACCAGACCACATCTCACGATTTCTAACCAAATATTCTTGTAATTTTGCTGTTCATTTTTTATGAGATTAATCTTTTTAAGATGTATACAATTTTGATATTTATTGATTGCTATTAATGAATCAAATATTTTATAATATTTTTTTAACTAACTAATAATAATGTAATAAACTTTATTTTATTTATCTTTATTTTTATTATTTTTTTTATTTTTATTTATTTTTTTTTAAATAAAATTTTGCATTATATGAATCTGAAGACCATGAGTTGTCCTCGTATTTTATCTCAAATTTTAATTGTTCCAACATTAAATACGTGATTTAAAACAGTATATTGCTTAAGAATTTTTTTTTTAATTTAAACATTTTAATAAATTTGTTTTCTAACAATATTTCATAATTCATGTTTCAATTCATAATTCTAAAAAATATTTGATGCTTTGGTTAATTGGCAGTTGGACGGTTGTTTTGAACAGTAAAAATGCAATATAAAAATATATAATTATTGTATTTGTCATATAAATTTACATTTACAGTCCACTAGAAATTAACATTGACAAGTATTTACAAACATAATTTAAGATGAATAAATCATTGTACATTAAACAAGTGGGAAACTTGCAGTGGTTGCGACCCCACAGTTGTTCTCCTTATTTCTTGCCATCTTGATGTATCCATCCATTCCCCAGGATGGACCCCAAGAATTTTTCACAAGCCAATAGTCGTCACCTTCATCAGAGGTACCATAGCCGACAACAAGTACACCATGGTCCAACTGTTCTGAACTGCAGTCAGGCTCGTAATACACACCTGGAATTATTTAGCCAAAATAATTACTTTTGTTATTATATATTTGTTTTAAATATAAATTCACCTTCACTGTACTGATGAAAGCTGTCATGACTAGCATCAATTGCAACAGAAATTGGGCCTTTAGTTGCTACCGCTCTTTTTAAAGCGTCTTCATCGCCTTCAGGAATATCAACGAATCCGGTGTCAGTTGCACCAGCATACTTGGCATCGTATCTGCAGTCATCATCCTAAAAAAAATTTTGAGTTTTAGTATAATGTATTGATATATATTTTACAATCAGATATACCATAGCTTCGTAAGGATAAGACCTTTCTGTATCCAATCCTTTATTAGACTTAACATATGAAAATGCATTATCCATCATTCCGCCGTTACAGCCGTTATTACCGGCATCACCAGAGCAGTCAATTAGATTTTGTTCACTAAGTGAAACCAATCTGCCTGTCTTCCTATAATGCTGACCTTCCAGTGAACCTGTCTGCAAATTAAATATATTTTTTAAACTTCTAATAGTAAGGAATCTTGTGTTTTAACAAATTTTATCTTTAAGAAATATTAATTAAGTAGTTAAAAAATAATTTAATGTCAGTAGTTTTGTTCATGTAGTAAAAAATCTTTACTTTTTAGTTTATTTATTTTATTTACCGCACTAAAGGCCCAGCATGATCCACAAGCTCCCTGGTCTTTGACAGGAGTCACAGCGCCGTGTTTCCTCCAGTCTACAGCTTTTGGAAACTCCACATTCACAGGAGCAACATAAAAGGATCCAACATGTTTAACTCCATTTGATGGTGTAAGAGATTTGTTGAAACCATTCATCACTTGGATTATTTCATGGGGAAGCTTAAAATAATAAATAAAACATTATTTTTTTGTCACTTAAATAATTAATTAAATTAAATTACCATGTCTGAACGGGAATTGACTCCTAATTTGAATGACACTTTTCCTTTGATATATTTTGCATTGTGTTTAGCAATTTTTTTCTTGTTCTCCATGAAAATCTTCATTCTAAATTTTTCTTCTGTATCCGTTGGGTAGTGTTTCTTGTGTTGCAACTGTAAAGGGGAAAAAAATGAAATTATTGTACACTGCATTTGAGGACGTCATAATGCCAAGTGAAGGACCTTGAAAAGATTCCACTCTTCTGCAACCAAGTCGAACATGCTTACTGCTTGACCTGCCGCTATCACCGCGGCTAAAACTAATAGGAGCTTCATCTGAAACAAATTCAAGTCAACAGCCATGAAGAAACATATTACGTATATATTTACATTTCAAAAAAAATGATAATTTTGATTTATGTACATACAGTTTGTCACAAACGAATAGTCATAAATTAAACTTCAAAATGATTGGGAAAAATTGCACCTCATTTAGAAATGTTAAATTTCAAATTATTCGTATAGATATTTGTAAAATTGTTAAATCCGAAACAGTGTCTAGGCCAATTTCCAAATTATCCTTATATATTATTGCTCGCTTCTCTGCCAGATTTGTTTTGCCAAAAATTAAGTCCTTCTTCAAAAACACAAGCAAACAGAAAATACACTAATCGACCATTGAATTCGGTTTAATTCCACTGTGCCAGATAGACAAAACTAACTAGAACATGCAGATTAACATGTTCAAAGATTATCAAGCTAGAAATAAACATTACATCATCAATAAATATTTTTTGAAATTTTGTAAATCTCAATGAATCATTAAATGGCTTAAGTATTTCTATGCTTCATTCTTCAATTTTACTCGCTTAATTAATTAAATCTAATTATGACTTTTATTTGATAATTAATAATATTATGTAAAATAAAAAAATAATCCTAGTTTCTTTAGTTGTGAACTACACGATTTTTTGTAACTTTTTGACTCAAAATTTTTTAAGTAAAATGTTTTACATGAAGTACTTAGCTAAGGTCAAATTAGAGTGAAATTGTTGCAGTCCTGCTCACTATAGTTACACTCCGGGACAATTTGAATTGAACAAAAAAAAATTTTTTTTTTCAATAGTATATTTTTAATCCAAAGAATAAATATTGTACTACATCCTCAACAAGCCAAATCTCGTTTATACGGCAAGATAAAAATATTATCTATTAAAAAAAAAAGAAAAAAAAAAGATATAAAATTTCCAATTTCAAATATTTAACCGATAAACCTAAGATGAAGAAAAACATCAGGAAGCACGACAAATAATTTCATGGGATGAATAAGATTGTTGATTTATGAAAGCGTTTAGATATAAGGACAAGATTTAGAGATATCAGCTTAAGATAATGCCCTATTGCATCAGACGTCATACCGACAACAGAAATCTTGATTTTCATCAAAACCGATTGAGCCTGCATTATAAATAATTATAATTTGTAACTTTTTTGTACATGATGCTTCTTGATGACTAAAAATATTACATGAGAATTACAAAATCAATTTGCTCTTTCGTTTATTATATTATTGACCGGTCAA
>CM077105.1:11199677-11213037 GCA_039619505.1 Cimex hemipterus
AAACCGATTGAGCCTGCGTTATAAATAATTATAATTTGTAACTTTTTATTATATTATTAGCTAGTCAATTATATATATTTTTATGTATGTTTTTAAAATCAACATTTTTTTCAAAGGTTGTGAGATGAATAAAGATTCTAATTAATTCAAATATCTGCTTAAGATTCACATGAGGACAATAGTGATAAATAATTGCAACTTAAGCTTAACATTTTTCAATAAATTAATCTCGATGGGAAAATTTAATTGCACGTTCGTCTCTCAGTTTGTTTATTTTGCACACTTCTTTTTTTTTTTGTAATGGTCTATTCAGTAGAACAATGAATCGTAGACGTTCTATTTCAGAGAAAGGCATCTCATTGAGGTAATTGGACACAATTTCCGGGCAGTCGTGTTTTTTTATTTAAATAAATTGATTTGTTTTTAAATCCGTTTGTAAAAATTGTTCACGAAACACTAGGACAACGTGGTGGTAAAAAAAAATTATTTACAGCAATGCGACTTCATTTAAATTATGTTTAAATATCCTACAAATACAACAAATAGATCCGAGCTGAGAGAGGTTTCGAATAACTAATAATCAATTATGTTCGTTTTTGTTTGGAATAAAAATTCGCATTAACTTACCATAAAATTATTACTTCAAGTTCTTCCTTCTGAACGACTTCTGGCTCTGCACAGGCAGTTATGCTATGTATTCAATCCGACCCAGACGAGTTCCTTTCACATCCCCACTATTTTTTTCCATCTCTTCTCACTCTCCCATTATCCTTCTAGGCAAGGATTCCGCAGGATAAGAACAGAAGATTATCAACACATTATATCAATCCACAACTGTACAATCAGATGTAAGATAAACGCAATTCGTCTTGGAAAATCTTAGTTAAAATAATAAAAAAATTTAAACTATCCAGAGTGTTTTGTTGCCTTAAAATATATAATAAATTATACATCTCTTAAGATATTTTACCCGACAAAGAAAATAATAAATGAAAATAATTATTGAACGACTGAACAACGTAAAAAGTGCTGATTGTTTTGCGACGATAAAAAATACGCAATGTATTTATTTATGCCCTTTTACTTCAACAATAACAATTTCGAAATTTTTATCGAATTTTTTAATTGCGGATCTTGAAACAAACATTTACAAATTATATTATAAACTTATATAAAACAAAGATATTTGTTCAAAATATTATCCTTAAAGCTAATAGATGTCCTCGTTCTGATCCTGGTGTTCCTGGTACGCCGATTTTCCCTGTTATTTGATGGACTACGTCAAATCAAAATTATTAGAGACGTCATGAAATATTTGTCTATTCCGCGGTTTGCTCGTCCTTCATTATTACTCTCATATGCAATCTGTACCCAGTTTCCTCCTTTATAATTTCTTAAATTAAGCCAGAGTTTGAGCCTGATCTTATTGGCCCGCCCGTTCTCGCTGTGTTTCGGCTCGTGTATTAGATAACGCTCAGAAATTTGTATTCAGCTGAAATCGCATCTGCTCATGAGCTTGGTACTCCTGATTTAGTTAAGTACTGAATCCACGATGTAAAATTTTAAAAAATAGGACTCTTATTAAGTAAATAATTTATCGAGATTTTATACTGTAATATTTTTCTTTTGCATTGTCTTCGAATTATTTCGTCTTCTCTTTGGATTTTTCTTAAGGAATGAAAAGCAATACCTGGAGGTATTCTTTGAGGCTTAGGCCGTTGTTACTACCTGGACCCACGTTTGTTCCAGTAATTCAAGTTCTTCGATTCGAAAATAATCTTGAGCAAAAGACCTGATATAACCAGCTTGTACAGCTTGGTCAGAATGTTTGAAAAACTGCAGTTAATTCACAAATTAAGTCGGATTTAGAATCTTCTGACCAAAACAATCGAGCTATATACTTTAATTATTCAGATGTCGTGATATGCGTCCTGGTGTGGTGTAGGTTTCAGAAAAACATTTTCTTTATCGTGCCACGTTTCTATCTTCATTGAGATCATCTTCAGGGCTAAAGTGTTTGTCTTCTGAAGATGATCTGAATAAAAGTCGAAACGTTGGCCCGATAAAGCAAATGTTTTTCTGAAACCTACATCACACATGACCGCATCTCACGATATCTGAATAATTATCGAAGTTATGGTACCGTCTTCCAGAATCCACAGCATCTGAGTCAGCAAACTTCACTTCCATATAAATAGGGCTCAGGCGCTAGGGCCGGCAGTCTTCCAGAGTCTTCCGTTAGTCTTACATTAGTTTTATGCTAGACGCAGTGTATTGCTAGTTGTTGGCCGGTATATTTGTAGTATAAATTGTATTCGTTATTATAAATAAAGTTTTTTTTTTGGACTTTTATTATAACGGATTACTTAACTTCGATTAACTAATCTCTACACATATGTACTACAACTTGGAACTTTATTGCTCACTCTCAATTAATTAAGGTTTCTAGTTGAGATAAAAAATAAGTCAGTGCCTCGAGGGGGTTCGAACCCACGACCTTCGGCTTGACGCCGCTACTCTCCACTTGAGCTATCGTGACTTCGATCCACTCGATGGGAAGTTAGTGCCCCGAGTAGAGTAGCGGCGTATCAAGCCAAAGGTCGTGGGTTCAATTCTCGCACGCGACAGTGACTTTTTTATCTCACCTAAAAAACCTTAAATAATTGAAAGATCAAACGGACCAAGAAAAATGGTGAATTTATAACTAACGTTAAATAAAAGCTGTTTTTTTTTTCTGTAGAATCAATGAGCCAATTGGCATAATTTGGTACACACAAAGCACAGAATTCTGTCCCATATTTTGGATTGTAAATTCAACCTTGACGCCACATCTACGAGGACCACACTTGGCTTTACTCTTAGTTCCTTCCTAATTACCAAAAAGAAAATCAATATATATTTTCACTAATATTTTCTAATCGCTGCAATGTAAAATTTTATAAATTATGTGTAATACGTTCTATGCTTATAATTGTCAAGTGAGTTTGAAATTCTACTCCATTGTGTATCATAGAAACATAATCCCTTTCAGCTCCTGAGTAGCTTTAACTCCTCTTCTCTCAAAGGTAGCAGGTATAATTTCCATTAGTGTTTAAATTAACTGGTAGTACGATCGTATAATGTATACCTCGCCTTATAGAAAGCGATCTGTTATTCAATGAAGCCTGATTACCAGTGTAAGATAATTTGTACATATCCTTCGAATGAGATCAATTTGTATAAAAATAAAGACAAAATGGTATAAAACAGAAAGAGCAGTTAAATAGTTAAAACAACATATCATTGAATCGAAATAAAAATTGAAACAAAGCTACGATTAAACGAGTAATTTTACTGTCCTAAGAAAAAGTGACAAAATTTGTCTTCAAAGATAACCAGGTTCAGCAATAGCTGAAATTCCATTTTCTAGGGACTTCGGATGATTTTTTAAACTAAATAAAATATTAACTTTTTTTAATTCTACTGATAGAGGTAAAATTTAAAAAAAAAAAGCCAGTGTTCTTTAATTCTTTCTCCCTCCACCTCCTGAGGCTCCATTATTTGCCTTTAAAACTAAAGGGTTAGGGTACTCTGAACACTTTTAAGTTTTAATCGCCCTTTGTTTGAGAAGAGCTGATGGAGGAGTGGTTGTTTTGTATTGTTCTGTGTTATTTTTGTATTAAACTGACTGCAAAGGGGCTTCTCTGCAGGTTCTCCTATTTCCTGCAAAATAGGGAAACACCCCGCTTAACCTACTAGATCCCTTCTGTTTAAACGCCAGATTCATTTTATAAATAAATATATTACTAGTATTATTTGGAAATCGTGAGATTCGGTCTGATGTGACGTAAGTTCCACAAAAACGTTTTCTTTATCGTGCCAACGTTTCGATCTTTGTATGGTGATTAGTGACAGTTAATCGATAATTATTCAGAAATCGTGAGATGCGGTCTGGTGTGATATAGGTTTCAGAAAAACATTTTCTTTATCGTGCCAACGTTTCAATCTTTATTGAGATCATCCTCAGGGGCTGGGATTTACAAACATATATTGTTTATAAATAAAATATAATTTTTATTTTGCGTAGCTATTAAGTAGAAAACGGACACTTTCAGTCAATAGAAATACTTTGATTGAAAATAAAACAATTTTTTTTCCATTGTATAAATTCACTGTCTTCCACATCCTACACGTATTTGTTAAATTTAAACAATGTTTGTAAAAACCATTCCCTGAAGATGATCTCTATAAAGATCGAAACGTTGGCACGATAAAGAAAATGTTTTTCTGAAACCTACACAACACCAGACCGCTTCTCACGATTTCTAAATGATCATCGACAACGGTCACTAATCACCACATATATTACAAATATCCACTAAACATCAGATAATAAATAATATGTAACAGTAAACAACACATTAATAAATATGCAGAGACCAAACAATCCTCTACAATTTTATAAATAAAAAAACATTTGTTAGAGAGAAATAAATAATTCGAATATTGCGAATAACGAAACCCTCCATGAACTTGATTTCTTTGAAGTCTTGAATGATTGCTTACCTCTGAGGGAAATAATTTCTTAAACGCTCTCTTTGTATCTTTTATCTTGTACAGGCCAAAAGTCAGGTTTTGACATCATCGTCATCATTCGATTGGCAATTGATACATACGGCACGTTGCAGATAATGATGAAATACTCCGTGGCATGTCAACCTTTGGGCTATCCAGTAATCTGGAAAGACACAAGTAAAAAATAGCCTTTGTTTTACGTTTGAGAAATATTGTAAATATAATTAATGGATGAAGTCAATTCATAATAAGTGCGTTTGATCAGCTTTTGAAAACAAATTCTTAAGGATAAAATTTTAATTTTCCATTTAGACAAATCGGATGTAAATATTGAAAAACTCAATGAACCATTTTTACCCCATTCTTCACAATTTGAAGTTGTTTCTCTGTTATTGTCTTATCTGAAAGTATAAAAAATATTTCGATCAAAAGGAAATTCTATCTTTTCCGGAGGGAGTATGAGTCCTTATTAGAAAAAACTATAATTTTATTTGTACCCTATATATACTGCAAAGATGATCATAAAACGTGTTTTTAGACAATCAATACCTGCAGCAATGCGGGCGCTGCACTCGGAAGACGCTTGCCATGCGAAACCGGCCATTTCTCGCACTCACGGCAGGTCTCGAGGCCATCGTCGATTTCGAATGTAACTGGCAAAAGAAATATTGAGGCCTGGATAGTGAGGTTAGTGGTGTAGTAAGGAGCTTTGACGAATTATCCGAGTACTTTTGCTTGGAAGGATCTGGATGTCGGATTGCTTAGCAGAGGTCCAAAGTTCCACTTCGTATGTGGAAAGTGGTAGCAGTGAAGGCTTGTTCAGTTTAGTTGAGACTTGACGGACAAGACGGAATTCTGTCCTAGGAGTTAAGTTGTGGCGTGTGGAGATTCCACGTCGTCAGACTGCTGTCTAGGTAAAGTCCTACTTATTTGGCTAGAATATAAATCAATATCTCTTGACTTTTTTCAATGTGAACATACTGAGTACACTTTTTTTATCAGTCCATTGGCTCAAAGTAGAGGTACCTTGGATATGTTTGGAGATAGAGGACAAATTTGCGGTCCGGTGATGATGGTATTAATGGTGTGCAGGTAGGTCAGTAGTGTTAACCTAAAAAAGGATGGAACCAAAAGTGCCCCCTGTGGGTCGCCTGCTTGTTTCTGACTTCTGAGAATTCGTTGCCGCATCTCATTCTGGACCAGTGGTTCAGGACAGGATCTCATTGAAATTTAAGAAAGCAATGAAAAACAACTTAAACAACAATTTATATTTAGGCTTGTTTTATGAAAAAAAATCTATGGAGAAGCATCTAAAGTTGAGCACTGCTAAAAAAAAATCATCATGCATAACTCAAAAAACATCAAAGTATAATAATAACTAGAAAAAAATCGAACGTTGACAGCCAATTTAAAAAAAAATGTACGTAGTCTTTTGGTGAAAAAATACTAAAGATAAATAAAGTAATCGAAAGTCTATGAAAATATTAAAATGTCATCATTTTTGAGGCTAACAGACTAACATGGGAGAACGTAGAACTTGATAACTTTTTGGGGGTTGGAATGTAGGAAAATAGAAAATTAACAGTCGATAAGTAAAATTATGGAATAATCTATGAGCAAAAATCAATAATTGAAGAACATCGATTAAAACGGTGTTACCTAAATTTCCGTGAAAGTGTTGATAAATGAGTTTTGCCCATGAAGTTTCTTGTAGAAATTAGATTATTGCGCTTTGAGATTATAAAATAAACATTTGTTCACTTAACTGTAGCTACTTCTAGTTTGTTCTATATATGAATTGTCGTAGTGTTTTGTTTGTAGGCTTTTCTACATAAATATTCTCTTGTGTAGAAGCCACTTTGTCCTTCGCTCAACTTACTCTCGATATCAGGATTTCGACTAAACTTTACTCTTTCCTGAAAAAAATGGAATAAACTTGTCTGCAGATTTTATAAAAGTCTGAAGTGGACGAAACTGCCTCGGAATAGAAAAGCGAAACAACGAATGAATGAAACGTGAACAGGAACTCCTTATTATCACCAATTAGTACCCTCTTAGATCCTAGAAGGGGCACTACCACAGAAATAATTGCTTCTGTTGAAGCGTATGCATGCGTCAAGGTTCAATCTGGTTGATAAATACAGCGAAAATAGATTCTAAATAAGGTGATCTGAGGAAGAAAATTTTTTTACATGTGATGTTTTATTCTTGCTTTTCGTACTTCAATGTCTTTCATTTTTTTATTATTGACTTAGAACCGCAGTAGTTTTTATTTTGATATTGGGTTGTCCGGAAAATAATGCAGGATTTTAAGTTTTCATTAAAAAAATCTATATAAAATATTCTGTTTACGTTTACAGGATTACTCATTTGTATGAATGTCAACACTTATTAATCCTCTTCCAAATGATATTATTTGTTTACCTCTGTAGCATTCCGCTACTTGGAAATAATTCAGTCATCCTTATAATGTCAAAGCGAGAATTTCGTACAATTTTCTTTTACGAGTTTAAACTTGGCCGAAGCGGAGCCCAAACGGCTAGAAACATTAACCAAGTCTGGGGCGAGGGTTGTGTTAATGAGTGCACTGTGCAAAGGTGGTTTAAAAAATTTCGGGAGGGAGATTTCAGCCTTGAAGATGAAGAAGGTCGTGGAAGGCCTTCCTCTCTTAATGATGATGTTCTGCGATCAGTGGTGGAAGAAAACCCCAAAACAACTGTTCGAGAACTTGCAGAGCAACTCAAAGTCAGTAAAACGACCGTCGCTGACCACCTCAAGGCGATTGGAAAAGTGAAAAAAATCATCAAAAAAAGGTAATGGTTACGGTATGGTGGGCTTCATTTGGTTTAATACACTACAGCTTCTTAAATCCTGGCGAAACCATCAATGCTGAATCATACTGTAACCAAATTAATACCATGCATCAGAAATTGGCAGTAATGAAGCCCTCTTTGGTCAATCGGAAAGGGCCCATTTTGTTGCATGACAACGCTCGACCACATGTGTCACGTGTAACGTCACAAAAATTATTGGAGCTTGGCTATGAAACTTTGCCTCACCCACCCTACTCTCCGGACCTCTCGCCTACTGACTACCATTTTTTTAGACACCTGGACCACTACTTACAACACATAATATTCAAAAATCAAACGGAACTGGAAAATGCATTTATTGACTTTATCAATTCTAAAAATTCTGAATTCTACTCAGACGGAATTAATAAGTTACCAACACGTTGGTAGAAATGTATTGAGAGTATGGGAAATTATTTTGATTAAAGAACATTGCTTTAAAGTAACTAGTTTCTTTTTTTTTGTTTAATACCAAAATCCTGCATTATTTTCCGGACAACCCAATAGTTGTTCTTTTATTGTATTTCTTTTTCCTCCATCACATTTACGATTTGTATGGTGATTAGTGACCGTTAGTCCGTGATAATTGTTTTATCGGAAATCGTAAGATGGAGTCTGGTGTGATGTAGGCTTCAGAAAAACATTTTCTTTATCGTGCCAACGTTTCGACCTTTATTGAGATCATCTTCAGATCCTAGGATTTATAAACATTGTTTAAATTTAACAAATGAGTATATACCTCCTACATGTATTTGTTAAATTTAAAAATGTTTGTAAAAACCAAGCCCTGAAGATGATCTAAGTAAAGACTGAAACGTGGTACGATAAAGAAAACTTTTTTTTTTTGAAACCTACATCACACCAGATCGCATCTTACTATTTCTAAATAATCTTACGATTTCTAGTTGCGTCTGAACCGAGCTTTTTTTATTTGTTTATGTCCTGGGAATCGTGGAATTGGCAAAAAATTTAAATTGGCGGTGAGGAAGGTTTATGAAACCTAGCAAACGATGGAATCCGCATGAAAGAAAACGCGATCAGTCGAGACGAGGAAAGTAGTCTGAATGCAAAACAAATGAAAGAGAAAGACGACTACATATTTAAAAATCCTAATGTGTCAAAATTTAATTTATGCATGTATATCCAAATAATTAATTGTAAATAAATAAAACATACTTTTGAACAAAAAACATCCGACGTGATTGCATGTTTGGAATGTAATGAACGAATTCTCGAACAATTATCGTATTTTGTATATCACCGCAGACACAATTCACATCTATATCTTCACGCAATTAAATTCGCCTATTTTGCTCTTTCATTCGCAAAAAAATCT
Source organism: Cimex hemipterus (assembly GCA_039619505.1). Taxonomy (NCBI): domain Eukaryota; kingdom Metazoa; phylum Arthropoda; class Insecta; order Hemiptera; family Cimicidae; genus Cimex; species Cimex hemipterus. The sequence continues at coordinate 11,208,420 of CM077105.1, forward strand.
GATTGCGCAATGGAATATTATTTCAGAGTTATCAGATTTGTACGGTTAATAATCATCGGTTCTGCTAATAATTAGTAATATTAATCCATGTGTTTTAATCAATAAAGGAAATGAATTGTATACTAACAACAAAATCTATATATTATTTTTTAAGATTAACCACGTTCGAAATTACTGGCTAAACTAGTTTAATTTAACACTAATTGTACAAATACATATATTATAAAATGAAATATGAATAATCTACTTGGTAATAACTCAATGACTGGTAAATTCAACGTAATGCTGGCTTATAAAGTAAAATATAAATTCTGAGTTATCAACTATGAGAAAGCATGATGCATTTAAAAAATCAAATGTGTCATACGCTGTCATTACTCATTTATTTGTATTTTTTTATCGTCAGCGATTCTTAATCATGACACATTTTGCTGAATTGGCATTTAAAAGTTTATTAAATATTCAAAATATTTATTTGTAAAAATTAGAACACAGGTGGTCAGAATTTTTTATTTATAATGAATTATGCCATTTACACAAAAAACGCAGTACTAAAACTATCACTTAATGAATGACACTGCAAAACATTGTCGATATCTACAAGCTATTATCGTTATTGGGTTGATTTGCTAGACCTCAACAGCCACCATTTTTGACGTATATTCCAGAACAGCAAAAATGATAAAAACTGGTCCAATAATTGACGGTTGACTATGCCTCAGTGCGATTAATGAAGAAAGTGCGGTTCCACGGCTTGATGTTCGATGAAAAGTTGAGATTGAATTCACTCGTCGAAACAGCCAAAGTATGTTGCTTGAAAACCCTTGCTCTGCTGAAATATATTGGTCACTTCAGGTGTAGTGCGGATAGGGAGACCCTACTAAAAATATTTAAAATGCTGCGATAAAGTTGTATGGCATATTCCTCGGCCATGAAAATGAGCCTCGCGATGCTCGTAGGTTCATGGTCCTCATTTATTCAGGTTCTTAGCCAGGCGGAGTCATTCTTTAGTGTCCTGGGATCCCATTCTACGACTGACTCGCACTCGGATGTGCTTCACGAATTTCTCGTGTTAATAAATAACACTCGGAACGGTACTCAATCTAGGAAACCAACCGACTCCGCCCTGGGCCCTTCCGATCGTACTCGTCCGAGACGATCTTGCGACCCTGGCGAAATCTACTACATCATATCTATCTATACTTCGTTAAATTTCTCGAACTTCGGTCGGGGTATACCGGTTTTTATCTTGTCTTCATTGACCGTATCCCCGCATTACAGTGTTCTGTATGCGATCTGACATTCCCTTGTATTCGTGCTAGCCAGGAAGGATTCTTCTTTTCATAGGAAGAATCTATCTTTAGTGGTTGTCTGGGTACGTGGACAGAAGATACTTGCAGACTTGCAGAAGATAGGGCGAAAGATTGGACGGCTCACGCTCTAGACCTTCCTATTGCTAAACGAGCAAGAAAGAATATGATAAAGAAAAGGTAGAGACAGTGGATTGTCGTTGAGAAGCTCTTGCTTGTCATCCTAACCCGACTCAAAATTGGACAAGGGCGGTTGATGCACAGACACTTTCGTTTTGACCAAAGCCCGCGTATGTTCCCGCATGCGGAGAAAAATTGTATAAGTGAAGATTGTCGTTCCTAGGTTCCATGTAGGAATGCCACTCGATGTAAGAATTGTACTCGAGTTTATGCCAGAATATCAAGTGCCCCAACCACCCCGATCTGACAAGGTATTCCAAGGATCTATCTATATGTATGCGTGTTAAAAGGTGTTGGAAGGATATCCAGTACTTGAGTGAAGAGGGGACGTATTTAAGAACGGGAACAGGGCTGAAATGACCACAAATGAAATGCCGAAGCCTCTTGAGCCCTAACATGGGCAGGGCCTTAAGACCAAATGGGTGCAATTCACGGGTGCGTATATGAGCCAAGAACATTAAACAATCAAATCAATTGCTAGTCACATTTAGAATTATCAAATGCAGCTATTACATCAGAGTTCATCCAGAAAAACAAATAAGGAAAAACGTCAAATTTCATGAAAATATATATGAGAAATATGTGCTTTTCTATCAAAGTACGTATTTTATTTAAACTATTTATTTTTGTATTATATGTAAATTGCTTCCAATACGGTAATATAGCTTTCTTCAGTTAAATTGGTACTTTTTTCTACCAATTTAATGCTTTTTCCAACTAAATTAGTACCCTTCCCAAGCAAATTAATACTTTTTTTTTTTTTTTTTTTTTTTTTTTTTTTTTTTTTTTTTTTTTTTTAGGAAAAGCATATTCAGCTGGGTTTAACATTGGGTAATATGGTGGCAAGTACTTGATGGTGTGAGAAAATGATTCTACAATATTGCATACATCTTGCGTTCTGTGAATGGCTGCATTAGCCATTATCAGAGTAGAGTGTTCAGCTCCATTGCATTAAGTTTCTCACGAAGATTATGTAGGAAATCGCAAAATAAATTACTGTTACAGTTCGCCCTGCAAATTGCAGAATAACGTACTACCGTGATTATTTTATAAATATATAATCCTCTATATTCCCCAATGTTAAACCCAGCTGAATATGACTTTTCTAAAATAAAGACATCAGCCAGGAGGGTTTTAAGTGGGACAGCTGCAGAACACGAGAATGGAGAAGTGATTAGTTGCAGTGTCAACACCATTAATTCTACAGGTTGATCCAATTTTGTCATCGATGTGATACTGAAATTACCATCAGTGGTTGCTTGATGTCCCCTGCCTTGATTTTGAAATAAAAGATTCATTTTGTTAATTTTCAATAATAAAATTCGTTTCTTGAGAGTATGATTATGTTCAATATCCCCCTTTACCCCACCCCATTTGAAAAGTATTAATTTGCTTGGGAAAAATATTAATTTACTTGAGACGGGTACTAAATTGGTTGGGAAAAGTAGTAAATCGCTTGGGGAAAGTACTAATTTGGTTGGAAAAAGTACTAATTTGCTTGAGACGGGTACTAAGTTGGTTGGGAAAAGTAGTAAATCGCTTGGGGAAAGTACTAATTTGGTTGGAAAAAGTACTAATTTGCTTGAGACGGGTACTAAATTGGTTGGGAAAAGTAGTAAATCGCTTGGGGAAAGTACTAATTTGGTTGGAAAAAGTACTAATTTGACTAAAGGAAGCTTATATTTGTTTAAATTGGTTTGTTGTTGTTTTTTCAAACCTTTGTACTTTTCCGACAGGAAGAGAATCAGGGCCGAACGAGATTGAGAGAGATAAAACGGTCATTGAACAAATCAATTTCCAAAGGTTTATAATTTTGAAATTATTCTACTAGCGTTGTGTTCATGTAGAGTGACTTAACTATGAGTTATTTACCTGTTTTTTTTTCATGCAAGAACAGGATTATTCAACTACTGCTTTTCTGTTTCGTCGTCGTGTTTTTTCTCGGTTTTCCAATGTATACATAATTTTACAAATCCATAAATACAATTTAATTGTGTTTTGTCAAGTTCAAATTTATTTTTATTTTACTAACAAAGATTACTAAAAAAATTGTTTAAGGTTTGTTAAAATTGCCGTTTTTGTTCTATTGGTTATTGAAATCAAATTGACTTGACAGTATAAAAAACTTAACTTATTTTTGTTTTAGGATAAATTGCATCTTAGTAAATAAACCCATAAATTATTTTTGTTTCATTTTTAATTAATTAAATTATATATACACAAAATTACAGAGTACCATGTATACTTGTATTACAGTATACAATGTACTATGTATGATGTATAATACACTCATGTTTTAATCCAAAATTTGACTTTGTTATTTACAGTATGCTGAATAAATTATACAAGTGGGTAGACAGCACCAGTTGCAATTCCACAGCTGTTGTTCCTGTTTCTTGCCATCATGACATAGCCGTCCATTCCCCAGAATTTCCCCCAGGAGTTCTTCACTAGCCAGTAGTCTTCATCATCATCAGTAGTACCGTATCCAACTAGAAGTACACCATGGTCCAAATTTTCCGAACTGCATTCGGGTTCATAGTACACGCCTGGAATTATAAGTCAAAATATCACTGGTGCTGTTATAGATGGTTTTTGTTTGGGTCGATTACCTTCTTTGTAATGAAACAGGCTGTTGTGATTTGCATCAATGCCGATTGAAATTGGTCCAACAGACGCAACAGCTGCTTTTAATGATTCTTCATCTCCTTCGGGAATTTTGACATATCCAGTATCGGCCGCACCTTTATATTGTGGGCTATATCTGCACACATCATCCTTTAAGAAAAATTAATATTTTTAAGAAGAACCAAACCAACTAAATACCTAGTTTAATGTAAAATGTCATACTTGAGCTTCATACGGATATGAAATTTCAGTGTCAATTCCACCATTTTCCCTGATGTAAGTGAATGCATTCTCCATCAATCCACCGCCACAGCCATCATTTCCTTCTGAAGTTGAACAGTCGATTAAATTTTGTTCACTCAGAGAAACTAGTTTCCCAGTTTTTCTGTAATGTTGCCCTTCCAATGCACCAGTCTATAAAACTTTCATTTAGAATATGATATGCAAAGAAAAAAACAAATCATTTCTTACCGTACTGAAAGCCCAGCAAGAGCCGCAAT
>CM077105.1:11223909-11239974 GCA_039619505.1 Cimex hemipterus
TCACTAGAAGATAAATTTTACTTCATAAATGTTACAATTTAAAATAAGTTATTATCGCACTATATCACAAATGTTTTTACACTGCATCAAATTGATCACTTGGTATTATCAAAGTTTCACTAGAAGAGAAATTGTTACTTTATAAATGTTATAATTTATAATGAATTATTATCATACTGCATCACAAATGTTTTACACCACATCAAATTTATCACTTGGTATTGTCACAGTTTTCGCTAGAGGAGAAATTGTTACTTCATAAGTATTATAACTTCTCCCTAGTGGCGTATCAAGCTGAAGATCATGGGTTCGAATCCCACTCATGCGATTGGCTTTTTTATATCAACTGAAAACCTTAATTAATTGTAAGATGTTGATTGGTCAAGCAGTCCACAAAACTGTTGGAAGCAAATAATATTGAAATTTGGCTCATTAAAATGATGTTTTAGAACTTTTAGAACAGTAGTGGGTTCTTCTTGTAGTCATTAGCCATATTTTAGGTTTTGTTATGGTATGCTGCAGATGAGGTTTCCAGGTTAACTTTTTATCAAAGATTATTCTTAGGTACTTGACCTTAATTCTAACTGTAAGATTCCATTATCGGAGCATATCAAAGCTCGACAAAAATCTCTCGGCCTGATGGTCGATGTTGATCGATGGAGGATACTGGGAAGTGGGATTTATGCTTTTCAGGCACTGCAACATGCAATCCTTTTTCTCAGAACTATTAGATCATTGACTATTGCTACTACAAATTTTTTAATGTTAGGTTATGACTCTATTGAGTATTCCTTTCCTTTAGAGAAATGTCAGAAAATGAATTATATAAAATTAATACAGTGTTCTTTGTTGAAAATTAATTCTCACATTTTTGTAATATTTAGTTTCAGCACCTCCAGAAGGTACACCTGTATCATTGAGAAAAGTTAAACTAGCCGGTCCATTTATTCTTGGGCCGACCGTCGGCAATTCGCCTGTTAAGAGTATAGTCCAATGCTTGGCACGACTTCAAGGGACCGATGAATTTTACACATTAAAAGTAATTTAAGGAATGCCAAAACATAAATTTGTCGGACAAGAGTTTCATATAAGAATTTTTCCCCACAGATACTGACTTTGAAAGAACCGAAGGAAGAAACTCAAGATGACCGCCAGGGTAAAATGCTTCTTCACTCAGAGTATTCTTTACTTTCATTATTACATGACCAACCGAATGTAATTCATCATCATGGATTTTTCAAAGTGTGTTTATTATAATTTTATCTTTTTTTAAAGCAATAATTTAATAAAAATCAATTAATTAGGATCGAGCATTTGAAGAAAAGGTCAATGCAGAGGGAAAACTTGTCTACACTGGTAGGATAATAAAACGAGTATGCCTTGTTCTGGATTGCCTGGTCTCTCATGACTACTCGGCAAAAACTGCTGATTTAATAAACCTTCAGCACTATGTGATAAAGGAGAAGAAATTGTCGGAAAAAGAAGCCACTCTGATACTATTCAATACAGTCAAGGTCGTTCACAGCCTACATGAGAGAAATATAGTTCATAGAGATCTGAAACTTGGAAATTTAGTGCTTCATCGGAGCACTCATAGAGTTATCGTAACAAATTTCTGCTTGGGAAAACATCTAGTAAGCGAATCAGACCTGCTGAAAGATCAAAGAGGATCACCGGCATATATTTCACCTGATGTTCTCTGTGGGAAACCTTACGTTGGTGAGTAATTGTTTATTTATTATTATGAAATTCTTTATCATTTAAAAACATCGCATTAGGAAAACCATCGGATATGTGGGCTCTAGGAGTTGTTCTGTTCACAATGCTTTACGGCCAATTTCCATTTTATGATTCAAGCCCTACACAATTGTTTAATAAGATAAAAGCTGCTGACTACCAAATCCCAAGGTAAAAGTTTTATTTAAAATTTTATAATGAATCGAAACAAGGTATTGCCTGATTTTCAGCGATGGAAGGGTCAGTGAAAATATGATCTCTTTGATTAAAAATCTTTTGGTTTTAAAACCGGAAGAACGGCTGAAAACTCACCAAGTCATGGATGCCCTGTCTACAATTTACGCTTCACTAGAAGCTGGAGAATCCGATTTATTGCTGCAGGTAACAAACAAATGGTGTTTTGTAGTTATAACACCATAAAAAAAATTATTAAATTCACTAGTTTTGATGGTCCGCTTGGCCAATTAAAAATTTTATATTTAATTTGAAAAAAGTGGTAACGGTGGGAAAAAGATAGAATGGGGTTAATCTTGTATCTCACATTTTTGCGCTGGGAAACATTTAATTTCCATTTCTAACTTAATAAAATTTAAAAAAAAAGCACAAAATAAAGAAAAATGGAACAAACCATATAAAAAAGAGACAATAAACCAACCATTGCAGAACAATCTGACAAAATATCTACACTTAACAAAGACAAACCAAAAAAAAATGAATAACAATAGTAATGTAACACAACTTTAAATTAATAAAAAATAAAAATAATTACAGTTGATTAAGGCTTTTAGTTGAGATAAAAAAGTCACTGGCACGAGCGGGGTTCGAACCCACGATCTTCGGCTACATAGGCCACTGCTCTACCACTCGATCCACTTGGCCACCAACTTCCCATCTCAACCTCACCTTTTGAATTTTCCCTCCTTTTTGCCATTTTTCAAATGTCGTGTAATCAGATTGGATTCTAGTCGACAATTGAAATAGCGACTGGAGAGCTTAAAAAATTATTTTTAAAAACCGTTTATTGGATCTGTGCATAGGTCCATCATAATATTAATAATAATCAGTAAATTCACTAATTTCGTGGTCTGCTGTATATTATAATTAATTACGGTTTTTATCTCAACTAAAAACTGTAATTAATTGTAATATATTAATTGGTCAAGCGGACCATAAAATTAGTGAATTTAATGATTTAAAATGAAGTATACTTCACTAAAGCTCTCCGTGGCCATTTCATTTGTCGTCGAGAATCCAATCCGATTACACGACATTTGAAAAATGGCAAAAAAGGGGGAAAATTCAAAAGGTGAGGTTTAGATGGGAAGTTAGTGTCCGAGTGGATCGAGGTCACAATAGCTCAAGGGGTAGAGCAGCGGCGTATCAAGCTGAAGATCGTGGGTTCGAAACCTGCTCGTGCCCTTGACTTTTTTATCTCAGCTAAAAATCTTAATCAATTGTAATATATTAATTGATCAAGCGGACCACAAAATTAGTGAATTTTATAAAATAAAATGTTTAATTTCTTTGTCAATTAAATACTGACAATTTTTAGGTTGTACCAGATATTGATGATAAAAAAGAAGAGAAGGTTGAGATTGTAGAGCAGAAAAATGAGGCAACTTCAGATTATTTTAGAAATCCAACCCAATTTCGAGTAGCCAAAATAGTAAATGCTAAATTACTTGTCTTACGTATCAAATAAATTGTAATAACATTTAATCTGCCGTTTACAGGTTACAGTAAGACCAGAACAGCAGAAAAGACATGGACAAGTTCCAGTCCATCGTGTCGGTGAGGATGCGCGTGAAATAACGCAGCAAGAATTAAACAGATTCCGTCATTTGCTTCCTTCCAACTTGAGAGTTGACTCTAACACTCCAAATCGGTCAGGACGAGGTGCTAGGCTGACCATTTCGCACAATTTTCCATGGTCGCCACAATCGCAACGCAATCTTATCAACAGACTATCACTATTCATAAGGTCACGAATTGATAACCCAGGTAATTTGACATATAAACTTAACTTTTGCTAAGTATACAATTCAAAAATAATTTAATTAAAATTCAAATATTTAAAATAACAATAATAAAAGCAACAGGAAATTCTGATTACATTTTTTGTTTTTGTTTCAGAACCTAATGCCAGCCAGTGAATTAAGTTGATTATATATAAATAAAAATCATAACAATATATTTTTGATAATCTATTACAAAAATATGTATGTACTTGTTTATACATAGCAATGTTTTATTTATAATTTCTTTATTTTATACATTTTATAAGGAATGAATAAATACCAATGATTTTCACTTTTATTGTCATAGACCTTTATAATTTTTCTTCAATACAAAACAATGATATTACAAATGAATGATTACTGATTTATATAACCTTAGAAATGGCAAAAAGGAAGGATGGAAAGTTCGAGGCGTAAAATGGGAAGTTGGTGTCCGAGTGGAGCAAAGTCATGCAAGTTCAAGTAGTAGAGTAGCGGCAGATCTAGCCAAGGATTGTGGGTTTGAATCGCACATCGTGACACTTCCTTTTTTATCTCAAATAACAACTTTAATTAATTGAAATATATTAATTGGTCAATCAGACCACAAAAACTTTAATAAGTTTAAATGAAGTATACCTTCACTAAAGCTCTTCCATCGCTGTTTCATTTGTTGCCAAGAATCCAACCCAATTACACAACATTTGAAAAAGAATGGAAAATTCAAAAGGTGTGGTTGATATGGGAAGTTAGTGTTGAGTGGATTGAAATCACAACAGCTCAAGTGGTAGAGCAGCGGCATATCTAGTCAAAGGTCGTGGGTTCGAATTTGGTCAAGTGGACTATGAAACTAGCGAATTTAATAAGTTAAAATGATGTATATTTTCACTAAAGCTCTCCATGGCCATTTCATGTGTTGCCGAGAATGCATTTTGGCTCACTCCATCATCAGTGAGGACAACTACCGCCATGTAATATAATTTTGGCTATATATAATCACCATAATAAAACAAATGGTGAGGGTGCAACTGTTATGCTTCAGTCAGTCTGACACATGTAAACTTTGATGCTAGTCACTAAAAGATGAATGTGATTTTACAAAGTTGGAGCTAACTGAGTAATAAAGCCATGTTTTTCCTCCTGGAGTCCAAGGAGGATTGTTTGTTAGTGACTTACAATGGGCCATACAGGGTTTACAAACACTTTTGGGGCATAAGTGAAAGCAAATAAAGAGCATGTCTACCATATCACCTAGCATGATAATCATGCAGTGAGTTTCTGTTTCTCATTTGCTTTCTTTATAAAATTCTGCAAAAGTGAACACAGTACGGATGGTTTATGAGCTAAGGCTAAGGAATAGTAAGTACTGTTACTTGGGTTAATTTTGTGTCCATGATTGGAAAGAGGCTTCTTTCAGCAATGAGAGAAAAGTTGAAAATAGACATTCTCACTAAGCTGCGAACAGGTTAAACAGGATTGACACAAATGCAACTGATTAATCAAGTACACTTGAGCTGCAATTTCTGGACTTTTTTTTTGGGGGGGGGAAGGGTCTTGTAAAGGTCGCAACCTTTTCTCCACGGCCACCTGTACAGGTTAATTATGGCCGTACTGTACAAAGTAAGCTTTTCTTCACAAAACTTAGCACTTTCTTCGGTACCATTTCACACAGTTATCTTCGTGTGAAAATTGCCTTACAAAGAGGCTGCACTATAATGGGCTAGAGTTTTATCTGTGCTAATGATCCTGGTTTTGCTCGACAGAGTCAAGTTTCTATTTCTGCTTCATCCACATTTTTAAGTGATAATTAAGGGCATTGGACCTAAAAGCGTCTAATTTTCCTCAAATCTTTCCTGCTGAGATAGATCAACTTCCTTTTTCAGAGATTTATAAATATTATAGCTTGCCTAATACCAAGAACTTAGCACACACTGAATTTTCCCCCTCAACAACTCAATTCATAAAATAATTTCCACTACTGAAGAAAGGAACAAAACGCCAGTGAGGTGATGAAGCTTTCGGTTGATTGTATGAAATGAAACCTTGTCAACGTGGTTAGACTTCTATGCACAGAAATGATTATTGAAAGTGAATACTTCAGAATTTTTGACCAGGATGATTAGAGATGATTAAAATACAGAGTTATGGACATAATATTAGAATCCAGCAACAATTCTTTTTTTTTCAAACTTGCAATGATTTGATATATTAGGTTGTCAAACTTTGAACAATTGATAATAAATTAGGCAGCTAAGGATCTGATTAATTACTATTTACTAATTACTAATTAATTAATTACAAATTCAATTAGTTTTCTAAAACTTTATTTTTATTTCTTGTATAGCGTTTCAATTTTATTTATTTTTAACCATTGTCCTAATAATCTTGTCCACCTTTAATTCACCCTTTATAGTTCCTTTTGGAGACGGTGGGACAAAGGCGCCTTTCTTTGCTTTAATGGAGGCTCTCTGCCGTTTAGCAGCGAAATGAACAAGAATGAAGAACATACCACCAGCCATCATGGCAGAACCTCCAACGTAATTCGTGGCATAGAAATCATTAAGTGCAGATCTTGACATTTCTTAAAAAAGACATAATTAATCAAAATTTTAAAGTAGTACTTTATATGTAATAGAACAAAAATTCCTTTATTAGCTAAGCAAAAAAAAAAAAAAAAATTAAATCAAGCACCTGCTATTGGTACACCTATAAATGATCCTGCAGCCTGAATAGTAAAAGTAAATCCCATTGCTCTTGTCAAATTTTCTAAACCTAGATACTCTACATATAACATGCTCCTTAGTGGAATGAACACACCTGAAATTGTACACAAATTTGTTTGTTTGATCGTTTTCGTTTTATGGAATGAATATAGGTACCTGCAAACATTCCTAAGAGGAAAGAGGTACAAAATAAATACCAAGTATTTGTATAAAGTGTCATTAACAAGTAAACTACACCTGCAGAAACCATCCCAAATGATACCACATGAATAGCGTGCAGAGCAGGGGTACACATTAGCAAAAGACCTACAGTTAACCGTGCCAGTGTAACACCAAATCCCAGCACTGGGACAAAAAATGTACTGATAGGCTCATCAATACCTTTCTGGATATATGTCCCTAAAATTATACCCTGTATAAATATATATGTTGTAAGAAAAAATAAATATATTATCTAAATATGATCATACTTTTAAGGTAGATGAATGGTATGAAAATACCAAAATAATAGCAAAAGCTTGCACCTAAGAGTAAAAGGTAGACTTCATTCTTTAAAAGACTAAATGCAAGCATTTCCTTAAGTGGCTTTACAATTGCTTCAGGACACAGTGTACATTTATATTCTTGCTCTTCTAAAATATCTTTTCTTGAAGGAAAACGCATCAATGACATAGCTAAATCATGAGATCCCTAAAAAAATATAGAGACAAAAATAAATAAACAGATAAAATTAAGAAAAAAGAGTATTTTTGTTATTTAAAAAAAAAAAAAAAAGAAAGAAAGATTCAAGTCAGGGACAATAATAAATAAATAAAATAGTCCCAAATTTATTACAATACGCTTACCATATTTCTTGTTACCATAAGGCGAGAAACCTCGGATTGGTAAAATATATCTTCTTTGTACATTGGCCTGGAGACCAACTTTTCTGGATATTTGCAGCAAAAAATTTTGAACCAAAGTTCTTTAAAAGTCTTTTTCTTTTCAGGCATTTCTATTATCGATGTATATGACAATTTCTTTAATCTCTGCCTCTGAGCGAATGTTGAAGCAACGGAATCATGCCTTCTTTCCCTTAAAATAAATGTATTAATAAACAAAATACTGTCAATAAATTGTAATATAATTTAAAAAATTAAAATATGATTAAAATTATAAATGCGTAGTATTGTATTGGCAAAATTTTGATCTGTTGGTTATCATACTAAAGAAAGAATTTTACAAAGAGCATAAACGTAATTGTAATTTTATTTTTTAAAAGAATTATGATTTAAAAAAGCAAATTAGTTTAAAAAGTATTTATATATCAACTTAAATGGATTTTTGTTATAAATATAGGTTAAATAAGTTTAGAATAGTAATGGACAATAATTACAATTTGTAGCATAATTTAGCACTTAACATTTTACGAATTTATAAAACATTGCTAAATGTTATATTACAAAGTACATATATGAATACCTTTAAATGATTACCTCTCCAATCTAAATAAGAGCGGGAATGTTGCAGATGGCACTCTCCATATTCAAGAAACTTCTGGGCCTTAACGATCTTTTATTGAACACCCTAAAAAAAGAAATACAAAATTATATTTTGATCGTCTAGATTAAATTATCTATCAGGCAATGCGACTTTGACATAAAGACAGTGGTAGCTCATGAATAAGGAGAGACCACCAACATACATTACCATGATAAACCTATAGTCTGACAAAAAAAAAAAAAAAAAAAAAAAAAAAAAAATATCAGCATAGTAATTAGATTAGTGTTTCTTTTGATTATGACTATGTGTTAGACCACATGAACGATAAACCATAAATAATTAACTGATTATTTGGGAATCATGAGATGAGATCTGGTGTAATGTAGGTTATCGTGTCAACGTTTCAATCTTTATTGAGATCATCTTCAGGGCTCAAAGTGTTTGTTATCTGACAAGCAAGAATGGCACAATTACACAGAAAACACTTTAACCCTGAAGATGATCTCAATAAAGATTGAAACGTTGGCATAATAAAGAAAATGTTTTTATGAAACCTACATCACGTCAGATCACTTCTCACGATTTTGGAATAATCATCGACTAACGGTCACTAATCACCACACATAAATAATTAATGTTCAAAATATTTAAATCAACACAAACAAATTTAACAGAGCTACCACTGGTATTGACTGTGTTACTTTGATTACTTATTTTAAACTTTCTAAATAAACTTCTAAATCAAATTAAAGTTGAATTTTTTAAAATTATATTGTAATATAAGATTATTGTGTGATTTCATACATTCCAGTATAAGGAGCGATGTTTTTGACATTTATAATAGACTGCCGAAGACCTTCTGGCTTTTCTTCTGTCAATTCCACTACTACCATGGGCGGCTTCCGGATGAGAAGCGATAAAAACATTGAAATAGTAAACAGACCTTGAAACATTGTACATTTTAATAGTATAAAATAAAATTGTTATTTTATAGTGATTTTTTTTTTATAAACCTCCTTCTATCAAAAAGAGATAATTCCATTTCCAATATTCATGAACATACTCTGAAACAAGTGGTATTATAAGGCAAGAAGCACCAGTCGAACAGCTTGATACTCCCATTGCCAATGTACGTTTTTTCTCAAACCAAAATCCTGGGCAGGTCATGATCGTCATATAAAGGAATGATACACCAATTCCTAAATAAATCAATTTTGTAACGTCTCAAAATTGTGCATGATGCAATTCACGTACCTGCTAACATGGAATAACACGCAAAAAATGCGTAAATGTTTTCAAAGAAGTAACAACTCGAAAACGAAGCTGCGGCTAATAGTGATCCCAGGAACATCATTGCCCTGAATCCATATCGGTTCACAAGACCACTTGCTATGGGACCTACATTTAAAACAGAATTTCATAATATTCAGAATTTCCTTAGTTTTTTTACCATTGTCATGAAAATTTTAAAATTTACTCATGTGTTTCAATATTACCTTAAATAATTATAAATTATGCTTATCAAAATGAAATGGTTTAATTAAATTTAAAACAATGACTTTAATTAATCTTTAATAATTCTGAAAAATGATTTCTGAAAATAAAAAGTAATGATGTAATATAATTATCAAAAGTAATAATGGTTACATAACCTAACATCTCGAATAATTATTCAGATATCATGATGCGGTCAGACTGCATCTCACGCTATCTGAATAATTATCTATTAACAGTCACTAATCTCTACACATCTCGAATAATATCTTTTTAAAATTGTAAATTTTATAATTGCCATCAATTGTCACAGGATGGTGCATCCAATCTAATCAATGGATTTGTCGTAAAAACATTTGTTATGCCTAGAGCCCGGATCTATATGCAATTGCTTATTATTTTTGCTAATGTTTACAAATTATTTTATTTAATTATACCTCTGAGTACAATAGTTCAATTTTATTCGTCATATATTTGAAAATTCGAAGAATATTGCAAGATTGATTTTTTTGTTAAATAGAGAATTAATAATGAATTAGGCAAGTAAGAACATGGGACGGGAAAATTTGATTTAACTTTTCAGGGATAAAGACATACAAACTAATACTTGAGAATTTTGTAAAAAATAGTCCATATTTTTTTAAGTTATCATTTCTAAAACTTCTAGGAGCAGATTTTAGTTTTTGCTAAAAAAAAAAATTTCTGAAATAGTCAGATAGGGGAAAGAAATACGAGTCTCATTGAAACACAAAAATAGTCAGTGGCAATACTCTTTCATATTTTAACCAACCTAGTAATGCTCAAAAAAAAAAAAAAATAAATAAATAAATAAATAAATAAAATAAAAATAATATATAAACATACATTATTTAAATTAATAAATCTTTTTATAATTATATCACATCAGAAATTTCAATCGATTTGCATTTGGATTTTTATTGTTGATTACTTGATTCAAATATATTATTAATGTATTACAATTAATTAAGGTTTTTAGTTGAGATGAAAAAGTCAATGGCAAGAGCGGGATTCAAAAGGTGAGGTTAGTGTCAGAGTGGATTAAAGTCACGGTATCTCAAGAGGTTAGAACAGCTCCACATTTGGCCGAAGGCCGTGGGTTCAAATCCCACTCGTGACACCTTTTTCACCTTTCATCTCAACAAGACTTTCGGTATGGTATGGTATAATGAAAAAGGATACTAGGAGGCGGGGTTTGTGTACCCCAGGCAGTGCAGCCTTCTGGCTTACTGTGCCTTCCTAGTTCCTTGGTTTAGTCAAAGATTCGAGCCTTTTTCTCAGAAGTATCAAGTCATTGATTGTTATTCCGTCAATGTGGTTCTCTGAGTCGTTTTTGTACACTAGATTGAACCTCCATTGAGCCGTTGCTTCGCATTCGAAGATGATATGAGTGGCTGTTTCCTCCTCATCATTTCATAGTCTGCAAATGAGATCATGGATCATCATTGTATATGCCCATGTTATGTAGATGTTGTCTCAGATGCCAGTGGCCAGTTAGTAGTCCTACCACTCCTCTGAGATTTTCCCTCTCCACTTGTAGTAGTGTTTTTGCGAGTTTTGGTGAGGGTTGTTTTATCATAAGTTTACTGTGTCTAGCATTGCTAGAGTTGATCCACTTTTCTCTTTGTTTTGTTTGGATCCATTCTGCAATGGAGGATTCTATGTTTGTTTTTGATATCCCAAGGATAGGTTCGGGGCCTATGTATGGTCTTGCGGATCCTCCTCTGGCCAGTCTGTCTGCTTCTTCATTACTCAAAATTCCCCTGTGCCCTGGCACCCAGGATACCGTTACCTTGTTGTGTTCCCCCAGGTTTTGGAGATTTTGGATGCATTCACTGACTAATTTTGATGTAATCCTTGTGCATGCCAGTGCTTTAATGGCTGCTTGGCTGTCTGATCTTATGAGGATTTTTTGTCAGCGTAACCTCTTCTAATATTTTCCAGGGCACAAGCATTGATGGCAAGTATTTCTGCTTGAAAGACCGACGTGTACTTCCCTAATGAATTTCATTGCTCATATTTTGGGCTTGTACAGAAAACACCTGATCCGGTTCCTTCAGTTGTTTTGGAGCCATCCGTATACCATATCATTGTGTCCGATGTTCTCCTGTGTTCTTCTTCTCCTTTATAGTCTGTTGATTTTTTGTAGGAGGTTGTGAAGATTGTTTCCGGGACCATGTAGTCAGTCCCCATTTCTTAGTAATGGGTGTCTGATTTTGTTAATTATGGTTGTGTGCCCGAATTGTTTGGTTCCTTTCCAATTTAATTGTTTTTGGAGCCTGAATGAGCTTTTCCTAGCCTCTCCCTGTATGAATATTTCTTGTGGAAGACTTTAGGTAGGTTTAGCAAGGTTTCTAGTGCAAGACTTTAGGTAAAAATTTATTGAACTGATTGCAAAATAAATTAAAAAACAACCTTGACAGAAATAATGGTTTAACTGAATTGGGAAAATTTATAAAATCTTAATTAAGAAAAAATTATGTTTTTGGAATATACATGGAATCAAGGGTGTCAATCAATCAATCGTTTAGTGATAGAAAAAATAATTCTACATTAAAATTAATTAAGGTTTTTAGTTGAGCTAAAAAAAGACAATGACAAGGGCGGGAATCGAATCCATGATCTTCGGCTAGATACGCCGCTACTCTACCACTTGAGACCTCACCCTTCTCAACCCCACCTTTTGAATTTTCCCCCTTTTTTGCCATTTTTCAAATGTCGTGTAATCGGTTTGGGTTCTCGGCAGCAAATGAAATGGCAATGGGAAGTTAGTGTCCGAGTGGATCAAGGTCACGATAGCTCAAGTGGTAGAGCAGGGGCGTATCTAGCCGAAGATCGTGGGTTCGAATCTCGCTAGTGCCATTCATTTATACACTAAAACCTTAATTAATTGTAATGTATTAATTGGTCAAGCGGACCACGAAATTAGTGAATATAATTGTACAGTTCATTGTAAAAAAGCCGAAAAAATTATGAATAAATATTAACAAAACCAATTTATAAAACTTCACTAAGTTCATAAAATTAAATGTGGTTGTCGGGCTTGACTCCTAATGCTGACACACACACACACACAAATGTTTGTCGTAAAATGGACAAACTTATAAAAGTTTGCGTGAAATGACTATCTCCGGATCCCAGTATTGAAATTTTAACACAGCTGCTAACAATTTACAAGAAACATCAATTTACATACCCATACAATAGAGAAATGCGTTGAAAACGGAAATGAGCCAGGCCACCAGGCTGGGAGAGTATCCGAATGACTTGGTGATGTTTGGCGAGATCATGGCAAAACTGAGGGACACTGAATCCATGCAAAAGTTACCGAAGCAACACGCGAAAATTATTACCCAGCCATAGCCTTTATCCGGTGGGACGGCAACGAGATGAGAGTACCTTTCGGTTTCTTCATTGGCCTTCTGCTTCTCCACTTTGGATATCATGCTAAAACCACTTAATTTTCCGTCACTCCTTGTTGCACACATGTGAAACCAGGTGTTTGAATGTATGTTCTAAAATTATTTATCATTAAATAGTACTCACAACACCTGTTAACAACGTCTGCTGAATAACCCAAAAAATATATTACAATTTATTTAGACAACAGCTATAATTAAACATCGATGCATGTGTAATTATATTGAATTCGTATTATTATTAAAATTGGTTCACCATTCTCTTAAGTTTACTACTAACATAGGAACGTAATAGTAACATTTACCAAACATAATTGATTATTTCTGCTTGGGATTAGTTCTACCTATAAGCTATTCTGGTTAAATATCTTTCTTGAATGAAGAGAAGTTTTTATAGTATAAAGAGAGCAGTTTTTAACTGCTGTTATTCTAAGGAGTAGGATTATTTCTATCATTATTCGGAGATCGTGAGATGCGGTCTGGTGTGACAGATTTAAGAAAAAATCGTGCCGATGTTTCGATCTTTATTGTGAGATTCATCTTCAGGGATCAAAGTATTTGTCTTCTGTGTATATGTCATTCTTGTCTATCGTGTTGAGAAGGAGAGAGGGAATGAGAAAGAGAAGGAAAGAAGTGAGAGTGAAAGAGAGAGAGAGAGAGAGAGAGAGAGAGAGAGAGAATACTTTATTCTGGGGGGAAAAAACTCTGAGCAATAGAACAGTAATTAAAACTGGTTAAATATAAAAAGATATAACAAATAGAAGGAAATAAGTAAGAGTGAGAGAGGGTGAGAGAGAGAGAATACTTTCTTCTGGGGGGGGAATCCTCAAAGAGTAAAAAAACTTGACAAAAATTTAACAAAAAACTAATTAAAGTAATTAAAAGAGTAAATAAAACTGGTTAAATATAATAAGTTATAAAAAATAAAAGGAAATAACTATGAGCGAGAGAGGGAGAGATAGAGAGAGTGAGAAAGTGAGAGAGAGAGAGAATACTTTATTCTGGGGGGGGAATCCTCAAAGATTAAAAAAAACGTGACAAAAATTTAACAAAAACTAATTAAAGTATTCAAAAGAATAATTAAAACTGGTTAAATATAATAAGTTATAAAAAATAACAGAAAATAAGTAAGAGTGAGAAAGTGAGAGAGAGAGAATACTTTATTCTGGGGGGGGGAATCTTCAAAGAGTAAAACAACGTGACAAAAATTAACAAAAATTAATTAAAGTATTTAAAAGAATAATTAAAACTGGTTAAATATAATAAGTTATAAAAAATAACAGAAAATAATTAAGAGTGAGAGAGAGAATATTTTATTCTGGGGAAATCCCTAAGAACAAACATGACGAAAAAAACTCTGAGCAATAGAACAGTAATAACAACCGGTTAAATATAATAAGTTATAAAAAATAAAATGAAATGAGAGAGAGCGAAAAAAAATAAATATCCTGGGGGGAAGGGGAATTTAAGATAACATGACAAAATTTTTTACAAATCTGCCACGAATAAATGAAGGTTTGACGTCAACATCAAGTAAACAAAAATCTGAATTCACATAATATAAAATATAAAACAAAGAAACAATAGAAGCAATAATAAGGATTTGGGGAAAAGCAGTTATAATAAAGAATTCTTGGATTTTTGCTAAAATAATGATATACTGTAAACTTAAATTTATATGCATGTGTTATTACAATAAATTATTCAGTTATGATAATGATTACTACGTACTAATTTTATCCATCTCGTTGAGATAAGTTCTTCAGTTTCGTTTAAACATAAACAAAACAAAAACAAATAAAAATAATATTCTCAATATATGTGTATTTTTATGTTTAAAGTTTTTCTATTCTGTCTTTCGTCAAAGGTAGATATGATTAGACATAAATTATACGTTTATTTCTCACTAGCATCTTTACAAGTCGTGCTGGATACAGAAGAATGGCCGACAGGATAAGGAAGGAACCGAATATAGTGTAAATCCAAGCGTAGGAACCAATCGTGATCCTCAAAAGGACTACAAAGGCAAAACATGTATGGCGTAACAGTGCAAAAATAAAGAAAACAAAATATAAAAAAAAATCAAACCGGCAAATGCGATCCCGATGAATGCAGACATGCCATCGATGAAGGAGTAAATGCCCATGACGTTCGTCAAATTATCCAATCCCGCTGCATTGAAAATAATCGTCAAACGCAAATTGCTCAAACCTTTAATAAACGAATAAATAAAAAGTAATTAGGCGTTCAGGGGGAGGATACATAAGGACGTCAAAAAACCTCCTATGGCGCCTAGCAGGACAGAATAGCAGACATGATAATAATACTTGTCTGTAAAGTTGCTCGCTATTGAAGCCACACCTCCAAGAAATAATATATGCGCGTAAAATATTTCTTCCGTAAACATATTAACAAATATCAACAGCATCGATCCCATGAGTTTGCCGAACAAGTTTCCAAATCCAAAAAAGAAATAAAAATATAGAGAAGTCCGGAAGGAATATCCGAGGTTGATGGCTCTTTCTACAAAGTCAATTCGTTGAATGTTTTATTTCCAGTTAAATTTGAAAATTTTTTACCTTTAAGAAGGATGAACGGCGTATGAAATCCTATCGTTGAGGTGGACATCACGACCATTATCAACATAATCGATGGACATTTCAAAATGGAAAAATCCCACATTGTAACGAGGACTCTGAAGAAAGCTTCCCTCCTGCATTTCTTTTCTTCCTCTTGCATCAAATCCATGGCTGTCGGCGCTCTGGTCATCCCCATGTGATAATCAAGCTGGGTCTCCTACAACAAAGAACAAAATCGGAATGTTGTACGTATTATGCTCTCTGTCAAAAGCCACCTCACAATTATTTACCTGTGTCCTGTATTTAGTCAATTTTCCTATGTTCCCCTCGAAGAAAATGTCCGTTCTGTAAAAAGGCCGCGCGCCGGACCGCACGACTGAAGGGTTCATGACGAGCGTGATGTGCTGATAGCTGAACGGATTTGGCTGGCGCTTCATCGGATAATCTATACAGCCCATTTGATAACGTGAATTGATTGTGGCTTCTATACTAAAAATAATAAAAGCATAGTTCATTAATAACATAGAATCATATTACAAATCATAGAATCTATTCATGCTTTGTAAGAGATGTGTGGTGATTAGTGACCGTTAATAGATAATTATTCAGATATCGT
>CM077105.1:11256427-11271116 GCA_039619505.1 Cimex hemipterus
GTAAAAGAAACAAAGAATGTGTGTAGGATATGCTGTTCCATAAATTTTGAATTCGATAGTGTTGCATGTTGAATAAATTTTTGAGCTTCGTCTTGATTGAAGCGATCAACATGCCTATCATAATTATACATTTAATGTAATTAAATAATAATAATTTACATTCTTAGAGAAAAGAAAGCTATGAAAGACAAGGGGTGGCTATTATCGGCGTCCTTTGCGGGTACTGGGGGTCACCAGGGTTTACATACTTATTTGTCGGCTTCTTTGATGTTCCTCATGTTTTGTTCCGTTACAAGGTCTTTTCAACGTCCCCTTATTTTCTATGATTTTTTCCACCCGTTATTAAAATTTTAATTATTTTAGACCTTTTTTTTAACATGTTCATTATGTCTCGGAAAATAATGGTGAACGACCATGACAATGACATATCTACAAAAAAACACACTTTGAGCTCTGAAGATGATCTCAATAAATTTCGAAACGTTCACACGATAAATAAAATGTTTTTCTAAAACCTATTTCACACCAGACCGCATCTCGCGTCCACCAAATAGTCATATTTACACGAATTAAAAATTATAGGTGACTAAAATAAATTTGGAAATAAAAGCAGAAATCAATTGGATAATACTACGACTTTAATTTCTCAGGTTTTATCTTGCGAATGACATAGTATCTTCGTTTTTTTCGGACAGTTTTGTGTGTCTACCATCGTTATTTTATAAAAAATATTTTTTTAAATGCCACACAGAAGGAAATGCATAAGCCAACCACTAATAAACTGCGAGTAAAGGCCTCCAACCCTGAAATAGACAAAATAATTTATAATCTTTTTTAATGAGCTTTCTGAAGCAACCAATAATTTTGATGTTTGAAAGGCTGAATAAATAAAAATTTTATAACAGAGAATGTTATTCGGAGGGGCTTTCGTTCAGGTTTAGAGTACACATCGTTATTTTTATATCACGTAGCAAAGTAGTAAATCAAAACACAAAAAATATTTCAACTTACAATGAATGGCATTACGAATAACTTCGATAAATCATGAAAAAAGCATATTATCTTGTAATTAAAAAATTTATTACAAGAGGAAACGTCATGTGTTAACAAACAAATTATAATTCCCTGTTTGGTTACATTTACAATTTGTTAGAGTGTGAATTATATAATGAATGTGTAGAGATTAGTGACCGTTAATCGATAATTATTCAGGTATCGTGAGATACGGTCTGGTGTGATGTAGGTATCAGAAAATATTTTTCTTTATAGTTCCCACGTTTCGATCTTTTATTGAAATCATCCTCACGGTCTGGGATTTACAAACATAGTTTACATTTATAAAATATAAATAGAATGTGGAAAAGTGAATAAAAAGTATTTTCTAAATGTAAACTATGTTTGTAAATCCCAGATCCTGAAGATGATTTCAATAAAAGATCGAAACGTCGGCACGATAAAGAAAATGTTTTTCTGATACCTACATCCCACCAGACCGCATCTCACGATACCTGAATTATTATGTAATGAATGATACATAACGATATAAAATCAATAATGAATAATATAAGCCATTATAAATTTAGAAAATGGTAGAAAGAGGCGGGTGGGTCAACAGGTAGCGCTGGTGGTATATAAAGAGGGCCGGCCCACGTTTCACTGTTTACTTTTTTCTGAACCTGCGTCAAAATGGTCAACACCTGCCGTCTAAACTTTCGCTGCAGAAAGACTCTGAAAGGCTTGTAAGTTATTAAAACTTCTATTTCACCGTATGGATAGAATAAGTGTGGCATGTCGAATTAACATCGCATTTATGTTTTTATCTAGGCATCTCAGCCAAAAGACAAAAACTGTTCCCAACGTTATTTTCGGTATTAAAGCTTCACCGCCTATGCGTGGTATGGAAGGTAAATTAAAAATAACGCTTTCTTTTAAACTTATTATTCCACCCTTTATGATTTATTAATAATCGGATATTTTTTGTTTTAGGAATGTTGGACTGGCTCTTGTCGAAGTGCATTCACAAATACTGGCCGTTCTTCAGCAATTTGTCGTATACAGAAATGATTTCATTGAGGGACGAGAACCTGGATTGGTATTTGAACGCTCTCGGTGCTCAGGGCACGTTTTGCCAAGGAGCTAGAAGGAAAATTCTAAAGTCTTTGGACGAATTGAGATCTAGAAGTTCTCAACTCAAAATCATAAATCCTTGGGAAGTGGAAAAATCATGTAGAGCGATATCATTCGTCTTAAAAACGCCCATATCGGACAGCGACATGGAAGAAGACGGAACTTTTCTCACTGGTCTCATAATGGAAAAATTAACACAAGGTAATTTAAAAAAAATTAATATTTCGAATTGACTTTTACTAATAAACACGTGTTTATTTTGTAGTTGTTGATGTTTACAAGCTAACGGGAACATCCGCCCTTTCCGTCGCAGCTCTTCTGAGAGAATACATCGAGTGCAAATCCGTGCATGAATATGACAAAATGTGCGCTAAAAGTTGGCTATACGGCATCAGGTTTGATTTCTTCCAACGTCGAAACCATGGGTAAGTTTTTAAATAATTCATATTTCTGTTAATAATACTAACTTTATCTTAATACTTTTTTCTTTGATAGACGACGAACTGCCTGAGAAAAAAGAAAATTCATCTTCAGATCCAATCTTCGTCATTCTGTTATTGTCCTATTATTGTACATATTTATATTTATTTATATTCTTTGTGATAAACCTTTAGTGTAAAATAGTTTTACTTTGTAAATATAGATTGTTATTTTATTAATTAAATATTATTAACATTTCGTAACAAGATTTCATTACTACTCCAACACGTTCTGTTTCTTAATTTAAATAAACATATTAGGATGGTAAAAGGGTTAAATATTTGTGATCCTTATTTCCCCATTTATTATAAATAGTTCATTCTCCTTATCATTTCAAGCCATATACGGGAGACTATTTGCAAGAAATGCTCTTGCACTTATGTATTGTTCAAAAATAAATTGATACAACCAAGAAATTATATAAGCCTATTTTTTCAATTTTGTTAAACTTCCTTATAGGCGATCCGACGTAAAAAACAAACAGGGTACTAAATTTTGAAATATTTATAGCGTAGGGTTTCTTTAAAGCATACAGCCGGGTAGTTTAAAGGAACGATTTTCTCCTTCTTTTAGGGTATGATTATCCCCTGGAGGCCGGTGATCAGTCTCAAAATCAAAGGAATTTTGCTTGGAACAAATCAAGGACACCTCTGTTTGTATCTTAGAACAAGATGTATATTCTTATGAAATCTAAAAAGTTATATAAAAAATAAAACATAAGTGAACAGAACATGATTCTTTGCTTACAAACTAATAATTATACACAATAGAAACAATACAAAGTCTGAAGGGCAAAAACGAAAATATTAATCATTAAAAAAAATAACGGAAAAAAGGCCAAACAGAACCATAAATCAAAGTGTGCTTCAAAACAGAAATAAATTTTATAGTAAGGAAATAAAGACGATACTAATCTGCTTTGATGGGCTATCAGCTGGATTTACTTTATTATCGTTCTATTCGCAAATTCGTCGAGTTCAGTTTAGCATCCTTGCCTCTATCATGGAGGGGAGAGCCAGGTCATAAATTGTTGTCATAAGCAAATAGGACTAAAGTTAAGAAAGGGGAAATCTTGAGAAGAATGATTATCTTTTTTTCTATTAATGGCCTCATCAACATTGCATATCTAGCCAGACTATTGTAATTATTTATTGCGTATTCGGTTTTTTTTTGGGTTTTTTTTAGGGGAGGTGGGTATCGTGAAACGCCAGTGGCGACGGCGGGAATCGAACCCGCGACAGCGGGGTCTACTAGCCGAGAGTCTCTCGCGCTGACCACTCGGCTACCGCGGCCCCCCGATTGATTATCTTGCATTATAGAATCACCAAAAAATGTTTGGCCCAAATCCGTGGCCTTCCAACCGTGTAGACCCCCTCGCTAGTGAATGATATATTGCACGGCGCACAGATTATACCATTCTGATATGCGTCGTTGAGTATACTTTTTTCTTTTGCAAAAGAAAGGTGTGTGTTCAAATTTAAAGATACAGGTTTTTTAATTTTGTTTATTTTTTAAATTTTAATTACAATTAAGTGAAAATAGATAACAGACAATAAATTCCATGCCATTTATAAATAAAAATTTAAGACTTATTCTCTCATTTGATGTTCTTTTATTTTATTTTTTATTAGAGATGTCATTATAGAGGAGAAAAAAAAAGAAAAAAGTAACTCCGAATCCATAAACTTCATTAGTAAATGCATTTAGTTAATAAAAATTAGAAGAGCAATTAGATAATAATTCAAAATAAAATGTACAAATGGCTTTCTTCTACTCACTTACTATTTTCGTTTTTTTTTAGGATATTAAATCGGTGAACAAAAATATGTAAAATAGTATGTATACTCATTTTTGAATTGTTTGATCAGGTGGAAAGTATCAAATAGTTATTATTTGCGAATTGGCAAACAGAACCAAAAGAAACTATTTATATGCATATTCGTAAAGTACCATTTAAAAATTTGAAAGAAAAAATTGAAAGGGAAAGAAATAAAAATTATTTTATATGCCTAATTTAACTGTCGCGATAGGTTTAGGAAATGCTTAGAGGCCAAGTGAAATTTTCCTCGAATACCAAATCGTTCTACCAAATATTTGTATGAGTTGATATATAGATAAATTTTTTTTGCTTTCAAAATGAAGGGGTTTCATTCTTGTCATTTTTTGGGAGGGACGAAAATCCGTCGACGATTTTTTGTACTTTGACCTTTGGCGAGTTTTCCTTGCAATGCATCAACAAGTCGTCGAGCAACTCAATACAAGAGTCCGCAAATAGTACAATATAATTAGCAAAGAGGAGACAAAAAAATAAGTTATTAAGTTACTTTACGGCTTTATAACGCAACAGTTTAAAGTATACAATTTTAAATTAAACAACAGAGGAGATGGTAAGACACTTTGAGAAACATAACAGCTGAGTATATTATTTATTTCAACTTCGAACTTGGGCTTGATACGCCGCTGCTCTACGACTTGAGCTATGGCGACCTCGATCCACTCGGACACAAACTTCCCATCTCGACCTCACCTTATGAATTTTCCTTTTATCTCAAAAAAATACCTTACTTAGAGATTGATTAATTGAAATGAATTTATTTGGTCAATCGGACTACGAAACTTAATCCAAAATGAAGTATACCTCACTAAAGATCTCCGTGCCCATTTCGTATGTCGCCGAAAATCAAATAAACTACACGACACGAAAAATGGAAAAAATGTCCGAGTGGATCGAAATCACGATAGCTCAAATGGTATTTAGCCGAAGACCGTGGGTTCGAATCCCGCCCGTGACACTTGACTTTTTTATCTCAACCAATGCCTTACTTAAATATTAATTAATTGAAAATAATTTATTTGGTCAATTGGACCACGAAACCTAATTGATTTAATAGTTTCAAGGTTCACTTAGGCTTTCATCGAGATCCTGTTTAAACTCCTGCTGTTTACAACCGACGTATTTTTCTTTATTTCATTATCATAGGATTAAAGTTTCAGTGTAAAATGAGTAAAAGGTTTTAGTTTAACCATCTTTTTTTTTCAAAATGGTAAGTCGTAGTTCTTTTATTTTAGCTGTGCACACATGTTTATTTTCTTTACTGTTCTAACAAATTTTGTTCTAAGGATGTGATGTTGGTTACAGAAAACCATTTTCTTTATCGTGCCAACGTTTCGGTCTTTATTGGGATCGTCTTCAGGGCTCAAAGTGTTTGTATTCTGTGTAATTGTGCCATTCTTTCTAAATATCGATTTATCGATTAACGGTCACTAATCACCACACATTTATTCTAAGAGATAAATATTTCTGTTCCTTATTTCCGGCTTTCTTATAAATTGTCCATTCTCTTTATCATAACAAATCGTATTCGTAAGAAATATTCACATACACTTATGTATTGTTTAAAAATAAATTAATGTCATCAAAAAAGTATATAATCGTTTTTCTATTATGGTAAAATTTGTGACAAATAAACCCTCGTAAAAAACAAACAAGATTTCTAATTTTAAAATAATTTTAGAGTATTCCCTATAAAGCAAACACGTTTAAAATTAGACAGTGGAAAGTATAATGAAAATATCAAAGGCACCGACCTTACACGATAAATACGCAATATTTATTAACATTTTTGCCGACAAAGGGCGCCGACAAAGGCTACACCGACAAACGATTAACACCCAATCACCTAGGCCCGCCCTGTACAGGAGCCAGGAAAACCGGACACATTTCCCGTTATGAAATTATAAAAAATACAAAGCTCAAAATCAAAAATAAAAGTTTAAATATCATCCGTTCGATTATCCCGATAATATTGGGGAAATATTTTGAATATATTTATACCACATGGGGTATGGAGAATGGAACGCCATTTTATTTTAGGTGTGGCAACGTTGTAAGTGAGAGGGAGCAACCAATGAGGAACAAAAGGTTGGACCTTCCACCATCGTGAATAACGTTGATGTGTCATCATGAAAAGCCGATCTTTTAGCCATTAAAGTCACTTCGATAAAAATGTATCATTTTGGTTTAGTCATTTCCGAACATCCTTGGCCGTCGATCATCGATGTATTGTTCTGCCAGGCGCGCTTCAGTTGTTGTTGTTTTTTTTTTTCCTGGGGCTTTCGACATCTTGGCCATTTCAGCCCCACACTAGGTCTATATTCTATGCACGTTCACACACATCATTCATACGAATAAATACGTTCATACAATTAAACACATTCACACAGCACACTCATTCCGTTTGGTCGGTGGAGTACTTGATATTCCTCCACTGACCTAGTTGTTGTTCTATTTTATTTTTTAGGCTGAACAAGAAATCTTACGAAATGTCTAACATAAAAAAAATACTGTAAAATTATATATTCGCATAATTGATTTGAGCAAGTGCAAAGGCGAAATAAAAATATATTTTTTAAATAAAATTTCGACTTATTTCCAGGACCAAAAAAACCAAGACTTATTAACAAGAAGTGGCGGATTGTTGTCCGATATTTTGGATTGTAGAATCAAGAAAAAAAAAGTTTGGTCCAATCCGTGAATCACCAAACGATCGTCACTTTGCTAGTCAGGACGGCGCACAGATTATACCATTCTGAAATGCTTATCGTCGTTACCGGATACGTATCTGAGCGCACGGCTGAACGCTGTTCAAGTTCCAGCCAGCCACGTTTTTCTTTACACGAATCAATTCTCACTCTCAAATAGTTGCTTCCTCTTAAGATGGGCTTTTGAAATTGAAAAATTAAGCTTAGGTGCTTAGGACATGGTAAAAATTTGAGAGCTTAATATTAACCGTTTTCGGAAGGGGAGAATTTCAAATTAGGCATTTTTGATACTGGCTGACTCACTGATCACAAAAATTATAAGCTACTTACTTCCCGAATACCTAGAAATTCGAAATTCATTAAAAAAAGGAAGGTTTTATATTGCAAGTAAAGGAAAAATTTGAAAATTGGAAGTTTCTAAAAATTAGTGTCGCTTCAGAGGGAGGGATTACAATCTTACTATCAAAATTTTAAATATTGGTTAAAACATGAGATTTGGTACAAGGTTAGGTCTTATATTTTAAAAAAAAAGATAAGGAACTGAAACATGCAATTTTTACAAAACTGATATCAATTTAGGGGAGGAGAGGGAAGCCTTATTATCAAAATTATAAAGCACTTCCCGTGTAAGTGAAAATAAGTGAAAAAATATTTAGTACAAAGGTAGCTTTCATATAGTAAGCGAAAGGAAAAATTTGAAAATTGAACTTTTCTTAAAATGTGTAAAGAGTAGTGACCGTTAATCGATAATTATTCAGATATCGTGAGATGCGGTCTGGTGTGATGTAGGTTTCAGAAACACATTTTATTTTTCGTGCCAGCGTTTCGATCTTTATTGAGATGCAAATTGCAACATTGCATTGTACAAATTCACTTTTCCACATCGTAAATGTATTTATTAAACGTAAACAATGTTTGTAAATCCCAGGCCCTGAAGATGATCTCAATAAAGATCGAAACGTTGGCACGATAAAGAAAATGTTTTTATAAAACCTACATCAACACCAGACCGCATCTCACGATATCTGAATAATTAGTTTCTTAAAATTTGTACCGCTTTAGGGATGGGAGGGTAGTTTTAAATGCATGAAGTCACAGAACCCAACGATTTAAAAAAATAATTTTTGTTAGAACATTTCACATTCATATTTTTAAGTGTTCAATTGCTTGATAGAAGGGTGGATTTGATAGCCCCAAATGCCCCTGGAAATGTTTTTTTTTTTTTTTAAATCCTATTTAATAAAAAAAAGTCTAAATAATAAATTTTATGATCTGTGCCAGTTGATTAATTGAAAATACCTACTTATTAAGAAAAATAAATAAAAGCATATGACAACGCGCGAGAAGCCAATCTCTTAGCTCCTCAACAGAGGCCCAAATGACCTTATAAGAGAAAATTTATGACATGCATAATCTCTTCTGTGCTTAAAAAAAATGATGACGGCCACGATGCTGGGGGGCCAAATTCCAGACGCCCTTCAAAATAATTAGCCCATCAATGTAATGATATCTACACTTTGGCCAAGGCCATTCTGTTTTACCTGAGAGAACTTAAATGAAAAGATCAAAGGTCCAGACTCAAGAAGAACACAGGCAAAATAGTGAAATTTCCATTTTGACCAACCCCACTTCATTCATACTTTTATTGGCACCACAGGTCTTTTATTTTTATTGCTTAAAATTTGGCCAGTTTCTAAATGAGCAACGATGAGAGGAGGTTGGAACTTTTTTTTCTTGAGAGTTCTCCACCTTCCCTTCACCCACTTAGTCTGTGGAGCAAACATGGTCCTCCTAAGTTTTAATTCCCATTCAGAAACCGGTCAAGAGTTGGCCAATAAAAAAGACTTTGTGTTGCTCATAAAAGGAGTAATAGGTTTTTTTAGGCTGGCTTTTTTACTTTTTGGTGATGAAGCTGGAATTTTTATTTTTTCCCTACACAGGATCCTTCAGGAAAGTACAGGTGGTAAGATGAAATATAAAGATGTAGGTTTTTAATCTAATTATTAATTCATTCAACTAGTTTTTTATCTTGATGTCAAACAAATTTAAAACCTTGTCACTCCCATTAGTTAGAAAACATCGTTTTGATACAGTGTAAAAATAAATAACAAAACTCTGTTTTTTATAAAGAACACACATGCTTTATATAAATATTCATTTGAAAAAAATTTCTGCCGAATATATATTTTTATTGATCTAATATATAATATATTTTGTTTTTATTAATATAATTTTATTATACATATTTTTCATTACGTCCAGTGTCAAGAGCGGGATTCGATCCCACAACCTTCAGCTTGATATGTCGCTACTCTACCAAGTGTGACCGAGAGGTTCGAAGTCACGATAGCTCAAGTGGTAGAGTAGCGAAGTATCAAGCTGAAGATCGTGGATTGGAACCAGCTTGTGACACTGACTTTTTTCTCAACTAAAAAACCTTAATTAATTCAAAGATATTAATTGATCAAGCGGACAATGAAAAATAGTGAATTCAACAAAAAATAACCTTTTATTTATAATTAATGTCGTATATACTTAACCAACCTAATAATTTCTAGAGAAATTTTTTTGGTTTTGGAAAAAAAATGTTTTTTGTTTGAGTTAGGTTTGTCGTGAACCCCATCCTGTATATCACTATATCCTATAATTTAGTCATTTAACTGGATTATTTTTTTTTTAAACTTATTAAACCACTCTGAATTTAAAAACTACAAAATATATTATGCAGAACCAGCACCTGGTCACAAGATCTGACCAACGAATGACTTTTTCTCTTTGAAATACTATTATCGCTTTTTTTTTTTTTTTCAAGTTCTTTTCTATCTTACCTAAATTTACCACAAATTCTTATGACACAAATGAATTGGGCACTTAGTACTATTGTACCTACTAAAATTTCATTGAACATCTCTGGGAAGAAATGAAATGAAGATTGAAAACTCGCGCATAAAAAATAAATTCATCTGACTAAAACTGTCGTCAAAGAAGAATTAAAAAATACCAATTGATTAGTATGGTGAAAAACTGACTTCATAAAGTGATCAAAAATATAGGAGTTACCACTAATTACTAATTTCACAGGTTAATTAAGTTTATTGCAAGTTTTACATTGTAGGCAAGCTTTTTTGTTATTTATTTATATAATATGTATTATGTTTCTGTTCATTATTAATTTCATTTTATTATTTAGCTTTTAGGAACAATTTAAATAAAAATAGATACAAATTTATTAGCATTATATAAAAATAATTTTCCATAACGATTAATTAAGAGAAATCAATTGAGATGAAAAAAGTTAATTCAGTTGAGATAGGAAGTTGATGTCTGAGTGGATCAAGGTCACGACAGTTCAAGTGGTAGAGCAGGAGCATATCAAGCCGAAGATCGTGTGTTCGAATCCTGCTCATGCCATTGACTTTTTTTCAACTCAACTAAAAACCTTAATTAATTGTAATGTATCGATTGGTCAAGAGGAACACTAAATTAGAGAACTTTCCGTAACAATTTTTTTACCATTGATTTAAAACTCAACATGGTATACGGAAACATTTTGGAGACTTTTTACTAATCGTAGATCTCATCAAGTCAAAAATATATTATACTTGGTATTCACTCAAATGTAGCAACAATTTTTGATATGCGATTATGATCTTTCTATTAGCTTGTGGTAGGTTAAGATACAATTGCATTTTCGTCAATTTCTTCATGAATCGGTTTTTTATTAAAACAAAAAAATATATTTAATGTAAAAACATATATACACATATATTACAAACATGAAAGTAGATTAAATTTATTGTTGGGATCAACAAAATCGTTGGCGTCTTCCACCAAATCAGTTGTACATTCGACAGAGACTGTCGTCACTTTCTTTTTAGACTTTTTACCATTTCGTTTTTTAGCCTTGCTGCATTCACTGGTCATAATTTTTGGTAAATAGTCTTTCAAAATTTCGCACAAAGAAACGAAAAGTTTTGCCAGCGATGGGGCATGTTTTTGTTCGAAGAAATTTTTTAAAAATGCGTAACAGCTTTTCGACATGAGTTTTACAGTCATGTTGTATAAAAAAGTGCCGTTGTAAATTTTTGTAACGTCTACGGGCGCGTAAGCCATTCCTAAAACTTCATTGAGCAACGTTACAGATTGCAAACACGCCTGAAACTCTGAAAATGCATGGACTATCGCCTTGGACAATTTTCTCGACGATACCTTTCTGCAGCTTAAAGTTCTGTCTATCACAAAATAAGGAATGAGTGATTCAGTCATAAGAAGACAGTCATCCTTGCTAACCTTAGAATGTGCTTTTTTTACTGAAGGATTGATATCTTCAGTTTTAGCATTCTTTTTACTATTTGATTTTAATGACATAATTTTATTTTTATTATGCTGCAAATACTTTTTTTTCCTATAATAACCGATTTTATTATCCATTGTGGTGATTGCAATTAGCACCATTATTAACGCATAAACGTGGTAAGGCTTGGCCGAGCTGGAAGGCGACTTTGCCCAGAATATCACAGAAAACAAATATATAATCCATTCTTCAGGGCATTCTTTTGAAAGTCTGCCATCTTCTATGTTTAAAGCTTGCATTAATAATTGTTTCCTCAAAGATCCATTTATCTTTGGGACATTTTCCAAAGTAACGTTTTCACTGAACTGAGACGTTTTTACTAAAGTGGATTCATATTTATTTGTATTTGTACGTGACCACAGGGAGAATTCCGTTTCTCCTAGTACGACACCAGCAAGATATTGAATGACGGGTAGAGCGACGTTGCCAGCATACTCCATATTGTACTCTTCGATTTGAGGATTCATAAAGAAAGATTTTAAATTATATAATGTAAGGCATACAGCGTCAAACTGGCCGACTCGACTCCGTTCTAAAACCCAATTTGGAAGTTCTCTTTTTACCTCATTTTCAGAATCGTCTTCGGAATCATTTTTCAAACCGAACGTACATTCGTCAGACTCGACATTTAAACTAAATGTACATTCTTCAGTATCTTCGTCTTGACAATGAATAACATTCGATTCTACTTCATCGTCGTTTTCTATGTCTGATTCTGTGCTTTCCTCGGAAATGGTCAGTGCTGCAAGTCCTTCACTCAACGTTATATCCTTTTCTGCATTTTTTATGTTATTTAGTTTCTCTTCAGGTATGTAATCAACAAGCGATGTTTCCAAATTGGTGTAACCTTTGACTATATTTTTTATCAACTTCTTTATAGTTTTTCTTTGTTTCGCTGGAAAACTGCATACAATCTGTATTTAAAAAAAAAAAAAAGAAAAACAATTAAATAAATAATTAATTATGTAAATTACATGTTCTGTTAAATTATAACCTTTTCAAATGCTGAGTCGTAAGATTCCGTTTTCAGCCAGTATAAAACAGAATGAATCGTTTTGTAAGATCTCGAGAAACTCGAATTACTGCATTTTGAAAGTTTACCTAAGAAATTCAAGAAAACAGAGCCGCTGCAATAATCATTTCCTGCAACAACAGAAAGAAGTGGTAGTACATCTTTCTCCAAACCGTCATACCTGCACAGAAGGTTTTCGACACTGAAAATAAGACAAGGCATTCCTGCTTTTTCAACTTTAAATTCTATCATACCGAGAGGTATGTAAAGGACGTTGAAAATAAAAAAATCCGAGTCGTTGCTCAACACGGGAGCATTTAATTTATCCGCTACGGCTGCGATTTCCCTGTCGGCTTCGAAATCGCTTTGCAACACTGTCACCCCCAGGCTGCGCAGCTTGTTCCTCACAGCGGCCCTCAGCATTATCGGGAAGAACTGGGGGCAATAGTATCCCGGTGAGGCGTTGTACAGACCCAGAACCCTCCCGACGAATCTGGCAATAATAGTCTTGTATTTTTTCTTTTCGGCAGAGCCGTCGAATATGACAATCGGAACAATACCGCAAGAAGATAACATTGTGAATATATACTCCAGCCTGGCTCCGAGCCTGTCGTAGTCTCCACCGAAAGACATGTAACCGCCGATATGGGTAGATACATACGCTGCCAAGCTGTTACCATCGATGACCAACGGAGTGTTCTTGAGATAAAACTTTTTAAAATACACATCCTCCTTTCCATGTATAAAACTAGTTAACCCACTAACGCCCATTATCACTCAAATCATTATCACAGATGCGTAAAAGTGAAAAAATGTCCAGTATATCAACACTCACATATATATTCACATGTCATCAAAATAAACAGTTAAACCATCCGTATATCACTGAGTAATTTACATATTAGTATTAAAACAACTAAGAACAAATTTTAATACAAACTACTTAGTAATATTTATAATCCCTATAAGACAAATTACATATTTTACGTTATCACAAATATAAATTTGTGCCGAGAGGTAATGCCACTGTTACAAGCATACTTCAATGTATTCCATGTAGGAAATGCAGTATATACAGCAACATAACAATGTATTATGTGATACATTTTAGTCTTTTAAATTTTTTTGTAAATAAAAATCAACTTTTATTCGTGAGATATTGTTTTTTTAAACTTTCAAAATATGTATATATTTTGTTAATTCTGCTGTACCTACCTTTAACCCCCTAAAAACTATTTTAAAGAAATATTTGTTATTCATCAATCTGTCGGCTTAAGTTAATTGCTGTTAAGCTGAATACATCTTTATAAAATTGCAATTGTTTAGCTTTTTGTATGTTTATAGAAATTTGTAAGAAATTATCTTCCCGGGGAGATGATTCTACTATTGTATCCAATTTCAAAATCAAGAGAGTCAGGTTGCGTTGAAATAAAATGAAAAACTTTACACAGATGCATAGTGTACTTTAATAAAATGGCGATTTTGAGCTTTTTTCGTACTCATTAAAATTTGTAAGAAATTATCTGCTTGGGAAGAATTTCATTATAGTCATGTTTTAAAATCCAAAGATTCAGGTTGAATTGAAACGAAATGCAAAACTTTACACAGTGAATCTTTCAAAAATTGCAATTTGAGCTTCTTTTCATGTTTGTTAAAATTTATAAGTATAGGCTGGAGTAGATGATTTTTACTTACAACACCAGCACCCCAAGGGCTGATATTTAAAAAAAAATTTCCCGCTACATCCCCTTATCAAACAACATAAACAGAATATTGTTTTCCTGAAATGTTTTATACACAGAATATTGTTTTTCCAACATTGAATATGCAGAATATTGTTTTTCTAACAATATTATTCCACAGAATATTGTTTTCCTGAAATGTTTTGTACACTGAATATTCTTTTTCCAACATTATCCAAATTGTTTTATACACAGAACATTGTTTTTCCAACAATATTTTATATGAGGAATATTGTTTTTCCAAAATATTTTATCCTTAGAATTTCGTTTTCCAACAATATTTTATGCACAGAATACTGTTTTTTCAACAATATTTATGCAAAGAATATTGTTTTTCCAAAATATTTTTTCTGCAGAATATTGTTTTTCCAACAATATTTTATGCACAGAATACTGTTTTTCCTACAATATTTTATACACAGAATATTGTTT
>CM077105.1:11271126-11297003 GCA_039619505.1 Cimex hemipterus
GTTTTTCCAAAATATTTTATATACAGAATATTGTCGTTTTTCCAACAATGGTTTACACACAGAATATTGTCATTTTCCCTTGGAAATTAAATAAAAAGTACAAAGAAAAAATTTTCAATTTCGCAGCCTGTTATGTTTAAACTTTGGCTGCTTGTTTAAATAAATATGTTTAATGGTTTTTTAATTGGACCTTCCTCACAGATTGAAGACCAAAAATTACATACAATTTAAAATAGATTACAATCGCATGAAAACCTCGAATTAATTACTATTCTATACATATTAGCTAGTGACTATTTATTGGAATAAATCTAATATTTATAGTTATTTAATGATGAAAGTTTGTTTATGAACTAAACCTTACCAGTTTGTAACACTCGTGATTGATAGGATTAAAAAATAGACGTTTAGATACGAACACTTATTATTTTGGTTCACATTGACATCAAAATAAAATAAATAGATACATTATAGAACCTTTTATCTCGTTAATAGAAAATTATAGTATATATATATATTAAGAATAGATGTGACATTTGTCATTTAGGGCAAGGAGAAAGAGAGAAAGGCAGTAACAGCTTCGGGTTACAGTTTCCGTACTTCACGGGGATATTACAACATCAAAAAGACTCACAAATGATTAATAAGGGATTTGATTTCATTTGGCCAAACGGGATGCGGTCACTAAAAAAGCGTGCAGTTGCTTTTCTCCTTGAAAGGGTTGGCTTTCTGCGAGCTGAATCCGACGAGGAGGCAGTCCTCCTGTTCGTGCTCGCTTATGTACTTCATGATGTCTTGGACCGCCTGAGAGACGTTGATCCGCCTGATGGCAGCCTCTCGCCTCAACTGCTCCGTCACTTGCCTCTGTTGATGCAGATTCGATATCATCATGTCCATAATAGCCGTATCCGAGAGGCCTATTTTCAGGGCGTGGTTTGACACTTGACGGAGGAAAAACACGGCCGTTACGGCTTTCTTATCGTTTTGTCCGACTTGCGGCGAACGGTCAAGTGCTTTTCGGCTAAAAGCGGAAAAGGCCGGAAGAACTGGCGCGATCCAATCTGACACTCGACAAGGCGATACAAAAAAACCCAACAGAACGAGAACGGATTGCTTATTGCTTACAGAATCGTTCTCACGATAATATCCACTGCTGACGCTAACACTCCACTTCTGACAACCACAGAATCTTCACTCGATCGAAAAAATACCTTCAAACTCGTGAAAATCTAACCATCTTCATCAACCCTTCGAACTTTTAATCAATCTTTTTTTCAACTTTTAAAGAACTTAAATATAAAAAGTTAAACTGAAACGTCCGTTAAGTGAAAAAGGTAGTGGTTGCGGTTTGGTTATTTTAGGTTTACCAGCTGTCATGGCGGCTATGCTGAAGGTATGTGTTTGTTTATTTATTTACCGGTAATTGACTCTGTTAAAAAGCCCATCGAAGATTCAATATTTCAGTTTTATTTTAAATTAAAAATAAGGATCGAACGAGTCTGCCGGCTTAGTAGCCCGGAAAAAGGGCTCTTACGGCAAAGCCGGAAATTATTCCAACTTGACCTGTGTGGCTGTTGTTGTTCGATGTTAGTCAAATTTTGCTTATGGGGCGTGTAAATAAATCCTAATTTGACATTAGTTTGAGTTTGGAAAGGCTGTACAACAATACAGGCCGGACAGAAGTCTTACAAATTGACCTGGTGATGCTGCAGGTTGGACTCAAATTCAGGATGGTAGCAAAGGAACATTGTGACCTAAAGATCCAGTGTATTATTTATAGACTCAAAATACTCCCTTGTTCAGCCAAAAACCCTGAATAAGATGGTAAAGATACACTAAACCTGACAAAACTATGTTTTCTTAGTGCCACCTCTCAGTATATGACCTCGATCCTTTATACTGTTTTTTTTTTTTTTTTTTTTTTTTTGTATGAAACTGCACTTTTCTTTTGCAGATTGTAGGTATTAGAAGGTTATTCTTTATTAGTGAAATTATGTTTTTTGTTTGTTTGTAAATAACACTTTATTTGACCATTACGGGATGGATAGAAGTCGTACAAATTGACCTGGTGATGCTGCAGGTTGGACTCAAATTCAGGATGGTAGCAAAGAAACAATGTGACCTAAAGATCCAGTGTATTATGTATCAAAATAACACCCTTGTTGAGCCCAAAACCCTGAATAAGATGAGAAAGATATCCTAAAACTGATATGTTCTCTTAGGAACCAAATACTTTGTATGTTCAAACAGTCTAGAACCATCAGTGTGTTAACAATTCAATTTGATATTTTCCCATCATTTTGGTCTGTATATTCTTGCAGTTGTAGTCTTTTGGGTTTGCGAGGTATTTGTAAATGTGTTGATCCGACATCGAAGATTGCTGTAAAATGCCACCCGATAGTTAAAGTTCTGGGATAAGCAGTCTAAGATAATTGGAAATGGCCAAACTACAGACTCATCAGACTCCAAAAGGAAATCTCATGTATAACTATAGATATATTGGGTTGTCCGGAAAATAATGCAGGATTTTGGTATTAAACAAAAAAAAAGAAACTAGTTACTTTAAAGCAATGTTCTTTAATCAAAATAATTTCCCATACTCTCAATACATTTCTCCCAACGTGTTGGTAACTTATTAATTCCGTCTGAGTAGAATTCAGAATTTTTAGAATTGATAAAGTCAATAAATGCATTTTCCAGTTCCGTTTGATTTTTGAATATTATGTGTTGTAAGTAGTGGTCCAGGTGTCTAAAAAAATGGTAGTCAGTAGGCGAGAGGTCCGGAGAGTAGGGTGGGTGAGGCAAAGTTTCATAGCCAAGCTCCAATAATTTTGGCGATCGTTTAATGAGTGTGGAACCCAATTTTCGAGTTTTTTCACTTTTCCAATCGCCTTGAGGTGGTCAGCGACGGTCGTTTTACTGACTTTGAGTTGCTCTGCAAGTTCTCGAACAGTTGTTTTGGGGTTTTCTTCCACCACTGATCGCAGAACATCATCATTAAGAGAGGAAGGCCTTCCACGACCTTCTTCATCTTCAAGGCTGAAATCTCCCTCCCGAAATTTTTTAAACCACCTTTGCACAGTGCACTCATTAACACAACCCTCGCCCCAGACTTGGTTAATGTTTCTAGCCGTTTGGGCTCCGCTTCGGCCGAGTTTAAACTCGTAAAAGAAAATCGTACGAAATTCTCGCTTTGACATTATAAGGATGACTGAATTATTTCCAAGTAGCGGAATGCTACAGAGGTAAACAAACAATATCATTTGGAAGAGGATTAATAAGTGTTGACATTCATACAAATGAGTAATCCTGTAAACGTATACAGAATATTTTATATAGATTTTTTTTAATGAAAACTTAAAATCCTGCATTATTTTCCGGACAACCCAATACTTTAATAAAGGAATTTTCCAACATTCCTTTCAGTTAGCCACGATCCGTTGTAGTGATGATTCATTGTGTCTACACCTTATTGATAAAAAAGATATTCTGTTGAGGTCTGCGTGATGATGAATGCGGTTTAGTTGCCTCAGATCGCCCTAGTCTTCCTAAAAGGTCTTTTTTTTTTTCTTTTGTGGTAGTTAGTGAATGTGAATTAATTGAAAGATATTAATTGGTCAAGCGGACCACGAAAACGAGTGAATTTAATGTTTGCAATTATTCAGAAATCGTGAGATGCGGTCTGGTGTGATGTAGGTTTCAGAAAAACATTTTCTTTATCGTCCCAACGTTTCGATCTTTGTTGAGATCATCTTCAGGACCTGGGATTTACAAACATTGTTTAAATTTACTAAATACACGTAGAATGTAGAAAAAAGTGAATTTGTACAATGCAAAAAAAAAATTCAAAGTATTTCTACTTTGCCATCCTCAAGATGAAACTTGCCCACTTTGTAACAACCACACCAGGAAAAGTTCAAATCACTTTTGGGAGTCTGCTCTCTTCTCTCAGAATTGCGGGTATTACCTGGGAAAGACAGTCATCACCAGAGTTGAAATATTGGAATATCTTTCTAACCAAGTATCCCCTTTACCTCTAATTTCTTTTGCTCAGCATGCCTGGAGAGTGAGATACGAGTGGCTTTCATATATGGAATACTTATCATCTCTTTTACTTTTATTGCTTTGTTTTTTTTATTACTCTATCAATTCTCAATAGGTAACTCGTTCTTATTTAATTCTTTTCGTTTTCTTCTTTTTTCTCATATTTCCATCAATTATGATTCATACACCTGCTATATGTTAACTTTCTCTTTGAATTTTTTTGTTTTAATATATCTGTATGTGTAAGCTTTTATGAAGTAACCTCAGCAGATGGCTGTGAGCCATGCTTATTATATTTTGTATCGTTTTTTTTTTTTTTTTTTTTTTTTTTTTTTTTTTTTTTGTATGTGTATCAATTCAGTATTGTGTATTGCATTGTATATTGTATTTCTACTTTATGCAGAAAACCAACACTGAGTGAGTAGAAATATTTTGATTGAATATTAAAAAAAAAAATTTTTTTTGCCTTGTATAAATTCATTTTTTTCCACATCCTATATGTATTTGGTAAATGTCAACAATTTTTGTGAATCCCAGGCCCTGAAGATGAACTCAGATTGAAACGTTGGCACGACACAAAAAAAAAAAAAAAAAAAAAAAATGTTTTTTCTGAAACCTACATCAACCAGACTGCATCTCACAATTTCTGAATAATAATTTTTTTCAAATTTAATGATATCAGTGTTTCCACATTAGCTCATTCAACAGATACAATTTGATAAAGGGTTGAAAATTTCAAGGGCAAAACGGAGAAGATCTTGTAACAAATGAAAGACTTTAACAGATATTGATCTTCACAAACGTCAGTGTATGAGTTATTCAATTTTAAATCAAAACTCATTCATTATCTTCACTTTTCTTTCTCGCATGCAAACCAGCAACTGAATACCAACCTAAACAAATTCTGGTATATCCAACTGTACAGAAGATCAAATATTACAGACCAGTCACACCCATTCCAATTGCTTAAAAAAAAACCTGCAGATCTGGCCTTCTGGGTGACAGGGCGATTTAGGTAGCCCTTCACCTTTATACAGTCACAACTCAAGCAGCTCGTATTGCCAAGTTGGTTGTGGTTCACATTGAAAATTAAACAATTTTTTATATTGGCTGTTAGCAAAGTACATTTCTAGTGCACTTTGTAACGGTGCAAAATTGGTACACAAACAACCAACCCTGGTAGAGACCTTCTTCGCGGGGAGAAGGGCATTCTGTGACTGGACAAGAATGATCAACAACGGTGAGCCAAATCCTCTGTAAATTCCTCAATCCTTGTTCCTTCAGTGAGTGAGCCCGCTCCTTCTTTTAATTAAACGTAATTGTAAATAGTATTTCTTTAAAATTGATCTAAAGTTGAAATTGTGTTGTTTTTTCTTAAGAAGTATTTTTTCTGTTAACAAGACTTTTTT
Source organism: Cimex hemipterus (assembly GCA_039619505.1). Lineage (NCBI taxonomy): Eukaryota > Metazoa > Arthropoda > Insecta > Hemiptera > Cimicidae > Cimex > Cimex hemipterus. The sequence continues at coordinate 11,276,580 of CM077105.1, forward strand.
TTAGTTTGTTTCTCTCACACAGCATTTTTTGTAAATATAGCTTTTTATCGATTTCATAAGGTCAAATTATACATTTTTATTTTATATGTGTGGTCAGATATTTCCTGTTCTGCGGTTGTATTTTCCTTTTGGAAAAAACTTAGAATTGTTCAGTCGGGGACCGACGGTCCATTGAGACGGCAAACAACTTTATTGTCTACTCGACCCCTTGCAGCGTCTAATGAATTTAATAGCGATGATATAATCCTGTATTATTTTAACACTGGTGCAGAACAAGAAAATTTGTGGGTGCATCCGTACATAGAAATTGCTAAAAAAAAAAAATTTATATTAACTTGTGACTGTATAATAACGTAAATTTCTCTAATTCTGCCACAGATTTTAAATTGATTCCACCAATGGTATGAATATAACTGAGAAACTGGAAATTCTTTGAGTCCAACATGTCAGATCTCCTAGTACATGCGTGGCCGCCGCTAAAGTACCCCCATTTGAGAGTCACCACCTAATTATGCATGATGGGTTTCTGGTTCGTCGAGTATCTCAGTTGCTCAGAGACTTAAGCATCCTTGTGTCCTGATTAAAAATTTAATTGTAATAATTAAATCTATCATGAGGAAGGTAGCTGTTAATAATATCAGTTTCTTTTGGGCCATTGGCTTTGGCTTATGCAGAGAAAGGTTGCTCGGTGTGTCCTACATAGTGGAAACATGTCAAGCCTTGGCTCCGTACAGAGAGCGTGAAGGCATGCCACCGGGCTTAAGAAGAGTTCTCGAACACATTAGCGAGTTTCAGAGTACCCTGTTCCACTTTTTAGGGGAAATTGTTTGTTTTTTTTTTCCATATAATATGTCTTATTTGTTGTGTGTCTGTGTGTTCAGGGTCAATGGCGGAATATTTATATAAATACTCCATCAACCCCAATCTAGATTAGTTTGAGTATAGGTCAGAGGAGGAATATTAAGTACTCTACTGACCAAACGGAATGAGTGTACTGTATGGATGTATTTTTGTGTGTGAATGTAGTGTTTGGAAGGGTAAAGAGAATATAGACTTAGTTGGGGGCTGAAATGACCTAGATGTCAAAAACAAAAAATATATATTACTATTCAGAAATCGTAAGATTCAATCTGGTGTGATATAGGTTTCAGAGAAACATTTTTATTATCGTGCTAATGTTTCAAACTTTACTGGAAACATCTTCAGGGCTCAAAGTGTTTGTCTTCTGTGTAATTGTGCCATTCTTGCGTGTTTTGTTGAGAGTTTGATTGATTGATTGAAAGTTTCCAGGGTATGTATACTGCGCCCTTTAAGAGCTATATTGTATCCCCCGTTCTCTGCCTGAAGCACATCGGTGAGTCCTAGTTCATCAAGGAACTTGATTAATAGGCCCGGTTTTATTGGTTGTAGCTCTTCTATGGTCACATTGTATCATCCCAAAACACTTCCTCCTGCGGGCTAATGTTGCTCCGCAGTTTGTTAGGCGTTGAGAGTTAATAGTCACTAATAACCACACAATAATAATAATAATAATAATAATATCAGTTTCAATCTAGGAGTGATGGCCTGGCTCGAATCGATAAATAACTTGGGTTTTAAATTTCTATAACATGTTCCCAAGTGTAAACTGAATTGAACACCCAGCTCCTCAATTATTTGATTTGATTTTATGCTTTTTTTTTTTTTTTTAACACCAGGTTACTCAAATTTCAATGTTCCAACGGTGATTTGTTTCAGGACAAAGGACAGCTGACATTTGAGGATCAATGGCCTTCTATGCGGCCAATCATACTGAAGCTGTTACAGCAGGAGCCAGTCACGCAGAACGAATGGCACGGGATCTTCTACTCAGTCCATGTCGTCTGTCTCTGGGACGAGAAGGGCCCTCCCAAAGTCAAGGACGCGTTAAAAGATGATATACTAGATTTTATAAAAAGAGCGCAGCAGGTGATGTATCTGTTGCTATTATATTTGTTTAATTTTTTTTTTTTAATATATGTATAAATGTAATAATTTCCTATATTTCTACCTTTACAGAGGGTACTATCGCATCAAGAGGATCAAGCCCTCTTAAAAGCTTATATCGCAGAATGGCGCAAGTTTTTTACCCAGTGCGATTATCTGCCGACGCCTTTTCGCCAACTAGAAACTTCTTTAGCTGGAAAAACTATAACTTATGTTAATAAAACTCCTCAAAATGAAGAAAGTATCGTACGAAAGGTGATTTATTTTTATTTATTCATTTTTCATTTATTATTATTTTAGTTTAAAAACTTAACAAATTTCTTCTTCTTTTTTTAAATTATAGTTAATGCTGGATAGTTGGAATCAAAGTATATTCAACGATATAAAACAACGATTGCAGGATTCTGCTATGAAACTAGTCCACGCTGAAAGAAATGGGGAAGCTTTCGATTCCCAGCTTGTTATTGGTGTTAGAGAATCTTATGGTGATAAAAACAAACATTAAATAATGATTGATTTATTTTTAAAATACCTCATGCTGACCACCTTTACTTTTAGTTAATTTATGCTCATACCCTATGGATAAACTACAGATATATAGAGAGAATTTTGAAAGAGCTTATATAGATGCTACAGAAAGTTTTTATAAAGTCAAAGCTCCCCAGTATCTACAAGCGAACGGAGTTCAGAATTACATGCGATACGCCGATGCCAAATTGAGAGAGGAGGAACTGCGAGCTCAAAAGTATTTAGAACCGTGTAGCGGCTCAGTTCAAGTGGTATGAATCGAGATCCTACGATTTCCCACTTCGTTATTCAGTAACGATTTATTTATTTTCAGCTAACGGACTGCTGTGTTAATGTTTTGGTATCAACGTTCCGAAATACAATTCTGTCAGAATGTGCCGATATGATAAAAGCTAACGAAACAGAAAGTGCGTCACAGTCTATGAAGCAAAACCGACTGATTTTAAACAAATTTTAATTTTTTCCCATATTTTTAGAATTGCAACTCATGTTTAAATTAATGGACCGTGTCACTGATGGAATAGCTCCTATGTTAAAAAATCTAGAGGACCATATAATCCATGCAGGCCTTGCTGATATGGTAGCTTCAGCCGATATTATAACTCAGGTATAATAACATTTAAAAAAAAAAAAATTGTCCATGTCTAAATTTGACACGCGTATGATTTCAGGATTCAGAAAAATATGTCGAAAGGTTGTTAGCATTGTTTAACCAGTTTAGTACTTTAGTCCGAGATGCCTTCAATGACGACCCACGCTTCTTGACTGCCAGGGATAAAGCGTACAAACAAGTCGTAAACGATACGACAGTGTTCAGATTAGAACTGCCTGTTAAGCAGGTATCATTTCAATTTACACATTTGTGAAAATATAAGGCTGGATCCATATTTAACTGAATATCTTTTAACACGTTCAATGCTGGCTGGAAATTCAATTTTCATCCTCCCGGACGACCAATTTTTCGTTTGTTTTTTATTAATTTTCTTATGTATTATGACCTACTGTAGGTCAACCGTCTAGCTGGTTGGAACACTACGGCTCCTCTGAAGCTCAGCTGCACTGAACGTGTTAAAGCAAGTTTTTATTTTTCTAATATTTCATTTATATATTAAATAAATAATAATTGACAAATAAATTAATAACTTAGATTCCATGAAATTTTACAAATCTCTCTCTCTCTCTCTCTCTCTCTCTCTCTCTCTCTCTCTCTCTCTCTCTCCTTCCTCTTCTCATCTCTTTTCTTCATTTTCAAAATTTGAAATTTAATTATATAAAATGTATCACTTATACAGTTTTATTTTTAATTAATTGATTAATTTTTAAACAGAGTGGTGGTGTAAAAAGTCAACCCGAGTCAAAATGTCCAGAACTCTTAGCAAATTACTGTGATATGTTACTTAGGAAAACACCATTGAGCAAACGGCTGACATCGGATCAAATTGAGTCCAAATTAAAAGATGTTGTAAGTCCTAATTTTGCAACACCGAACGATTTCTTTGGATTGTTCTTTTCATTTGAAACGCTTTTCAGCTTTTGGTTTTAAAATACGTTCAAAACAAAGATGTCTTCATGAGGTTTCACAAAGCCCATTTGACAAGGCGCCTTATCCTAGACACGTCGGCTGATTCTGAAAAAGAAGAAAATATGGTCGAGTGGTGAGTTTTGAATTCAATTTGCTTAAAAGGTTTAAAATTAATTAATCCGTCGGAATTTCAGGCTCAGGGAAGTAGGCATGCCTGCTGATTATGTAAATAAACTAGCAAGGATGTTTCAAGATATAAAAGTGAGCGAAGACTTAAATCAACAGTTTAAAGAAGAATACAGGACAAGCAAAGGCAGTATAGCAGGTATGTCATGTTACAATTACGTTTTTAAACATAAATAACACGCAATTATGCTTGTAGAATCGATAAACATTAAAATTTTAAATGCCGGCGCATGGGCTCGTGGGAGCGAAAGGGTAACAGTCTCGTTGCCTTTAGAATTAGAAGACTACATACCAGAAGTCGAGGATTTCTACAAAAAGAAACACAGCGGAAGAAAGCTCCAGTGGTATCACCATATGTCTAACGGAACTGTTAGTAAAAATTTTAAATATTATAAAAAAATTATATCTATAGTTTTAGTTTTGTCTTGTATCAATCAACTAGGCAAATATTGATTGGGGTCATCCAATCTGGGCATTAGTCTTTTTTTTAAGTAATCATGATTTTTCCGTCTTGAAGGTGGGATAATAGGTCATCCAAAAAATAATAATAAAAAAGAAATTTAAAAAAATAATAAAAATTAAAAAAAATAAAAAACAACCAGTTTTTATCCACAATGTTTCAGATTTATTTTAACCCTTCCTCAGGTGAGTTAACGCAATGGTTTAAAAAAAAATGTAAATTGGTCATCAGTCATTAACATTTTATAACAGTTTATTTTTAAAAAATAGCCAGTGTGATACTTATTCAGACTAGGAAAAAACGTTTTAATTTTTTTTCCTAGTCAGGTTCAAAATATTAAAATGTTTGTTCCTAGTCTGAATAAGTACTACACTGGCGATTTTTTAAAAATAAACTGTTAGAAAATATTAATGACTGCCAACCAATTTTTTTTACACCTGAGGAAGGAGGGTTAAAATAAATCTGAAAAGTTGTGGATACAAACTGGTTGTGGTTTTTTTTTTTTTTTTAGATGACCTATTATCCCACCTTCAAGAAGGAAAAATCATAAGATTTTTTAAATATCATACATTTTTTCCTACATTATGTACTTGAAAAGATTTTCTATTTTGAGCATTTGAAGTGCCCCCCCCCCAAAAAAAAAAATATCAAAACCCAAAAATTTTAATTCTTAAAAAAATTTATTAAGCTAAATTTTTTTTGTGTGTGAATTGTTTCATATGTAATTAAAGTTTGAACTTTTGAGCACCAGAAGTGTCAAAAAAAAGCTGAAAATCGAATCGTAAAGAAACCTAAGGTAAAACCAAAATCTCTGGTGAAAAGTCAAATTTTTAATTTCTTTCCTTTTTCTTGCATTCAATATTTTTTTTCTAAATTAAAATTTTGATGAAATGAACCATTCGGATGATGATAATTAGGGGCAGATTTCTAATGTTCAGTTTCATGTAAAAAATTAGTAACACATTTTCCATTAAAGAAAATTAATAAGTGAAACCGTCCTTGTTGAGATCAAGGAACATCAATTCTGGCAATTTGCTGAACAGTTTTTAAAATAACTTATTTTCGTTCGACGTATATTAAACATGTTCAGAAGAAAGCTGTGAATAAAATGAGACTAATCTCAAGAAGAATGTAAGGATTAGGAAAAAGAATTCCAGAAACGGTTAACATACTGTTTCAAAATAGAATTTATTTAAAAAATTAATTAATTACCAGTTTAATTTTTGTTTTGCAGATAACATTTTCAAATGCAATTGGTCGATATGATGTCGACGTGACTACTTTTCAAATGGCTGTGCTCTTCGCTTGGAACCAAAGGCCCTTAGATAGAATATCGTATGAAAATTTAAGGCTTGCGACAGAGCTTCCAGATCCTGAACTTCGTAGAACTCTTTGGGTTAGTGTAAATTGAAAGAATTAAAAATCTAGTACATTGAATTAGTAAAGTTATTTTTAATTGTTTTTATTTATTTATTTTTTTTTTTTATTTTAGTCATTAGTAGCATTTCCAAAGCTGAAACGACAAGTTGTTATGTTTCAACCTGAAGTCCAATCTCCTAAAGATTTTGACGAGAATACTGTGTTCTGGATCAATCAAGAATTCGCTTTAGTGTAATTTTTTCCCCCTTAGTCTCATTCTCCCCCCCCCCATCAATTCTTTATCGTTTATCTTATTTTACAGAAAAAACGGTAAACTTCAGAAAAGAGGAAAAATAAATTTAGTAGGCAGGCTTCAGTTGTCGACGGAGAGAAGTAAGGAAGAAGACAACGAAAGCATCGTACAGTTGAGGATTTTACGAGTTCAGGTATTCGATTATAAAAATTAAAGTCGTATTTCAGATTATTAAAAACAAATCTTCTATCCCATCCTAGGAAGCAATAATAAAAATATTAAAGATGAGGAAGAGAATAAGCAATGCTCAACTGCAATCCGAACTCATCGACATTCTCAAAAACATGTTTCTTCCTAGTAAGAAAATGATAAAAGAACAAATCGAATGGTTAATCGAACATAAATATATGAGAAGAGATGAAGACGACATCAATACATTTATTTATATGGCATAGTTAAAACTTATTTTATAATTTCATTTGAAAAAAAAAAAATTATTTAGAAGATAATAATTTAATTTGATAAAATAGCAAGAAATTGATTCCAAGGGATATTTTCAGTCAGATTGAAGACTCTAGATAACATTTGGTATGTATATAACGTTTTACTTTTCAATGGTGGAAACGAGTTTCCTTTGGGGTTTGGGTTACCACGTTTATTCTATTTGTCGCCTTGATTAACAAATTGAAATTGAAAATTAAATCCATTTAGGACAGGTATAAATTTAAAATAGCTCCATTTTTTTTTAAATATTTATTTTGTGTGTGTATCTCAGTGAAAATACCCTGTATATAAATGGAAATAGTTGCATTTATAGTCATTTGTTTACATTTAAATCACTTTCTAATAATCATAATTTGAAATAATAAAAATAATACATAATGTTAAAATGAACACATCAAATGCAACTAGAAGATCTGTGATAAACAAACAAATGTATAATTGTAAAGTTTTAAATGATCTAATTTTACTTTTATAATGTAAAAAAATTTAAATCAAGTATTTTTCAATCCAGTAATTTTTTTTTAATTATTATTTCCTAAAGTCTTCAGTTATGTTCTATTTTTTAAGTGTTCTTTTTTTTTCTCCTAAAAACAATGTTTTGGTTGTGAAAGTTTTAGAATTGAAATCAATTGTTTGTAATTAAAAAAGAAGAAGAAGAAGAAAGGAAAAGAATCTCTTTTTTTCTCTTTGTTATAAAATAGTAGTGGTTTATTTTTTATTAAATCTATTTATTGTTGATAATATAGTTTCAATTTTGTAAATTGTGTTATGTAAAAAAAAATGTACATTAGGTTAACAGAATAAAAAAAATTTTTATGGTAAAAGTATGCAGGCTTAATGCCCAAGTATGCTTCAAGTGTTTGGCCGCAAGTACAGTACTTCCCAAATATAAATCATCACTGAGCAAGAACAATACCAAAAACATTTGTTTCATTATTTTTACAACACCATATTGTCTATTGTGCAGGTTTGATTTTTTTTTTTTTTTTTTTTTTTTTCGATTATGGAAAATGTCGAATTATTCAGCAGTTCTATCGATAAATTACAAGATATTATATCCCGGTCATTCTTGCGATGTGAGAACTGAACCAAAAATTACTGGTCGTTATAGATATGCTAAAATTTCACTTGTAACTAAGTTATTAATCTAGAGCTCCTTGTAGTCTTTAAGGTTAAGGCTTTTTACCAAACCCCAATGCTTTATGTGTATCAGTCAGACTCTGGCTTTTCCTCTCCCCAAAAATTAGGAATCTCAGTCTACATAGGCCTTCCCACCAACAGACATGTTCCTCTGTTTCTTCTTCTTGGCAATATCTGCACAGGTTTGTTTCTCCACTATGCCTATGAAGCTTCCAGTGTCTAGTCAGCAGTCCACCTATTATTCTAGTCCTAGTACTAGACGAATGCCATTAGTTTTTGCAATGTTCTTTTGCAACACGTTTTTTGGCAGTTTGCTATGCCATAAAAGAGTTCAGGGCCAATAGGCTATGAGGCTCAATCCTAAACTGTCATACAACTGATGTCATTTTATTGTCAGCTACATCTAAATTATTACCGCTACTCTAAAAAGAGAAATAAAAAAACTGGGATATCTTGATCTTCTTGGAAGCTAAACAACTTGAAGGGCACTATGTAAAGAGAAAATAATAATGGGCTGAGTATTGCTCCCTGTGGTAAATCTGCATTGACAATTTTTGGGCCTTGTAGAGATCTCCATCGATTTGAAAATTCAGTCCTTCTCAATATTAGGTTTGTGATGTATGGTAAGATTTATTATTGTATTAATTGTTTTGTCAGTTTTTTCCACACGTATAAAAATTTACTCAACATGGTTGAGTTACAACTGTTGCACGGATCCTCCTTCCCCAGGATTCAGGTTGACAAATTCATAGTTCAAAATTTTGTAGAAAATAACATCTATACTATGGGCACTTAAAATTTATGTAACCAACCAAAATTATATAATACTATGTTAAGACCACCTTTTGTTCATGATGCACTAGTTTTTTATTTAGCTTGTAATATTTGTCTCTTTTGGATTGCTCTCGTTAATTTTTTATTGCTCTAGTTTTTAACTTTCATTTCATTTATTGCCATGAAATTGTTTGTTATCTGACTGAATTTTTCAGCACTCTGTTTGAAATTTAATTTATGAAATCCATCTTCATAAAACGATAGTTCCTACAATCTAAATTTCAAGCTTATAGCTCATCATCAGTTTGAAGGAATTTACATCCACATCTCCCAACATCAATTACAATTGCCAAATTATGGACACATCAACTTGTTTATACTAGAAACACTTTTAAATTTTATGGGGAAAAAGATAATACTACAAATACAAAAGTATTATCATATTTTCTCTGTTACTACTTTTATATACATTACCTTCTATACAAATATATACACTATGTAACGTGATATAATATTTATCATTTTCATGTATCCTGAGGAGGGCCACTCTCTGAGAGTGGCTCTCCTAGCTCTGAGAATAGTTATATATGAACCGTGTTAGTGAGATGTAATAGAGGTATGGTAATGGTCCAAATACACTGCCTTGTGGCACTCCCATAAGATAGTAGTTAGTAAGATGTAAAGGTTTTGGAGTGGTCCAAGCACACTGCCTTGTGGCACTCCCACAGGATAGTAGTTAGTGAGATGTAAAGGAGGTATAGGAGTGGTCCAAATACACTGCCTTGTGGGACTCCCATAAGATAGTAGTTAGTAAGATGTAAAGGAGGTAGAGTGGTCCAAGCACACTGCCCTGTGGCACTCCTACAGGATAGTAGTAGCGAGATGTAGAGGAGTCCGTGGACACTGTCTTGTGGCACTCAAACAAGATAGTAGTTAGCAAGATGTAAAGGAGGTATAGGAGTGGTCCAAGTACTCGGTCTTGTGGCACTCCCATAGGATAGCAGTTAGTAAGATGTAAAGGAGGTATAGGAGTGGTCCGAGCACATTGCCTTGTGGCACTCCCACAGGATAGTAGTCAGTGTAGTCCCTTGGCAAGTAAAGATTTGTCCTATCAAGTTCCTACTAGAATTAGATATAAGGTGTTTGGAAGGATGAGCTTTGGCTTGTATACACGACCCTCTGTTAAACACTTGAGATACATCTAGCAAGATCCCCATGCCGTATTCTTTACGCTCTAAATATGCAGATATGAGAGTGAAACCCAAATTTGTGGTCTGGGGGATGATTGGAAAAATCAAGGGGAGTAGGGATCAATTGTTTCAGGCGGATCTTAAATATTTTTGAGAAGAGGCAGGTTCATTCGATGGTAGGAATGGTAGAAATTTCACTATTTCCAGAGTCTGACAACCAAAACTAAATATAATTTATTCAACCGCGAAAGTTATTTTTCCCAAAAGGTTGGAGATTTATCAAGCCCTAACAATCGATAAACCATCTTCCAGATTTAATTTTATTGATAAAACACTTTCTTCATATTCTGTGTATTATGTTTGAATTATAATATAAATAAAGTTTAGGTATCAAAAATGATAAATCACGGATTTAAAATAAATGGCATTTATTTTCTATATTTATTAATGAATAAATTGTTACAAATTATCGATGAATCATAACGCTATCCCTAGCAAAATATATATATTTTTAAATCCTACAAAAAGTTAACGCATGTAAAAAATATTTCAGCAAGTAAAACGTTTATCTAAATTAGTAAAAATCCTGCAAAAATACGTACAGATTGGAAGGATTTTGACTAGAAAAATATAAAAACTTTTTTTTTTAACTTCAATTGTATAAAAACCACAGAATAATATTAATCACTTCATTTTCATAATTAGATATGTTTTTCATCCTGTCGATAAAGAAGATTACAATTCTCACTAGATTGTCTACTTAAGTACTTCATCATTATGAGAAAGACATGAACTTATAACTAAGAAGAATAACATAAGTAAATAATTATTTTTTAAGTACTTAAAAAGATCATTAATTGCATCATTTTTTTCAGTCTGACTTAATAAATTATCAGAATTATAACATTTTTAACAATATTAAATTTAACTTTTAACATAAATTTTAGTTATTTCTAGTTAGTAATTAATTTGTGCTTATAATTTAACTTCTTATCAAAGAATAACAATTTTTTGGCACGGTGAATAGTTTGTATAAAAGCTTTTGTCTCGTGCTACTTTAAAAAAAAAGAAGAAAATTTTTAAATCATTTTAAACATCCATTTCTTGTGCTTCTGGCTTTCCTATATTAGTATAGTGGACCTTTCTTGAAAGATTCTGTATTATCGGAAATAGAGTGGCTTTTAGAGGAGTTCTGTTTGTGTAAATCAACAAGGAAAGGCATAACACAAGGGCAAGGGACAAAAGGAAGACCGTACTGGAAGAATAGCCCTCTTCCGACCTAAGTAGGTGTGGGCAGATTGACAGCTTGCGGTGTTCCGACAACAGAACAGTCTTTTCAAATTCTTTCGGGCACGACGGTTTACACCTGAGCCTCTCTTTGTTCCTCACTTCGGCTTTTGTTTTCTGCAGCCACGCATACAAATCATCGGTTTTTTGCCCGCATATCAAAGGGTTGTCAGAAAAGTCGAGAACAAAGCGTTCCTGTTTTTTAGCCATCTGGTCAAAGCTTTCAAGCTCCTCGGGCTTAAAGTAGCTTATAGAATTACGCTCCAAATCGATCAATCTCAAATGTTGCAGGCAGTCAAACTTGAAGTTAACATGCTGGAGTTTATTATTACCTAGAAAAAAAAAAAAAAAAAATGGTTTTGCTTAAACTATCTTTTGACTTTTTTACCTTTAACCAATTTGTAGAAAATATACATACCTAAATGTAAGTCCATTAGGTTGTTCAGCTCGCAAAATATTTTTGGATCCTTAAATTTTTTAATTTCATTGTCTTCTAAGTGTAGTTTTCTTAGTTTTGTCAAACCACTTGTGTTGAAGATGTCGTGGAGGTCGATAGCGAGGTCATCTGGTGTATTGTCAGCAAAGGCGTTGGTCAAGTGTAACTCCAATAAGCTCTGAAAGTTTGAAAATACCCTGGGGGAAAAAATTACTTCATTATATATTTAGACTCTTGATGGATAAAATATTACTTCAAGCCTACCTCGGATGATGTTGATCGAAAGAAATTGATATTTCGTTGTGGTTCAGTATAAGCCTCTCGACCCGTGGAACGTGGTGGAAAGTCTGACCAAGGATATCTTCGATCTTGTTATTCGACATGTCGATGACGCGCAACTGGGAATTGTTGTTCGTAGTGCCAAGTAAGTTTCTAGGAAGTTTTGGGATGTTGTTTCCAACAAAAATTAGGACCTGATAAATTAAAACGAATACATTAGAATTTTTTTTATATATTAGTTATCTTAACTACAACAAGAGAAAGATATGAACTTGCGAACAGAAGTCATTCCAGGATCATCTTTTTCTAATTATTAATTTTTTTTTATCTTAGGGAATTTTCTTAGAATCTGTTGCTACTCATATTGTAACGAGAAATTAATAAAATGAAATGGCCTTTCTCATTATAAAAGGATCTAATATGTTTTTTTTTCATTTTGGCTTTAATTAAAATTTAAAGTTAAGGAAGGCAACAGGGTGACATAATTGGCTGCTACATTAAATTCCACATTATCATCAAGACATCAGGGGTAGCTGAGTGGTTAAGGCGTCAGACTCGGCTAGTAGACCCCGCAGTCGTGGGTTCAATCCCCACCCTCACCTCTGGAATTTTTCTGACGCATAAGGGGACCGGTGGCCTCAATTAAAAGAAATTGACGCGGCACTCATCAATAGAAGGGGTGGGACCGGATCTCAGCGATACTGAATTTAGTCCCAACCACCTTCAAAAATGAGTTTCTGTGATGGAAGAACACTGGTACAAGTTCACTTAGTGTTGTGACCCCTCCGCCAAAAATGGAGCCAGGGTATAGTACAATAAGCTGAGCAGCTGCAGTGCTCAGGAGGGAACTCCTCCAGTCCCTGGTATCCATCCATCTCTATGATGGCAGGTGTAAAGACCAATGTACGAAACGTGTGGTGATTAATGACCGTTAACCTATGATTATTCGGAAATCACGAGATGCGGTCTGGTGTGATGAAGGTTTCAGAAAAACATTTTCTTTATCGTGCCAACGTTTCAGTCTTTATTGAGATCATCTTCAGAGCCTGGGATTTACAACCATTGTTGTAGGATGTGAAAAAAAAGTGAATTTACACAATGCAAATAATTTTTTATATTCAATCGATGTATTTTTAGTCACTCAAAATGTTTTTTGCATAAAAAAAATTATTATACAAATTTAAAAAATTAAATCTGTTTAAACGGTTTTAAAAATAGACAAAATCATGCTGTTGGTTACTAAATCTTCATTACATTAGGGTTTGTTTTTTTCTGATGATGCATAAAGTGAGATGCATCGTACGAACATTGTGTTTTCTCACATCGACAGTTCCCTTTGAAAACATAAACTTTGTTTATGCTTCATCATCGATTTATCCCTTACCAGAAATGGAATTTGATGATGTAGAATTAGATTAAATGCATAAACAGAATGGCATTATTAAGTAAAGATATTCTTGTAAATCTATTATAATCATAAAAAAAAAATTATTGGCTATATAATGGGCAATTATTCTACATAAATAAGCCGTGCGGCCAAAAAAAAAAAAAAATTAAAAAGATTTGCCATTAATGGACCCTATATATTTTAAAGCATTCTTGTTTATTTATTTTATTTTTTTAATAAATCTATAATTAAAGTACATTTTATTAGTTGACTTTTATTGATTATAACACTTGTAGATTAAGAAATCAAGGTGATCGGTCTGGCTTTTAGATTTATCTAGTTTTTTGGCAATTCTCGGGGAAGGTAGGTTTTTGATAGAAAAGGCTATTTGTAAGTATATGGGGTTTAACAACCAAGACCCATTTATATAGTTTGTAATTACAATTAATTAAGGTTTTTAGATGGGATAAAAAAGGCAATGGCATGAGCGGGATTCGAACCCACGATCTTCGGCTAGGTACACCGCTTCTCTGCTGTTTGAGCTATCGTGACCTCGATCCATTCCGACATCAGTTTCCATAGCTCAAGTGGTAGAGAAGCGGCATATCTAGCTGAAGATCGTGGGTTCGAATCCCGCTCATGCCATTGACTTTTTTATCCCAACTAAAAACCTTAATTAATTGTAATGTATTAATTTGGTCAAGAGGACCATAAAATTAGTGAATTCAATAGTTTGTAATGGTGAAATAATCAGTAAATCCAATTGTTTTCCCATCGATCTTCTTGACCATCAACCCACCAAAACTAACCTTCACAGATTCTTCAAAATCACAACATGGGCACAATTTCTTTAATAAAATTATTAGTGAGAACGAAAATTGCCAAAATTCATTTGATGTATTTTTTTTCCAAGTATCAAGGAAAAATCTAAAACAACTTTTATTCGGTCTAAAGTAAAAAGGCACTTTTTCTGAGTAGAATTGTATTCTGTTTTATTCCTCGGTGGTACAAACAAAATTTATACAGACTAACAAAAACCTTTTTAACACAATCAAAGAATCTGTTGTTTTATTTTTACAAATTTATCAGTTAGTCAAGACGGAGAGGAAAAAACATGAATCACGCTTTGGTCGTGATTTTGTAATTATGTTTTTATACTGATTAGACTGTTGCGTAAAATATTGACAATGATATTAATAAAATTATTTATTCAGAAATCCCAGATTTTTTTTTTTTTTTTGTTTCCAATGAGTTAAACTCTCAGCTTGAAAACCAGCAGTCCTGGGTTCGAATCCCATTATCACCTCTGGAATGTTCAACCCATTCCCCTATCCCAAATCAAAATTACTTAATGAGGCATGACTAATGTGCACGAAGCCTTGGAATGGATTTTATATTTACTTTTTCCTAACGAAGACCACAATGAAATCAAATAGAAATTCACTTGGAATTTCATCACATTTACGTTTAAAAACTATTAGTTTTCTGCAAATATGCCACTACAAAAATAAAAGGGATCTATTTATAGTTTTGTTACTTAAAAAATATATATATTTATTTATGAGAGATTAAAGTCAGTTTTAGAGCAGAAAAGAAAACTTTGACTTATTGAAGAAAACCAGCCCTCTCAGTCGATCAACTGAGTTGCCTGGTTGTCTTTGAACAAGTTACTGCTAACATAAAGATTTTCTTAGCTCGTTTCACACCAGGCAACTTATACAATCAATTTCTTTTCCTAACATTCAGTACGACTTAGAACATAAGAAATCAGTAAAACTTCTGCTTGCAATTTTTTCAATTTTTTTTTTTTTTTTTTAGGTTTCTGTTGAAATTTTTATAACATTTGCCACTTCTCTCCAAGCTTCATTTCTTTCAATTTCATATTCAGCTGTCAAAAATTAAACCCAAATTATCAAAATTGTGCAGGCTAAATTCACTCTTCCCATAATTGATTAATGTTCAGATTATTATTTTTGCATTCGGCTCGATTTTGCGTTCCTTTTGATTCTGTTCTGACCAACTAAATTTTTGTCTTTTGGATTTTGTAACTAAGGTCTATCTAATTTTTTATTTATTTATTTTTTTATAGTGATAACCCTTTCCATCTCCTAATTAGAAATAGACCGGCTAATTTATAAAATTTTAATTTACTACATATTAATATATATTTTTAAATAGTTGACTGTGTTGTGATGGTTCGCCATGGATTTTGTTCTGTGAAAGGGGTCTCTCTATGACCTTAGTGGTTTTATGCCTTGAAAAACGTTATTTGGTCAATCGGACCACGAACTCTAATGAATTACTAGTTACTGTTGAAAAATTATCTTGGAAAAAAATCTTCAAAATGAGACTGCCAAAACAAAACACATATGACGTATTCAACAGGACAAAACCAAGAAAAGATTTTAATTAAAAATTACTAGTTACTTAATCTTTATCTCAACCAAAGCCTTATATAAAGATTAATTAATTAAAAAACGTTATTTGGATGATCGGACCACAAACTCTAATTACTAGTTATTGCTGAAAAATTGTCTTGTAAAAGAAATCCTTAAAATAAGACTACTTAAACCAAAACATGATATATTCAACAGCACAAAATTAAGAAAAATTAATTAAAAATTACAATGGTAGATGATGGGTTTTGGTCTACGAGTCAGTGAACAGTTGAACCGGCACCCGGCCACTACTGGGCCTGCCTTCACTAGCTGGTTTTGGGCAGACGAACCCAGTAGTGGCCGTGTGTCGATTCACCGTAAAAATTACAAGTTAGAAAGATCATATCGAAAGTATACTTGAGTCTTCTGAGGAAGATGCTGGAGGATGGAGGCGTTGGTGAAACCGTGACCGGTGCAGTTGAGGACATACTGCATCCTCCCGACATACTCCATCTCTCCACAGAGGCATTTTTCAAAAGGTTCGTCACAGTAGGTCGTCGAGCCGGCAAACTGGCAAGAAGAAGCAATAAATAGGGCAAGGCTGATGAAGGGCCGCATCTATTTAAAAAAAAAAAAAATCCAACAATTTAAAAACCGTTATTCAAGCCAATAGTCACATATATTACCTTTTGTTAATCTGTCTTAGAGTTTAGATCATAATTAACAAAGAAAATACGGTATATTCCTTGTGGAGAGACCGCTGATTCAACAGGTTTTTCTGACACGAGAGAATTCAAGGCAATAAATACCAAACTGAAGCACACCAACGGTCCTAGAGCACAACTGACTTCAATAAGTTGTGTCTTGAGAAATGAAGTTTACTTACCTTTTGGAGTAGAGAGGGCCACCTGTGCCAAGCGGGAATCAACCAGTTACAAACCTTTTTCAAAACAATCCCACATAAAAAGTACGGATTGGTTAGATCTGCCTTCACAATTCAAACCATTATGCATATGCCAATGGTATATGCCAATATACAAAGGTATAAGCATAACACAGCTAGGAAACACATATCTATACAGACCCAATGGAGAACATCCATTTTCTTCCACATCCGTACATTACTAAATTAGCCCTCACGTACAAATGATGTTTTACAGAAGAAGACAACAAAAAAATATTTACATAGTGATGATGATCAAATAACTGTTATTTTCAAATGTCATCATTGCAGCTCAGGTTTATATGCAAAAAAAATCTTCAAATATGCCATATGATACACAATAGGGGTGGAGTCTTTTGGATAAATCCAGACTAAATTGGCAGTAAACCTAGGTAAATATGCTACAGTTTTCTAGTCTGGAATAATACTTGATTATTTCCCAAGGCTAGGAATATATTTCTGGTAGATAGCAATCTTATCCATCAGCCAGGCCCTAGTCTCATGAGAGGTGAAGGAAAAAAATATTTGGAATTGCAGGAAGGCTTGACAGCAGTCTTTGTCACTAATGGCCTGACCCTGACATGGGCCCCTGGACTTTGGGTTGACATGTTTGCCAAAGAGAGAGCCAACATGGACTCTCTGGGCCCAGAGCCCTACTGCAACTTAACACCGTGCTACAAAAGATAATATATCATAAAATGGAACAATACCACAGGTATGAGGCACATGAAGAAATTCATAGAAGGGCCATCCACAATATTACAAAAAAATTATTGGAAGGCAACTGGAACTGGAGACTAGGTTTCTGGTTGCCTCCTGTCAGGGCACTGCCACTTAAGAAACCACACGCACTGTTTTGGAGTACACGCAGAAGAAACACTGCAGATAAGAGGAGGAGACTGCAGAATCCATCATGTTTTTTTGAATGTCAGGTTCTTGCAACTAGGACTAATGAGCAGCTGGCAAGGCTATGGAGTTGATTAACAACCTAAAGTTGACCAGTGAATTTGTAAAAACCCAGAGAAGCACGACAGATCGACTCAGGTCGATGTAGGTTACAGAAAAAGATTTTCTTTATCGTGCCAACGTTTCAGACTTTAATGAAATCATCTTCAGGGCATGGGTTTACACGTTTTTACGTAGGGATTTACGAAACGCTGGCACGAAGAAGAAAATGTTTTTCTAAAGCTTACATCACACCAGACCCCCATCTCACGATTTTGGAATAATTATGTAAATTTTTTTAACTCTGCCAAAGCCAGCGCCAAACCTGGTTGAGAATGGGGGAGGGTATATTTCAAAGTGACTAAATGTCTGTACTAGTATTAAAAAATATATTTTATGAGATCTTTGATTTTATAAATTCTTTTAAAATTGAAGAAAAATTGTTCTGTAACCCTAATCTGCAGTAAAAGAAAGCCTTAAATTAAAACAATATAACTATGTTTTTAATATCTTTCTCTTTCTATAATAAAAGTGGTTGGTGGATATGAAAGACACCCGGTATGATTGTGGTGTTTCCTCCTGTCGGTCAAACACATTCTCACAATGAACCTGCAGTTTCTACAATTAAACTACAAACTATATTTTTGTTTTATAATTTTAAAAGGTAAAAAAATAAAACACAATTATTTTTCTGGTAATCTCTTTAAACACCCATTAAAAAATGACAGGCATTTTGATATTTTCAAAATTAGACAGAAGACTGTAAGATGTCTTAGATGTCAGTTGTTTAAAATGTCGTGTATTCCTGAGGACCACTTCCCTGTTGGACGTTAGCGGCGATAGCGGTGTTAATGATGTCCGTTTCTAAAAAGAAATCGCTGGTGACGATATTGGCCATACTCCACCATTTTTTCCTGCACCACTTCGATAAACTAGGATTTACAAGATGGGCCATTTCTCTTAGGCTCCCTTTTGGATTGAATAGTAAATCCAGTGGACCGGGTGTGAGTTGGGCCATCGCAGCCCACATACCCTTGCTTGGAATTCTTACAGAGTCATTTGTCATGATGTTGTTGAGAAAGTTATGTAATCTTTCAACAGTTTGCTTATTGCCCCAGAGTTGCCTTATTGGTGGCCACAACCAATTATGTTCTAAAAAATATATATTAAAAATTATGATAAACTTTCTGTTAAAAAAAAAATGTTAAATATAAATTAACTTTTTTGAACTTCTTTTTCTCCATACGAGATAATCAACCTCTGCTGTCCTTCCCATATTTCATCTAGTGTTATTGACGGACTTTTGAATGGTACGGCAATAGGTTTGAGCTCACGTTCTAAATACTTAACAAATTGCTCATGTCTTTGGGGCCTGTTGTTGAAGCCAATTGGAAAACGGTGGAGGTCCAATATGACTATTTCGTCCTTCGCCTTCGCAAGGAATTCCTTTAATTCTCTGAGAATCGGTGTCATGTGTCTGACTTTTATCAAATCATGATTGATCCAGAAGCTATTTTAAGAGAAAAAGTAAAAAAAAAAAAAAAATTAAACATGAGAATATAAATTTTCAATTTCACGCCATACCAATTGTCCGAAGTTTCTGATGTTGCATTTTTAACAGGATAGTACCCAATCCTAAAATCTAAGTACCTAATGCCATAGACCAGTTGATTCCAGATGCTTTGATCTTGCGTCAAAATATATTTTCCAGTTGTATCCCTTCTATTACACATTATGAAATTACATAAAATTGCAATTATTTCTATTAATTATTGTGATAATCAAAAATAAAAATTAAACCTTTGACTGAAGAGACTTCCTCGTTTATAACAGCCTGAATTATGCGTACCAGGAATAAATAATGATGTAATTGGTAGATTTCTAATCACCAGCCTTTACTAAAAATGTAATTCTTTTATTTTCATTTTATTAACATGAACAGACACAGAGTAGTGCATTTTACAAATGCACATTTCTTGACTGGATCTGTTATTGAAACGTTTTAACTGTTTGAATCAATTTGGGGAAAACACTTGGTTACCTATTGTCCTGCATCCACGTAGGTCTTATTTTAATGCAGTCAGCAGTGATGATCTTATGTTGTTTAAATCCAACGACCCAAAACGGCAGACAGTGGTCGCCGAGGATTGGTGGAGACTCAGAATTCATATCCCATCCATTGGGGAACACTGGTTTCCCCAAAGTGATGTTCGTTTCGACCAGGCCGTCAGAAATGCCTAAAGTGCTTATCTGAAAAACTGTCATTTCTTTTTATAAGAAACTACATTTTGAGATCAAGGCGAATTACTCTTATTTGAAGGTTCGACATTCGGATTTTCCCTGTAAACAGCTATAGCGTCAAAAGCATCAGATTCCCAATTTATCTGGAGTTCTCGTTCAACGAGCTTCGTACCCTGATTAGTGTCTCTGAGGAGCGATGAAACTGTTAAGTACAACGGGCTGATTCCTACCAATTGTTCATGCCCTGAGAAAAACGATTCAAAGCCGAATCATTATTAATTCCAGCACAATGGAAAAAATTAATTATTAGCAAAACAATACAGTTTAAATTTGAAAATGTATAATAAATATCAAGGTTTGTTATATTTTAATACCATTTAAGAAAAATTGAATCTAGAAACTATAGATATAAATAAGGACTAGATTTATATGTATTAACTTTTTTGAGCTTTGTGCACGGCTGTTGAAACTTATTTTATAGAAACATATTTTCTTTGACATACTTGTAAATATTTTAAGGATTTTACAACATATTTTACCTTAATTTACAATTTATTATTATTATTATTTTTTAATATAATATTGGCCAGAAACATAATTCAGAGAATGTTTTAATTTCAATTTTATCTTGGGGGGAAAGGTATCCT
>CM077105.1:11297103-11319389 GCA_039619505.1 Cimex hemipterus
CAGAGAATGTTTTAATTTCAATTTTATCTTGGGGGGAAAGGTATCCTGAAAACAGAACCAGAGGCGAACCAAGCCAAGAGTCTAGCCTGCTGACCACTCAATAAAATAAACAACAAAATTATAGAAATTAAAAAAAAATCAATTAATTTTAAAGTTTCCTCTTCTTTGCAATGCAATTGTTTAGGTAAATTCAAAAAGCTTTTAGTTTGCGCAGATTTTCTTTCTTTATAGAAGCTGCTCCTCAATTACCTTGTTCGCATCATCAGAATTCGTTAAAACAAAACTGAATTATTACTCAAAGATCGTGAGATGCGGTCTGGTGTGATGTAGGCTTCAGAAAAACATTTTGTTTATCGTACCAACGTTTCGGTCTTCGTTGAGATCTTCTTCAGTGCTCAAAGTGTTTGTTTTCTATGTAATTGTGCCATTCTAGCATGTCGTGTTGAGAATGCCCAATATTACATGCAAGAATGATGCATTAAACAGAAGACCAACACTTTGAGACCTGAAGATGGTCTCAATAAATTCCGAAACGTTAGCACGATAAAGAAAATGTTTTTCTGAAACCTACATTAACAATCATTAATCACTACAAAACTGAATATAAATAACACAACACCGAACTCTTCACAAGTATGAAACTAAAAGCTTTTTGAATGTACCTAATATATATAACGAAAATCATAAGGTTTTCAGAGAACTAGAAATTTTAAGACACAAACAAAAAGTTTTGAGAAAAATGGAATGGGAAAATCTTTTATCACAGACTAATATACATATCTTGCCCAGTCCTTTCATAGAATACTGAGCATAATATAATAAGCAAAATGGGGCATTGGTGGCCACATGGCGCTCATCACTGTAAGGAAAAGGTCCTGGGTTCGAATCCAGCAGCCCTATATTCAAACCCAACATGCTTACAAATGGGCTTCTTTTTTTTTTCAAAAACACCTACACACTGAGGGTTTGTTTATATGACCCCTGCTGTTGCAAACCCTCATAAAATAAAAGTAAGCATAATATAATACACAAGTTCACTGTTTTCGTGGTCCGTTCGACCAATTAATATATCACAATTAATTACGGTTTTTAGTTGAGATGAAAAAAAGTTAATGGCACGAGAGGGATTCGAACCCACGATGTTCGGCTAGATACGCTGCTGCTCTACCACTTGAGCTATCGTGACCTCAATCCTCTTGGTCATCAACTCCCAATCTCACCTCACCTTATGAGTTTTCCCTCCTTTTGCCATATTCCAAATGTCGTGTAATCTGTTTGGATTCTCGACGACAATTGAAATGGCGACGGAGAGCTATAATGAAGTATACTTCATTTTAAATCATTAATTCAGTTTTCGTGGTCCGTTCGACCAATTAATATATCACAATTAATTACAGTTTTTAGTTGAGATGAAAATGAAATATGGCATGAGGAGGCAAAACTCGTAAGGTGAGGTTGAGATGGGGAGTTGATGTCCGAGAGGATTGAGGTCACGATAGCTCAGGTGGTAGAGCAGCGGCGTATATAGCCGAAGGTCGTGGGTTCGAATCCCTCTCGTGCCATTAACTTTTTTTCATCTCAACTAAAAACCGTAATTAATTGTGATAATACACAAGTATTCAGAAATTGTGAGATGCGGTACAATTTTTTAATTATTATCAATTAACCATCACTAATCTCCACACATAATATATAAGCATAATATAATACATATAAATGTGAATTGTGATATATAAAAAAAAAAAAAAAAAATTGTTTCCCATAAAACCCCAACAAGTGATAGTTTTAACAGGTAAACTATGCAGATCTATCGCTTCCACTACAACCTATCATAACGGGACGGAGGGCCTGGATAAAAACCGCTGAATCCTAGTGAAAATTTTTCAAAAATTAAGAACATCGTTGCAAACTTCGTAGCCCTAAAAGAGGCAAAATAAATCATGAAAAACATGTGTAACAATTAGCTTTTATTGCATCTATCTTATTATTTTGATTTTGGAAAAGTAGCAGAATAGAAATTCATTTCACTCCGAGCGAAATCGCAGCCTTCAAGTGGGCTACTTTTATAGATGTGGAACGTTCATCTAGTCAGTATAAAAATGTTATATCATAAGATCGACCTAATTTCTCTTTTAATAATTCAAATATACATTATTTTTAAGTAATAAATTTTAATTTTATCACTTTTTTATTTTTTCAATACGCATAATTACATTTGTACATTAAAAAATGGTATTTTATTTTTTTGAGGTAGAAAGATACATTTTTATTTACGAAAATTTTAAAATGCTCATTATTTCAAATAAATATGAAAATTAAAGGTCATTTTGTATTTTATTAACTTGCTATACTCTTTCTTTTTACATAT
Organism: Cimex hemipterus; assembly: GCA_039619505.1. NCBI lineage: Eukaryota > Metazoa > Arthropoda > Insecta > Hemiptera > Cimicidae > Cimex > Cimex hemipterus. The sequence goes on from CM077105.1 coordinate 11,299,472, forward strand.
TATTCAACTAATATGGGGAAATTATCAAATCCTTTACAAAAACAAAGAAAAAAAGCGAAATAAACTGTTTTTTTTTTTAGTTTGCATATTTTTATTTTAAATTTGTTAATATATATATTTTATATATAATTATATGCATTTTTCTACATACTTTAGATTTTATTTTTCCATAAAAATTGTGTTACTAATAATAAAAGTGAAGTTGAATCAAATGTAACTAAGCAAAATTCTTTTTTCTTTGTTTTTTTTTTTTTTTGCAATTATGGGATCATACTACATATTTAAATCTGAATTGTTATCAATATCCTTAAAAAGAACTTTATTTTATTTTTTTTTTTTAATTGTTGGAAAACATACAAACCGTTAACATATTGGAAAAGTGGAAAAACCAGGAAGTACCACATCTTGTCTCCTTTACGCCTGCATTTGTACTGGCCGATCGACCGGGAGGGTCTTAAACAAGATAAGTAACTCTTTCCTCTAGTTAAACAGGAACTGGGCGAGCAGTATTGTTAAATCGTTAATAAAGTTGAATGCCCTTCAGACTACATCAAGGTTTAAAAAAGTGAAACATAAAATTTTTGTGTTTTACACTTTATTTAAAAATTTTAAATGTACAAAAAAAAAAAAAAAAAGAAAAGAAAAAAAAAGATTATCTTGTAAATGATTGAAATTGTACATTGAGGTAGTTAAGGTTGCAAAAAAAAAAAAAAAAAAAATAACAAGATTACATTATAATTAATTTTACAAGTCTTACAAACCTAAATTAAATACTGTATAATATATTTATAGTAACTTTCAGAGTTGTCTGGTAATGGATAAGTTGGAATTATTTTAACTTTTTCAAAAAGACAAAGATAATTATAAACATTAGTACATATTTTTTTACCTTTATGAGTATAACGAAAATGTTAATTAATATACGAGAAATTAAACTATTACTACAAATCTTTACATGCCAATTATAAAACTGAGATTTGCAAAATTTGAAAATAAATATTCTATCAATTTCATACATTCCTGATATGTACATACCTCATACGTCTAAAACATTTTATAATAATAAAAAAAAAATTACAGAAATAACCATCTTTTAGTTATTGTTAGCATTTTTGAATAAAATATTACATTTTAAGCATTAACTTTAGAAATAAGGTATGTCATTTTGGTAGGTATTCAAATTTTAATCAATGATCATGTATTTTACAATAGGTATTAATCTACGGTACCGAGTCTGATAACAAACACTACGCAAATTATTTTATTAGACAAAAAAAAAAAAAAAAAAAATAAAAATCACAGTCGAAATGTGTGATTACTTACTAGTAGTAAAATAAATAATGAAACCTATTTCTAAAGTTGTTTCTTAACATTAATATTGAAATTTGTACTTTCTCATATTCGGCATAGCCTTAAATAGACATTTAAAAGTTGAGGCAGAAAATTTAAAAAACGAAATCAAGATTAAGTTTTAAACTTCCACAATTGTGATGAACATTTCATGTTAAAGTTTGATATTTGTTTTTCTATTTACATTCACTTGTTTCAGTCTAATTCGCCTGCTGGGTGAGCAAGTTAAGGAGCTCTTCTTGGTCCATATTGTTCAGAGTATGGATGTCGATGCCGAGAGCATTTGCAACGCTCGTCATGTCAAGACCGAACGATTTGAGCAGCTCGATGAAATCCATTTCTTCACCTAAAAAATTATTTATATTATATTAATATATATTGAATTTCTCGAAATGAGAGGAGAAATTAAGAAAATATACCGGTGAACGGATTGTGTAGCTTCGGGCAAGAGTGATTGCACTGAGGCCAAGAGCAACGCTCGATCAATCTCATTTTACAGGAATCGTTGTGAAGGCCAAATTTTTGACCGTTTCTGCGAGCACCTCCTCGTTTATCTAAAATATAGTCAATCATTAACAACAATTTCATTTTTTTTTTTTTCTTCACTGTTAAATATTTACTTTTTTTTGTTCGAATTTTCGGCCCATTTTTCCTCCTTTTCTTTTTGTGTTGACCTACCATGTGCGTGCTGTTGGACAAATGGTTTCCTTTTCCTCCTCCATTCTTTCTTCTAAGTCTTGAGAAGAAGGTTAATTAAAAATCAATCTTGATAAATAACGAAACTAGTTTAGGGGAAGCCTTCTTACCCACGGACTGGAGATATACCGTTGTTTTTGAAATTGGTGTTAATCTCCCAACACCTAAGGGCCTGTGGAAGGCTGACATCGTCTATTTTCAAGAGGTGCCAATCCCGCTTGGTCAATATTGAGTGTGAGATGCAAGATGGAGCAAAAACTGACCTGGAATTTCACTAAAGGTTAATAACAGAAAAATACTCACAAAGAATAAATTTAAGCAATTTTCTCACGAATTTGAAATTGAATGATAATTTCAAGTAATGATAAGTCAGGTACCAATTGAAATTTTACATTAAGTAGTTTAGTCATTTCTGATACTTTTAATCGGCTAATCCTCATTGTTTTATTCTGTCATATATGTTTCAGGTTGTTGAAGATGGCAAGAAACAGTCCAAAACAGCAAGGATAGAAAGTCCAATTTAATCGGAATTGTAAAAACTACCTGACAGACCACTGGAGAAAATCACGGAAGTTTACTCTTTAATAATTCCTATTTCGTTAAAGGGTTGATAGTCTGTGAATCAGTGAAAATGTTAAAACATTTGATTTTGTTTTATTGAGTTTAATATGTTCTGTTTTGCAAAATTTCCTCTTTAATTTTTTGATCTTGGTCTGCCAGACACATTTTAGCATTATTTTCTTTGTGATTTCTAAAGATGTCAAAACCCAGCAAGGCTGGGCTAACCAAAACCTAAAATAATGTTTAGTGTAAGGACCAAATTACATTAAAAAAATTAAAATTTAGACTAATTTCAAAGTTAATTAGGTAAATTCTAATTATTGTACTGTTGTACTACTTTTTACTTTTTCTTTAATTTTATAGAATTATGATGTCATGTCTGAAATGCCAACCAAAACTGCTATATATATTAAAAAAAAAAACAAAAAAAAACACCACTCCACCAATTTCTTGATGGATTAAGTGAATGCCTTTACCTCAAAATATATCTGACCTTTAACAAATACAATTATTCGGAGATCGTGAGATGCGGTCTGGTGTAATATAGGTCTCAAAAAAAATTTTTTTTTATCGTGCCAAAGTTTTTATCTTTAATGAGATCATCTTCAGGGCCTGGGATTGCAATGCAATAGGATGTGGAAAAGAGTGGCTTTATACAATGCAATAAATACAATTGCATTGTATAAATTCATGTATTTGTTAAATTTAAACAAGGTTTGTAAATCCCAGGCCCTGAAGATGATCTGAATAAAGATTGAAACGTTGGCACGACAAAGAAAATGTTTTTCTGAAGCCTACATCACACCAGACTGCACCTCATGATTTCTGACTAATTATTGACTAACGGTGATTAATCATCACACATTTAACAAATATAGTTGAATATCTGAAGATATCATCTAGTTTGATCAGTAATTTTTTGTGATATTATGTGTAACCCTTTCAAATAAATCATGAAATATTACTCACGTCACATTTCTGAAACTTGTCCTCAGACTGTCTCCCATTTTATGTACATAATCCCACTGTTGTTTGGTCATTGGTGCTCCGACGTTATCAGCTGTCATTTGAGCTTCGTCAAAAAGCCATTGAAAAACAAACAATGGCGCTAAAAAAAATTCAAATTTTGTGTAAATTGAAAATAAACTACAAGTTTTTGACATATAACATACTGAGTAAAGTTGGATAAAGACGATATCCAAAGAAACACCTCCAAGGTTCGTGTTTGTATTTCGCCTTGCAAGTTTTAGGCATCTGCCCATCCCAGAGGTTCAAACCTTTCTTGATCGCTTCCACTGATGCGAGAGATTCTGAGTAATGCGAGTAAGGCGCTCGGTCCAAGAACCAGCCCGAGTCAGTTATTCCTCTCACGATGATGTTGGGATACGGATAAAGCAGTGTTTGTACATGTTCAAGGTTCAGCATAACTCCAGCACCACCGGCACTAAAAAAAATTACAACTGATAAGTAAATGTAAATTATGAAGTATCATATCACTATGATCCCGATAATAAAAAAATTGTTTTGAATTTAAAAAACTCAGCATTACCTGCTTCCAGCGAGCAACAGTGAATTCGCATTTTGCAATCCAAGAGGAAGCAATTCTGAGATCACTTGTTCTACAATTGCTGCGCCCATGAATGTAAATGGCGTTTCAGGCGTAGGTACAGCTCTTCGTCCACTCCAGGAATCACTCGTGCAATACGGGACAAATCTAAATTTAAACAAACAATCCTGTTATAACTTAAATCTAATTAAAGAGTAAATGAATAATAGAAATTTACACATGATTTGCGTTCCACCAGTATGGATTTTCTTCAGCTTTTGTCGAAAGAATTCCTCCAACTGAAATTACAATTACTGATGAATAACAGAAATTTTACTCACAGGAATAAAAATACTGCTTACTTAAAAAAAAAAAAGATTTTAATAATTTTGCATATCGCAGAATTTATTTTAGTAATTATTAATTCAATTTAATGTTATAGAAATAATTAACAAAAATATCCAGTGGATGAGATTTTAAAATTTGTCAAATATCAACTTATTGTACGACATGTTGAAAATTAACAAAAATTTCATGCTTTAACCCTCCGTTGGGCGCGGCTGGCCTGAGAGGTCGACTAAACGCTTTTTTGCCTGCCATTTTTTTACCTTGCGGCCTAACAGGACGCCCGTCCTAGTAATTTCCTATTAGGGGTGGTGCATAGGAATCCCAAATTCATTCTATCATCAACCTTCCCTCTGCTAGCTTAGACCCATCCTGGCTTGGATGGATACAATGGCCACCAGGGACTGAGGAAGGTCCCTCCTGAACACTCAGTTGTTCAGCTTATTGTACTATACCTTGGCTCCATTTTTGGGAGAGGGCTTACAACACAAAGTGAATTTGAGCCCCCGCCATTGTACCAGTGTTCTTCCATTGAAGAAACTCATTTTTGAAGGGGGTTAGGACCAGATTCAGGGTCACTGAGATCCAGTCCCGCCCCTTCCATTGATGAGTGCCATGTCAATTTCTTTTAATTGCGGTCACCAGTCCCCTTAGGAGCCAGAAAAATTCCAGACGCGATGGTGGGGATCGAACTCACTACCGCGGGGTCTACTAGCTGAAAGTCTGACGTCTTAACCACTCGTCTACCATGGGCCCCAATCCTGGCTTATCGAGCCGATTGCTCCTGACTGTCATAAATTAAAAGATTTTTTTTACTACAGTTTACTTTTCAATTCAGTTTTCCTGACTTTTATTCTAGATTTCCTGCTGAAATGGATGAACAAAAAGGTATTATTTTTGTAAAAACTTGTATAAAATTCACGCTTTTGGTTGTTTTAGTTTAAGCTTCATTATATTCAATAAGCTCATTTGTTTCCATCCAATTTGGTGTATTTGATTTCCATAAATCCTAGCAATGGCTAGCTACCTTAACGGTGTTTTTGGATTAAATTGATTAGAGTGGAAGGGGGAGGGAAAAAAGGTTGGTGTCCTCTCAGGCCGGGTGTGCCTGGTTTTGTTTCATTCAGAAGTGTGCCTGATGGAGGATTTAAAAAAATTAATTAATCTTTATGCAAGGTATTGGTTGAGAAAAAAAGACAGCATCAAAAGCGGGATTCGAACCCACAACCCTCAGCTAAACTACACTACTGCAGTACCACATGAGCTATGGTGACTTCGATCCACTCAGACACTAACTTCCCATCTCAACCACCCTCCCATTCGAATTTTGAGCGGTTGAGATTGATGACAAAGAACAGTGGCTTATTTAGCCGAGGGTCATGGGTTCGAATCCCGCTCGTGACACTGACTTTTTTTTATCTCAACCAATACCTTGCATAAAAGATATAATTGTAAAAGTTATTCGGTCAATTAGACCACTAACTCTAATGAAATAAAAAAAAAAAAAAATATTGCCACTCTTGCCTCAGCAGTATTCTACTTTTATAAGTACAGTAAAACCTCTATTATCCGGGGCTCAATTATCCATGTATCCAATTTACCGGGCCCGTGGTCCGTATATGTACACTATACAGGTATACATTTTGCATAGCAAACAAGTCAGTTCAGATTCGAAGAACCATCTTTTGTCTTGTTTCTGTGAAACCCCACCTGGCCTGTTTACATGGAATAATATAAACATTACAGACATTGTTCCAGGATGGCGCACCTCTTCTAGGTTTCAAATTTTTAGGGGTGTTTAGGTAGGTATTCATCAAAGTTTCATCGAAATACATGCATATTAACAAGTATGTTCGTAATATTTGCAAATGTGTCTTCTTAATTAACCATTAAAAAATTAAATTCCATTATCCAGGATTTTTGATTCACCTCATCGTCTTCACCCCCAGATTGTACTTGTAAAATTTTTTCACGGGGCATACATCATAATATGATATGTTAACTCCCCTCAGAATTTCCAACTTTATTTTATTTAATAATTTTTATTACAGGCCAATTTTCAAAAATTTCTTTTAAATTACATTTTAATTACTCACCATTTTTGATAGCCTGCCATTTTTTTGAAGACATTAAATGTTGCATTCTATGCCATCGGGTGTTGCAGCTCCTTTTGTCGTAGCAGTACCATCCACCTAAATATTATTTTAAATATTATTATTTTTTAATTAATACATTTTCAAAATTATTTAAATTTTTGAAAACAGTACCTTCTAGAAAGACAATCCATCGCTTGCTACCAGAAGACCGTCTTATATAATACCTGCAAAAAAGTGGGGAAAAAATCATATATATCGAACTAAGTTAATTATTTAATTTTCAGTACCCTGCAGGCGATCCATCGTTGCACGTTGCAGTGCCTTTAAGGTAGACCTTCCTCAGGCCGGCCTGCTCATCGAGGCCACACCCCTCGAGCAACTAGAAAACAGAAACAATTAAAAGCTGTTTATTTTTCTTAAAATAATCGACGTGATATTATTATTATTTACCACCCGCTGAGAAAGTTGTTCTTGATATACATTTTAGTCACCTTGAATAATTTTTGGAATACTTCGTTGTGCGGCAGTGCATTCACTACATTCGACCCCTCGTCCTGCCCAGCGAGCCCTTCTTCCAGAATCAACATGGACAAAAGAAGGAAAAGACAAAAGTTTTTCATCTGTAACAACATTAAAGACTAATTAGTTGACATAATAATGCTAGTTCTATTTAATTATCCAAATTATATTAAATTTTATTAAAAACATTTAGAAGCAAACAAAATCATCAAAACATGTAATAAGTAATTGCATTTTGTTAATTCTTATGGAAAATCATTTATCAACTAAATTTAAAATCATAGTCACATTTTCTTCATTTTTTCCGAAACGCCTACACGACTAGAAAATTTTTGCGATGCTAAACCGTCATTACTCGTAGACCCTGCCGAAGTGTCGCATTTGACAACAATCACCGGAATTGACGTAAAAGTCTCGTTTTATTTAATAATTTTGGGTCCGCGTAGTATCGGCGTGTTCCCTTCTCGTATGTCGCATGTTTTAGGAACAGTAGACATCTCGAGGAAGCATTCTAGACAAAGTTGTGACACTATGGGAAGTGGATAACTTGAGCTTTCATTTGGCAAGCGCGTCTCGCCTCAAACGAGACCAAACGGACTAAAAAAAAATTAATTAAGTTTTTTAAGAGGTTAAGAATTTATGCGTTTCATAAATGTTTAGGAATATAGTTAAAGACGTATTTTATCGATCTTACTGCACTTTAAAGAAACAACAGAGAAAATATTTTATCGAATTAAAATTTAAACCTAATACAACTCAGTACATGATGAAAGGGAAAATAGGCAACATATAGACGACAAACCCAGTAAAACCAAACAATTCTAAAAACTACTGTACTAACAACCACGTATAAAAATATTGATGTATTTCCTCGTGAACTCTGGACGAAGGATTTAGGAAAAAAGTGAATATCTAAAAATGTGCCACATTTTCTAAAAAAAACGGACCTGTAAATAAGAGCCTTTTCTGCCAGTATAAAAATAAAACAAGAAAACAAACTTGACAAATAAAAACGAAAAACTATCACAGCGATCCTGGTAAACTTTTTCTTGAAGAGTGTCATATCAACCCTCATGGGTTTTTGATAAAAAGTCCATTTGTAAGTATGTGTGGTGATTGGTGACCTTTAATCGATAATTATTTAGAAATCGCAAGATGCGGTCTGGTGTGATGTAGGTTTCAGAAAAAACATTTTCTTTATCGTGCCAACGTTTCGATCTTTATTGAGATCTTCTTCAGGGAATGGTTTTTACAAACATTGTTTAAATTTAACAAATACACTTAAATTCACTTTTTTCCACATCCTACATGTATTTGTTAAATTTAAACAAAGTTTGTAAATAACAGGATCTGAAGAAGATCTCAATAAAGACCGAAACGTTGGCACGATAAAGAAAATGTTTTTCTGAAACCAACATCACACCAGACCGCATCTCACGATTTCGGAATAACCATCGTTCAGTTAATTTTGTAACATTGATTTGTTTTACTTTTATTTATTTATTTTATGTGGTGATCATTCGTGACCGTTAATCAATAATTATTCCGAAATCCCGAGATGTGTTGTACAAATACAATGAAATTCACTTTTTTCCACATCCTATATGCATTTGTTAAATATAAACAATGTTTGTAAATCACAGGATCTGAAGATGATCTCAATAAAGACCGAAACGTTGGCATGGTACAGGAAATGTTTTTCTGAAATTATTCAGATATCGTGAGATGCGGTTTGGTATGTATCTCATGACATCTGAATAATTATCAATTAACGGTCACTAATCGCTACACGTTTTTCTGAAACCTATATCACACCAGACCGCATCTCACGATTTTTGGTTAGATATTAATTTGGCAGAAAATCAGCGAGAATTGGCTCCTTGATGGTTTTTATCATAGTGCACTTTTTAACATAAGCATTCCCGGTGCAGAATGTTCAGGTCTGTTTGTTATGTATGTACATACAGTGAGCATCTACCATATTCCGTAGAAGTTTATTTTATAACTGCAGTCTTACGATAGCATCGCTTCTTTTGGCACAACCCCAACTTTGTATACCATACATCCTTGTGTAGGTTTTTAATATATTATTACAAACTTTATTTTTTATAGGTAGTCGTGAATTTATTCCCAGCGAACATTAAAATAGTCTGTATTTTAAGTTTTTTTTTTTTTTTTTTTTTTATGTCATGCTTAAGCGTGTTATTGAATTCTGGGATGATGCAAGTTGAAGAAGATTGGTTTATCTAATTGTTTTTATATTTGTGTCTATGAACATTATAATATATGTAGAGATTAGTGACCGTTAATGGATAATTATTCAGATATCGTGAGATGCGGTCTGGTGTGATGTAGGTATCAGAAAAACATTTTCTTTATCGTGCCAACGTTTCGATCTTTTATTCAGATCATCTTCAGGGCTCAAAGTGTTTGTCTTCTGTGTAATTGTGCACAGTGCCACTCTCAACACTTTGAGCCCTGAAGATGATCTCAATAAAAGATCGAAACGTTGGCACGATAAAGAAAATGTTTTTCTGATACCTACATCACACCAGACCGCATCTCACGATATCTGAATAATTATAATACATGTTTATCATCACTTTTATTTTTTATTGTTTTGTTACTTGTATCCGCGAAAAAATTCTCTTCTGTCTGTAGTCGCCCGAATTACGTTTAAAGCAAATTGAACGTCGATTTTACTGTGAATAATTATTCAGATATCATGAGATGGGGGTCTGGTGGTCTCACGATATCTGAATAATTATTCATTAATGGTCACTAATCCCTACACATTTACTGTGAATACTCGAAAGTTTAATTTTTCACCGTAGTTTCTTTTTTTCTGATCCAATTATTCTCCAAAATATTAGAGAGACAGAAATTTTAAACAGTTCCTGATTTTTTCCCTTACAGAGTTGAGGAGACGTTGGTGTTTCTCTCTTCGCACTTTGTTTCCGGGCGAATTTTTTTTAAGGGTAAATCAAATTTTACGAGAACGCCGATTTGTCAGAAACGTTCGCGTAAATAATTGTTCCCAAATGTTTGTCAGTTTTGCAAAAATCGAAATTTCTTAAACGAGGGTTTTCAGGGTGTTTTTTTTTAGATGATTCTGCGTTGTAGATGTTTACGATTGCTGTGTAAACCACCATATTGAATTTCAGTGTTCAAAACACCAACGACAAATAACGGAACACCAGTTTTGAAATATCCTTTCCAAATAGTAAATATCCCAATTGAAACAATTTTTCAACGTTTAATTATTGTGTGGTGATTAGTGACCGTTAGTCGATGACTATTCACAAATCGTGATATGTGGTGCGATGTAGGTTTCAGAAAAGAATTTTCTTTATCGGGCAAACGTTTCGATCTTTATTGGAAGGACATATGCTACATTTTGTACCAAGTCCGCAATCAGTCAGTACAAAGTAAATAAAGGACGTAAACAAAGCATTATTTATCCGCAGTTCTAAACGTTGCGGACAACTCCCCAATTCAAATTAAACTCCTCCAAATGTGTTCTACCTATATATACTGGCAAGTGTAGGTATACTGGAAGCCGACAACTATATAGCGAAAAACCCTAACCTAACGTCCATAATTCTGTCCTCAGCCTTAGCATATTATCAGCGGTTGGAAGCGGTCATAAGAAGGATCCATTGATCACATCAATCAAACAGGGATTGGTGGAACTAATGGAATTGGACAACAAACGTATTTTTGGGTAAAAAGCATAGCAATAACAAACACAAAAATCAAGTTGATGTTCTAGCAAAACAAGCTGCCAACTCAGGAATAGTAAAATCATGTGTAACAGCTTCCGAAATAGTGGCACACCTCAAAAATTACATTACCAAAAAACAGGAAAATGAGTACAATTCATCCAAGACAACAAAAGGAAAAGTATATGCGAGTATCCAGCCATTAATCCAACAACCACGGTTCAGTATGGTCAATGGGCCAAGAAAATTTTTCACGTCCTCTGCAGGCTTCGCTCGAACCATAACTGTCTACTATATCATTTATCGGTATTAAAGATAGTCCTGTTTGCGGATGTAATAATGGCTCTTTGGCGAATCAAGACCACATCTTTTTATGTCCTCTAACCACAAAATATAGGGATCAATTGTATTCTGCGAATTTTCAGTGCGGCTTGCTCTTACCTAAAAACAGTATAATTTTGAGTAACATAAACCACCCCCTCATCAGAAATGGTTGGCTCTCCCATTCACTATAGACATGGCAAATGTGTAAACGCTAGGCCAAAAAAGAGAGAAAAAAACATTATGTTTATTTTTTTCTGCGATAGCTCATAGTCACTTGTAACTAATGTAGAAAGAGAATGGATTTATTTTGAAACAAAATAAATTGAATAGTGCATTAAATTAGACAAGTGAACTTCAATGAAACATAGAACCGATCAAACTGACCTCAGTCCGCACCGATTCCCGGCCGAAGTGTATGAACTTTTAAAAAAAAATCAGTTGAACTCGGAAGATGTACTTTTGTACCGGAGGATACTTGTCATAAATTAGGAGATAAGTAGAGTTGGAGTGTCGGCAGTCAACGTCAATTTGTTTAGCATACAATTAGTGTACGGCCGAGGGAGTTATCATTACTAGGCACTCTTTCATGTTGCCGCCGGTAGCTCGGCTTCACTTAATACGATTTATTTATCTTTTTCTCTCCTCTCACTCTCTCTCTCTCTTTCTCTTTTTCTTTCTTCCTTTTTTCTCTCTCCTACTTTCCTTGTTTTCTTTCTCTCTTTCTTTCTTTCTTCCTTTTATCTCTCTCTTTCTTTCCTTTCTCTCTCTTTCTCTCTTCCTTTTTTCTCTCTCCTACTTTCCTTGTTTTCTTTCTCTCTTTCTTTCTTTCTTCCTTTTCTCTCTTTCTCTTTTTCTTTCTTCCTTTTTTCTCTCTCCTACTTTCCCTGTTTTCTTTCTTTCTTCCTTTTTTCTCTCTCTTCCTTCCCCCCTCTCTCTCTTTCTCTGCTATAAAAACTATCAATCGTCACACCAGACAGCATCTCACGATTTCGGAATAATTATCAACTAACGGTCACTAATCACCACACATTAATATCTAAACTTAATTAAGCATTAAGAAATTTCTATAATTTTTCAATTTGTAATAATACTTTTTAGTTCATACTTAACTTTAATACGTTGAACCATTAAAAGGGTTTGAGGTCCCATTTCTCCGACAATGATTATTCGATGTTGTAAATTTACAATATAATTTACTCAAAATGTGTAAAATAAGTGGTGTTCATGGTTTATATTAAAAAAGGAAAATTTTACAAGAAATGGAGACCCTTTTGTTCCACATAATGCCATAGATATAAATGGCTGTTTTACAACTAAACTATTTACCCTCAGAACACTTATTTCAGGCTGTCGTTGTCTAAAAATTCCACCTTATTATTTGTGAAGCCAATGAAAACTAACTTCTACAATATGACATACATGTATATTCATACTGTAGGTAATAATTAAAATCCACTCTAAACTATGTTAAGGGTCATAACAATAGAGCATAACAATAGAGAGGGGGGTCGTGCTACACTATTCATTCCCACCTTACGCCATTATGAACAATGTTCACAAACCTCCCGCATTAGATGAAAATTAATTGTGAAAATTCGGCGGTTTATAATTTATTTACGACTGTAATGGGAAAGACATAGTAATAAAATAAATCATATAAACTGTATGCTAAGCTTGTTTTGATATATACAGGGTGGGCCCGATCGATTCAGTCACACTTCCAGATCTTATAGGATATTGAACCGCTGAGTAAAAAAAGGTCCGATGAACCTGTGCCCGCAAACTTTTCAGTTCCGAGGTACAGGCAAAAAACCACGTTTTTTGACCTTATTCCTGAAATTGTTAGGCTAACGGTTTATAGCCTGACCGTAAAACTGCTCGAAACATCTGTAGAGGATTAATTTCTGTATCCAATGAGTTTACAACCAGCCTGGCTCGGCCGAAAATTTCATTTTTGGCGATTTATCGAAGTTAGGAGGTGAAGGGGTACAAAACATCCACCATTTCTAACATTTTTAGCGAAAATTCAAAACTTGAACACACTATCAAAACATTCTCCGTTGAATCATCGTCATCATAACACCCAACTCATCCAATGAATCTTTCTCCCGCCCTCTCCTCTCTTTTCCTTTTTTCTCTCTCTCCCATTCCCTTTCTTTCTTTATCTCTTTCTCTTTTTCTTCCTTTTTTCTTTCTCTCTCCCCTCCCTCCCTCCCTCTCACTCTTCTCTTTCTTCTTCTCCCTCCTTCTCTCACTCTCTTCTCTCCCCTTCCCCTCGTTTCTTAAGGATGGTTAGGGTCTTTCTTCTTCTCCCTCCTCCTTTTCTCTTTCGTCTTCTCACTCCATTTTTTCTTCTTCCTCTTCTTTTCTTTTCTCGCTCTCCTCTCTTTCTTCTTCTCCCTCCTTCTTTCCCTCTCCCCTTCCCCTCTTTTCTTAGGGATGGTTAGGGTCTTTCTTCTTCTCCCTCCGCCTTTTCTCTCTTTCTTCTTCTCACTCCATTTTTTCTCCTTCCTCTACTGTTCTTTCTTTCTTTCCCTCTCCCTCTCTCCTCTCTTTTCTTCTTTCTCTCGCACTCACTCTCTCTGTCTCTCTCCTCTCTCTGTAGTTTTTAGCAATGGAATTCGAAACTATAATTTATTTAGGTATATTTCTTCGTACAAAATCTTAGTAATAAGACCTACTAAAACTATAAATATTTACAAAACCAATTCAAAGCTGGAAATCTTTAGAAAATATTTATAGTTTCCCTTATGAGGATAAAGATTCTAAAAATACTCAGATAAAAAATTGCCGTATTATGTACATATAAATATTTACGACTCGAGATTTATTGGAATGGTAGATGAATGGCTTTTGAATATTTTATTGTAAAGTTACCTCTCCTCACAATTTATTTCCCTTTATGGTAAATTTAAAAAAAAAACCCACAATCAACCCAGATAAATTTTAGTATCCTGCGAATAAACTATGTAGACAAGATTCAAAAATCACTCGCGCGCACACACATCATGCAAAAGATTTGCTTGTTGTACGACATCTTTACAAACGTATTTCTCAAAATTATACTTTGATGTCTTGTCACATTTTATTATATGTGCGAAATGCATTTGTTTGCATTGGTTTTCATTTAAAAAACACCACCGGAAAGAAAGCATACACAGAAAACAAACACTTTGATCGAATATAAAAATATTTTTACTTCTATAAATTCACTTTTTTCCACATCCTACATGTATTTGTTAATGTAAACAATGATTGGAAGTCCCAGGCCCCGAAGATAGATGATCTCAATAAAAATCTAAACGTTGGCATGATAAACAAAATGGTCTTCTGAAACCTACCACCAGATCGCGTTTCAAGATTTCTCAATAATTAAAGATAATATGATTATGAATAACACAAAATTAATTCAGCAACGAATGATATGGGCGTAGTTTGACTAGAAGAAAGGTTTTTGTGAAATTTTGAAATAAAATGAAATATTTTATCAATATACTTCTTAACCTTGCACTAGTGGCTCTAAAATTGTAGCCATTTTGCTTCTTTTTTTTTTAAATTAAAAAAAGTAACGAAATGGCGGAACCTTTTAAATTTTTAATTATATCAAAAATTGTGGAAAACGTTAAATTGAACTCAGGAAGATGGAATTTCATTAAATATTTCCGAGCCGATATCAAAAATATAGGTGATTAGAAAGTTTTTATGGTTCGATAAAATGAAATGGATTCAATATACAATTGGGGAATTCAACTGGTCAGAATCAAACTCAAAAAGACATTCTGATTATAACGGAAATATATTCTATCAATAGTATGTAAAATGTTTTTTTAAATGAAATTCAGACAATTTAGAGCGTAAATTTAATCCAAGATTTGTAATTTATTGTTGTTAATATTCTCGTCCGTACACAACGGGCTGTAATTACGGGGAAAAATTGCAATAAAAAAGTTACACTATTTTAAAAAATAAACGGGAAAAAAAGAATCCCAACAGTTTTTATTATAATAACAGTCTAATAATTTAGCGGAGAGTTTATTTTTGGCGCCGACTGTACAGTTCCAGTTAAGGTGTGCATGCGCGGTGCCTTCACCTTTTTCTTTGATGTTGCCGACGAAAAGAAAAGAATGAGGGAGCGACCCCCATAATCATGGGGCCGAGTTGGCTTTAACAGCCGAGAAGCAAAGCCTGTCCCTTTGACAGATCACAGAACACCTCACGGCCTGGGACCTAATTTAACCGTGGATAACAATCTAAAAGATGAGAAATAGTTTCCTCCCCCTACCAAGACTTAGGAAGCTCCAAATTGGCCAATTCAACTTGTCCGCAACTAAACACATATTCATTATATAAGTTCATTTATTGGAATTAGTATTTTTTACATTCTGACCCTCTTCCTACTATATAAAGTCAAGCTTGCTTATTAAAAAACGAACAACTACCATGAATCATGATTTTAGTTTTGAAATAGAAAAGATACCATTACACATATTTTTCAACCGCCAAAACATTCTAAAACCACTTTTACAATTTTATTGCACAATTCTAAACCAAACCACGATTTCAATAATCCAACATTCCATTGCTTCCAAACAGATTTTTTATATAATTTTTACAAAGGTACAGTTGTGAAAACCGAAAATAGAACAAACTCCTATGGTGTTCCTCACATGTTCGTTTGTGAAAACTTTTGTCTTTTTCTTATCCACATTTGTGTTTTATAGCACGTAAATTGTACTCACTGCTTGCTACATTTTTCGGCTTATTTTGTTCTCATCACTGACAGATTTTTTAATTGAAACAAAACATGCATATTTATATACGCTTACATGTATCTAAAAGTGTATGTGATTAGTGGCTGTTAGTCGGCATTTGGAAATCGTGAGATGCCACCATAGTTTTTATCGTGCCAATGTTTCGATCTTTATTGAGATCATAGTGCTTGTTTTGTGTATAAGTGTGCAATGTCGAGTTGGGAGTCCTCAACTACCCACATGATACCTACATCACATCAGACCGCATCTCACGATATTTGAATAACATTCATTAAGTAAATCAGGAAAAAGCAGATTATTATAATTATGAATCACCCTAGCCTTCCTCTGCGAACATATAGGTCAAATCCGTCCATGGATGATCGTTCTGAGTTTTAGTTTAGTTCAATTAATAAACAAAATTATACGATATTTTAAAAAAAGAGAAATAATTATTTAGAAATCGTGAGATGCGGTCTGGTGTGATGTAGATTTCGAAAAAACTTTTCTTAATCGTGCCTACGTTTCGATCTTTATCAAGATCATCTTCAGGGCTTGGGATTTATAAACATTGTTAAAATTTTAAACATACATGTAGGATGAAAAATGAATTTATACAATCCAACTAAATATTTTTTTAAATTTTTATTTAGAAAAAAATATATGAACTGTATAAATTAACTTTTTGCCACATCCTATATGTATTTTTTAAATGTAAACAATGTTTGTAAATCCCAGGCCGTGAAGATGATCTCAATAAAGATAGAAACGCTCGCACGATAAAGAAAATGTTTTTTCTGAAACCTACATCACATCAGACCGCATCTCTCGATTTCTGAATAATCATCGACAAACGGTCATTAATCAGCGCACATTTCTCCACGAAGGAAGTAATTTTAATCGTTATAAATTATTAAATTGTCTTTTGAAAATGAAGAATAAATAGGTCTGTATTCAGCTCAAACTCGCTGATAAATTTCCAAGTGAAGTTTCATATAAAAAAATTCTTTGGCTGACGATGAAAGAGCTTTTAAAGTTTTCTTCTTTTGAGAAAAAGTACTTTCAAAGGAAATTAAATTTGACAAAAAGTACTCGTCCCTCTTTGATGTGTTTCGGTAGCGTTGGAATGCCAAAGTTCTGTAGTTGCAAAGGAAATTAAATTTAGCAGAAATAAGGTTGAACCAGTTTTCTCCCCTTTTGAAAATTTTCGATAGTCATCAGTCATTCCTACTGTCTACAAAAAAGGAGAGTTTAAAATATTCTTTTGAATTCAAGCGAAGCTTGAACAATGGGATAAAAAAATTGGGGTTATCTCTGAATCCCGAAGTTCAATATTTTCAAAGTTAACGAAATCTAAAATAAATAATATTTCCGCCAAATCTGAACAGTTATTTTCTTCACTTTACGATAATTCTCGAAATCTATTAAAAAAAAGCTACTGTTCACTAAAACGTAACACGTAAATACTATCATAGAACAGTAGATTTTGAAGAAAAAAAACTTCCGAAAAGTTCAACAGATTGTTTTTTTCACTTTAAGACAGTTTTCGATAGGCCATCGACGTTGACAAATGCTAAAAATATCACTGTCCACTGTCCAGGTTTCAGAAAAACATTTTCTTTATCGTGCCAACGTTTCGATCATTATTGAGATCATCTTCAGGGCTCGAAATGTTAGTTTTCTGTGCAATTGTGCCATCTTGCGTGTAGTGTTGAGAGTTATTCATACATCGATTAACTTAGGTTTTTAGTTAAGATAAAAAAATCAGTGTCACGTGCGGGACTCGAACCCACAACCTTCGGCTTGAAAAATGGCAAAAGAGAGAAAATTCCAAAGGTAGGGTTGAGATCGAAGTCACTATTGTAGAGTAGTGGCGTATCTCGGCCTAAGGTCTTGGGTTCGAATCCCGCCCGCGATGCTGAATTTTTTATCTCAGCCAAAAACCTTAATTAATTTAAACATATTATTTGGTCAAACAGGCCACAAAAAGTAGTGAACTTATTCATATTTTTCAAAGTGCTTATTACTTACTTTAAGACAAATATTTGATACTGTTCTTAAAAAAATTTAAATATTAAGAGTCCTGTCTGTCTCAAATTATTGTCCGGCCGCGGTCGGGACGGGGTCATTCTAAAATCCCCCCAAGGGTACAAAGAAAGACAAGTGAAATTAGGGCCATTAAAGCCGCTAACGATCACCGCTCTGTAATGGCCATGTAAATTAGAGGAAAAATTCGAAATCGACGATTACCAATGACATCACCCTGCATGCTACTAATCACAACATAACTGGGCAGGGTCGGCTTACTCAGTCACTTCAAAGAAACACGGATTTCCTACAGTATTTTACACCTGGCGTGGAACAGAACCGCCTGCAAGAAAGGGATCAGCGTATATAAAGAATTTCCTCTCTTTCGTTGTATAAAAGAGCTCATTCAAATCCTTCGTTTCTTTATCCACATGAAAAGACCGAACTGAACATTAAAAAAACAACGCGATCGATTGTATGTAACGCCAAACACAAAACTCAGAAAAACAGAGCATTCTGTCTATTTTACCTCCATTTTTCTACTTACTAAAACCATTCTTCATTAAACATTTACAGAATCAAGAACCATGCCTTTCGACAATTATTTCATCAAAATAATTAAAGGCCCTGAAGATGATCTCAATAAAAGATCGAAACGTTGGCACGATAAAGAAAATGTGTAGAGATTAGTGACCGTTAACGGATAATTATTCAAATATCGTGAGATGCGGTCTGATACCTACATCACACCAGACCGCATCTCACGATATTTGAATGATAAAGAAAATGTTTTTCTGAAACCTACATAACACCAGACCGTATCTCACGATATCTGAATAATAATTAAAGAGTAGATTCCTGGAGGAATGGTATATTTTTCATTGCTAACACCGATTGCCAAGCAATGAAGACAGAAATTCGATACATGGAAAAGACGTTTTTATGACACTAATCGTATTTTTCCCGAAATTGCGTGGCTTACGGATCAATGCACGCGGTAGTCGAGCGGTTAGCGTGACTCTTGGCTCGTGGACCCGTGGTTGTGGTTCAACTTCTGGCATCGGCCCTGGCTGTTTTTTCACAATCTCAAAAATCTCTCTCAAATATTGTAGAGATGAAACAATACGTCCTTACTCTGGCTAATACGCGAGTTCATAAGGCAGACCAGAACAGGTATGGCTTCGACAGTAGAAACGGTTAAAAAATCGAATTGCAATGGTAAAAATTTGCTATTATTAATGCACATTTGTTCTTTGGTGGAGTATCAGTTCATGAATAGGCTAACCGTGCATGGATAGATGCAGAAAAAACCGAGATCTTCACGAAATTAAAACAACCTACTTATCTGACAGAACCGTTCCAGGTATGATCACGATGATCCAAGTGCATTCCTCATCTCGCTGATCATACAGCACCACTGAGACTACAAAAAAAATATGAGTGGTATTGGGACAAGCAACAACAACAACACCTTTAACACTCTTCTGAAATCGCAACCAGTTACGATATACGATTCTACAACCTTCAGAGGAATTAACTCTTACAGAAGATGCGAGTCAGATGCTATTGCTATAGAGAGGCCAACCTATGGCCTACGCAGCTAAAGCGCTGACACCGGCACAAAACCCGATATAGCCAAATTAAGAATGAAGTTTACCCAATGCTATACGGGCTAAAACATTTCATGTACATGTCTTGAGAAATCTACGCCTCACAGTTTAGACAGACCATAAGCCACTTGAAGTTCGTAAGGCAAAGCACCGGCTAGATAAGAGATGATTCTGCATGAAGTAATGCCAACTATTAAATTCAAAAAAAGGGAATGATTTGCTACTCAGAGCGGAGATTGTGAATTGCAGAAGAAGATGTGTCACCAACACTTGAGGTACACGTATTAGATGGAAAGATCGATACGAAGGGAGAGAGAGAGAGGGAGAGAGAGAGAGAGAGAGAGAGAGAGAGAGAGAGAGAGAGAGAGAG
>CM077105.1:11319789-11352631 GCA_039619505.1 Cimex hemipterus
AGAGAGAGAGAGAGAGAGAGAGAGAGAGAGAGAGAGAGAGAGAGAGACAGACAGACAGACAGAAAGAGGAATGAGTCAATGAATGATCAAAATCAAAAATACCGAAAGATAGAAAAGAAGGTAAAACATTAAAGTAACTACTATCACACTGAACAAAAATGAAACTAAAAGCTCAAGAAACGGATAACGAGCTTGATGGATTAAGGGGTTTATCTTTTAACGATTAAGGGTTACCATGGTATGGTATGGTAGAAAAGGATACTAGGAAGCGGGGATTGTACTCCCCAGGCACTGCAGCCTTCTAGCTTATTGGCTCAATCCTTCTTCTTTTTAGAAGTATCAGATCACTGACTGTCGCTGCTGTGATTTGATTTCCTAAGTCTTTTCCTTACGTTAGGTTAAACCTCCATTGAGCTGTTGCTTCGCATTTAAAGATTATATGAGTGCTGTTTCCTCCTCCTCATTACATCGTCTGCAAATGGGTTCATAGTTGTATATGCCCATGTTGTGCAGACGTTTTCTCAGATGCCAGTGACTACTCCTCTAAGTTTGGCCTTCTCCAATTGCAGCAGTGTTTTTGCCAGTCTCGGTGAGAGTTGTTTCATCATAAGTTTACTATGTCTGGTACAGCCAGAGTTTATCCATTTCTCCTTTCGCTTTGTTCGGATCCACTCTGGGATGTTCTATATCTTCTTTTGTCATCCCAAGAATAGGTTCGGGGTCTACGTATGGTCTTGCAAATTCTCTTCTGTCCAGTCTGTCTGCTTTCTCGATACCCAAAATTCTCCTGTGCCCTGGCACCCAAGATATCATCAGGTTGTTGTGTTTCCCCAGGTTTTGGAGATTTTGGATTTATTCACTAACTAATTTTGATGCGATTCTTTTACATGCTAATGCATTATAGTCTTAATATAAATGACACAGATTTTATACAATATAAAGCTATATCCAATATAAAGCTGTTAAATATATGGGTTCTATAAATCAAGTAAAAAATATACAAATAGGTTAAAAAAATAGGTTTATTCTGCTAATTGAAACTTTTTGTTTATATAAAAATTAAAAAACCGTTCTTTTATTTACTTATTTATTTTATTAAAATATATTACATCCCCCAATGTAAGTAGTTTTGTGACGGTTTCTATTTGAGGACTGTGGGATGATGGCCCTCTAGTTTAGTCGTTTCGTCTTAATCTGGTTCTCCTAGTTTGTCAGACACATTTTGGCAGTTCAGCGTGTTAATTTTAATTAGGAAGAATAGAAGGGCAGGATCGGATAATTAATTAGTATGAATTGAACTTGTGTGGCATGTGGTTTCTTAGCAGGCTACTCTCGCTTATGGACGCATGCTCACTAAGGACATCACAAAGACGAACCCGTGCCCGATAACATTGACATACAGGGTGATATAAGGCATTTAAGCGTTTTATAAAGTTAAAATGGCGTATTTTCAATAGATTCCGTGTATCAGAGTTGAGAAAAGATCGGTACCGTAAATCAGAGAGAAAGTAAAGCCCGCGAGGCAATTCGAAAAATAAAAACCCCTCGGTAATAATTTAAATATAATTACCATTCGGAGTTATGCAGAGATGAGCGAAGCCGTTCGGAAATCGTCTACAAACCCACAAAAGCCGGAGAACGGCAAAGATCTAAAGGAGTGCGAGCGAGAGGGAAGATAATAATCTCAAACATTATCATTATAAAACGGGCCGCGTATTGAGATAGAAGTCCGAGATTTGCTTTTTTCCCACTTGTTCATAATATCCCACCTGCTGTTCCCGACCGCCCTCGGCCCCTTAAGACGTGGCCGAGGCGTCGAATTTTTACGTCTCGATCCATCTAACAAAAGAGAGCGTGCCTTTTTATAAACTCATCGAAAAATGTCAGTCCTGTAGGAGATCAAAATGCAAAATTATACAACGACGAATATGTTCACCCTTTTAATTATATTCCTCTGAAATTAGTTTCTCCATTCACAAGACGGCCAAATAATATAGTTCTTTTTAACCGTGTAACAGCATAGATTTACTGATTCTTGTCTCCTCATGACATGATTTTTATAAATTCTTTCTTCAGTTCGACGCGTCGTGAAAGACAAAAGTTGATGAGAATATGCAGTGACAATTTTCACATCATACTAATAAAAGTATAACACACTGATTAAATTAATTAATATTTTTTATGTGGGGTTTTGGTTGAAATGAAAAAGATGTCAGAGTGGAGCGAAGTAACAATAGTACAAGCAGTTAGAGCAGCGGCGTATTGAGCAGAAGGTCGTGGGTTCGGATTCCGCTCGTCACACTAATTTTTTCATTTCAACCAAAGCCTTACATAAAAATATTAATTAACTGAAAGAAGTAATTTGTTGTAACTAAATATAATCGATTTAAGATTGATCATTAATTTCTTTCAGTAGCGATACTGGGCACTACAGAGTGCTTTATATATAAACAAGTAGTTTGATCTGTCTACTCTAATTTCTCGTTGTATATTTGTAATAGGTGTGTTGAATTTCGGTTACTTTTTAAGTGACGCTTTAACACGTGTTACTAGTTTGTGCGTAAATATGAGAAGTTTGTGTATTTTCGGTAGCAATGTAACGATGAATTGAATCTTTTATTGAGATCATCTTCAGTCCTGGGATTTACATTGTTTACCTTTATCAAATACATTTAGTCAGAGGAAAATTGAATTTATACAATGGCCCTGAAGATGATATCAATAAAAGATCGAAACGTTGGCATGATAAAGAAAATGTTTTACTGAAGCCTACATCACAACAGGACGCATCTCACGATACCTGAATAATTATCGATTAACGGTCACTAATCTCTACACATATTTTGTAAGTTTCATTTTTACTATCGTAAATGTAGTATTTCTCTCTCCCTCTCCCACTCCCTCTCTCTCTCTCTCTCTCTCCGTTTCCTTTTGCCTTCATGTTAAACTTGAGTTTTGCTTCCCAAGCTGCTAATTTCATCTTTCACCCATGCGTTGTTAGTAATATTTTCTCTATTTAATTTGTTTCCCTGATTTCTTCTGAATTGTGTCCAAATATTCGTATATTAGTAAATGTGACATTTCTTCAATTGGTTTGAAGAGGTGTAGTTTAATCGTTACCGATCATTTTGGTCTGCTTAACCTCGCTGGTTTGAACCATCAGGCTGCATTTCGCCATCATCAGTGGTTGGTCTGTTCATTAGCAACTGGGGTGTACGTAGGTTTTGAAATATAAAAGCCAATGAAGAAGATAAAATGAATATTCAGAGAGCAAAACAGCGAGGATAAGCGGACCAGAATAATCGGAAACGGCCAAACTACGTAATAATGTCTTCTCCGTTTCAAACTTTTTTTATATATCTTACATGTATATGTAACACATAAGAAACGTTTATAAATCGCAGGCCCTGAAGATGATCTCAATAAAGATCGAAACGTGGCACGATTAAGAAAATGTTTTTCGACGTCAGACCAGACCGCCGCATCTCACGATCTCCAAATAATCATTTCAAACTACTTCGAATGCAATTCAGTTTCCACCAACGTGTGCTCAAAAAGTACAAAAAGTTTAAAAGCTAATTTATATTGGGTTCAGGGTTACCTTACAGATTTCGTGTTGCTACGATATGTCTCGCCTTATAACAGTGAAAAGTCCTGACTAAAAATAATCCACCCTTGTGAAATTGTCAACTTCTTAGATGATCTAGATGTAGATATTAATTAAAAACCATACAAATCTGAACGAAAGTTAAATATATCTTAAAGACGATTTTGATGATGATGACAATTAATTTATCGTGCCAACATTTCGATCTTTATTGAGATCATCGGGCTCAAAGTGTTTTTCTTCTGTGTAATTGTGCCATTCTGGCGTGTCGTGTTGAGAATGTTTTATGTGATCTCTGCTGTTGCGAACCCTCGTATGTCGCAGCACGCAAGAATGGCACAATTGCACCGAAGAAATACACTTTGAGCCCTGAAGATGATTTCAATAAAGAACGAAACGTTGGTACGATAAAGAAAATGCTTTTCTGAAACCTACATCGTACCAGACCGCATCTCGCGATTTCTAAATAAATGGTTTTTTTTCTTTAATATAAATTACGTTGTCATAAATAATCATCCTAGGAGATGCACGTAAACAAAAATTCCTTTTTTTACTAATATTTATTTTTTGGTGATAGTTATGAAATTGAGATTTTTATCGATGATAAATTATTTAGGTGAACAGACAAGAATCAACGTTTGTAATGATTTTCAATTAATTAATCTGTATTTAAGACGTTTATTAAGATAAAAAAGTCAGCGTCACAAGCGGGATTCGAACTGAGGTTGAAATGAAAAAGTTAGTGTCCGAGTGGATCGAAGTCACGACAGCTCAAGTGGTAGAGTTGTATCTAGCCGAAGGTCGTGGGTTCGAATCCCGCTCGTCCCATTAACTTTTTTCTCCCAACTAAAAACTTAATTGAAAACTATTAATTGTTCAAGCGGACCACGAAAACTAGTGAATTACGTTGGATGTTGAAGTATTGCGAAAATTGTATAAATTAAACAATAACCAATTTCTATACCTTCTCTTTTAAAAGTTGAACCAAGGTTTAATAAAATGTTACACAAAGGCTTTCAGCCAACTCAGAAGCGGTGTTTATTAAATTACTACCCAGGACGAAAAAACGGAAGCTATTCCCAGGGAGCTTTGACAACAGGAGTGTTATTGCTGTTAAAAGGCGGCGTGTGAGAAAAGAGGGCCATAAAAAATATTTAAAAAAAAGACCCGGCGGTTAAAAGTTTTATTTTCATCAAGGAGACCCGTATTTATTACAAATACGATGAGGCTACATTTAATCCTCGATAAAATGACACTTTACGAATTGTTTATTTACTTCTGTCTGCAAAAACACGCCGTTATCGACTTCGACTTCTAATCAAACTGGGTGACAAGTGTGTAAATGTTTATTTTGTCTACCAACCTTTCAAAATATGGGACATTTTGAAATCTTGAGTACTCCGTGCCGTTTATTTTTTGAAATGACGACTTGGAATTTTTATTTGCCCAAAATAACTTCTTTCAAATAATCAATCTTTATTAAAGGTATTGGTTGAAATGAAAAACATGTCACCAGCCCCGTTCGAAGCCGAAGGTCGGGGGTTCGAATCCGGTTCGTGACACTTCATTTCATCCAATACCTTAAATAAAGATTAATTAATTTTTATTTACCCCTCATTCACATCTCACTCTCTTGGGTAATTATGTAAATTATATCCTCCTACATGTCTCCTAATTGTTAACACTCTTTAACATTTGTCGTTTTTTGACTATCTACGAAGTTATTTTTCTCGCTTCCTTCTCCCCATTCTCCTTCTCTCTCTTTTCTTTTTCTCCCCATCTGCCTTTCTACCCTTTTTAACTATCTTCTTTCTTTCTCTTTACTGTTTTTTTCCAGTGTCCATTTCTTTCTGTCCTCCCCTCTCCCATACATACACTACACTATATTTCTTCAATCTCTCTCTCTCTCTCTCTCTCTCTCTCTCTCTCTCTCTATCTCTCTATCTCTCTCTCCTCGATAATATATACGTTTACCTGACTAATTTTGCTTTGTATGCTTATCGCTTTCTTATGTCTCTTCTCCCTGGGGTAGTGCGTCAGACTTTGCGATTTTGCCATTAATCAGGCCGTTTCTCTGTGGTTACACCATTTCGTTCGTAAAATAAAAAATATGTGAAGGGATTTATAGAAATTGTCAGTAATATCTTTTATGGGCTATTGATTGATTTCGATTGGTCTTGGCAGACTTTTCAGGCCTTCACACGTTCAGCAAATATCCGAGGATTTGGCAAGATTAAACATCACGAAAGGGGCGTCGGTGGTCGCAAAGGTTTAGGCGTTGACACGGCGCTTATCTCTGTAATGTAAAGGTCAAGGGTTCAATTCCAGTGGCCCTACATTCGACCCCGACATACTTACAAATGTTTTATTTTTTTTATTCAGATATCGTGAGATGCGGTCTGGTGTGATGCAGGTTACAGAAAAACATTTTCTTTTATCGTGCCAACGTTTCGATCTTTATTGGTGCCGGGCACTATCAACACGACATGGCACAATTACACAGAAGACAAACACTTCGAGCCCTGAAGATGATCTCAATAAAAGATCGAAACGTTGGCAAGATAAAGAAAACGTTTTTCTGATACCTACATCACACCAGACCGCATCTCACGATATCTGAATAATTATCCGTTAACGGTCACTAATCTCTACACATTTATTTTTTTTTTTTTTCAAAAACATCGGCTTCATATAGCCTCGTAGTTTCTCGTATCAATTAACACCACTTTTATGACAGAATAGAGAGATACTTTAAACTACTGTTATCCACACTACTTCAGTCGTTGTGTAAAAAAATAACATTATTCGCAAAGACGATTTTTAAATAACCAAAACGAACCGATTATATCTGTATATAACTAATTCAATTTTTATCTGCTAAGTTTCAACCGATTTTAAGGTCATCACCAGAACAAAACCATCTAAGGGATTTTATAAATTGATCTAGTTCAGTTTTTAATAAATGTTGTTAAATTTCTATGCAGTTAGACTGAGTCTGATGGATTTGAAATCATTCAGATCCAAATTATTCGAGTATAATAATGGTCGGCACGTCTATACTTCATAAAGGTTTTTTTTTTATAAAGTAGGCATTATCGGTTGATTTATTGATTATTTATTACTTTTATATATTAATGTTGCAGTGAATTTATTGTAAAAATTTTCCAGCGACAAATTCTCTCAGCCGTGCGCTCAATATATCCAATGAAACTATTTAATGGCTCCTCACAACTGGTGGAGTATTTCTAGACATGATGTTAAACACATAATATATTTTTAAACGTTTTGTAGACAGAGATTTATCACTTCCTCAATATGAACTCTTCTGTTCCATATGTACTAATAAAGGACCAAATCTTTTTCCTTTCTAGTCACAGACTAAGTAATTCAAAAATATATTAATTATTATCAATCATCATCAACCACCCTTTTCTGTTATTAACAGATCTGGCTTAACTATTATCTCCTGACTCAAGAACGAAACTGTTATTAAAGTTGATTTAATTAAAAATGTAACTATTCATTTTGACTATCAATTATCCTTTAGACACCATTTATCTAATATTTGCCCTGAAACTCCAGAAGAACTAGGGTAATTTAATTCTCTATTATAAATCTTGTAAAAAATAGAAACATTGAATCTTTACCTGTTTTGTTAAACCGTATCCCATCATTTTTTTCTATTTTCTAGTCTCAGTATTATTCCTCTGAAATCAACAGTATCGTAACGATTCACCGTGCGGTAAAAATATTGATGTATTCCCTCGTGAACTCGTGAGGAAGGATTTAGTCAAAAATTGAGTATCTAAAAATGTGCCATATTTTTTAAAAATGGACCCGAGAGGTCGACGAATTCTTCCGTAAATTCTCTGCCAGAATAAAAATAAAACAAGAAAACAAACTTAACAAAAGAAAAACGAAAAACTGGCTGAGCGACACTGGTGAACTTTGTGTTTACAACGGTTCCGCAACAGCAGAGGTCATATTATTTATATCAGTCATATCAACCTTCGGAGTGCCGGTGCTTTTGATAAAAAAAAGGCCATTTGTAAGTATGTACAGTCATTAATGACCGTTGATCGATAATTATTTAGAAATCGCGAGATGCGGTCTGATGTGATGCAGGTTACAGAAAAACATTTTCTTTATCGTGCCAACGTTTCGATCTTTATTGAGATCATCATCAGATCTTTAAGTGTTTGTTTTCCGTGTGGATGTCATTATTGTGGGGCTCAACCCGACATACAAGAATGACACATTTACACGGAAAACGAACACTTTGAGCCCTGTAGATGATCTCAATAAAGGTCGAAACATTGGCACGATAAAGAAAATATTTTTCTAAAACCTACCTCACTCCAGACTGTATCTCACGATCTCCGAATAAACATTGTCTAACTGATACTAATGACTACGCAGAAATGAATAATCTTTGTAAATGATAAAAATATCGTGCCTAAATTTGTGGTTTAGTTTTACACACAAGAATGGCACAATATTCCACAAAGACGAACACTTACAGCCCTGAAGATGATCTCATAAAAAATTAACCAAAATTTTTTCAGCATTGTCTTTTTAATCTAGCATTGTATAAATTTGTTTTTTTCGGATTCTCCATGTATATACAAAATTTAAGCGATCTTTATTAATCCCAGGCCCTGAAGATGATCCCAACTAAGATCGAAACGTTATAGGATTAAGAAAATGTTTTTCTTAAACCTACATCACACAAGACCGCATCTCACGATTTCTGAATAATCAACGATTAACGGTCACTAAAAACCATACACTTTTATTAAACATTATTGAACCCACTAGGAAAACGAAGTTTCTTATCAATTTATCATCATACAGAATTATCATTGAAGCCTTTTAATATTCATTAAATTATTCAAATGATTTAAATCTTATTGAATCCAAGCAAAGTAAAACGTCTAGATACTGTAAAACAACTAGAGATTTGGTGAGTTTTCGATTTAATTGTTATAATATGGAATTCAGAAACTCTAAAGCAATATATACAGTTATTCTTTTAAATGACCTGCCCCAAGATTTCGAATTTACAAGACGCCCATAAAACTGGATCCATGTTTAGCTGAGCTTAGCCGTACAATTCAACCGCCTTTGATCTTCGGCTTGGATAACTGATGAGGAACCCTCTGCCCTCCTGCAGTCCTTACCTGTATCGTGCAGGTGTCCCACTGACCATGAAGGCCCCGAGAATTTCAGGCCTTCAAAAATTATTCAATTTTTATTGGGTTGTCCGGAAAATAATGCAGGATTTTGGTATTAAACAAAAAAAAAGAAACTAGTTACTTTAAAGCAATGTTCTTTAATCAAAATAATTTCCCATACTCTCAATACATTTCTCCCAACGTGTTGGTAACTTATTAATTCCGTCTGAGTAGAATTCAGAATTTTTAGAATTGATAAAGTCAATAAATGCATTTTCCAGTTCCGTTTGATTTTTGAATATTATGTGTTGTAAGTAGTGGTCCAGGTGTCTAAAAAAATGGTAGTCAGTAGGCGAGAGGTCCGGAGAGTAGGGTGGGTGAGGCAAAGTTTCATAGCCAAGCTCCAATAATTTTTGTGACGTTACACGTGACACATGTGGTCGAGCGTTGTCATGCAACAAAATGGGCCCTTTCCGATTGACCAAAGAGGTGGTCAGCGACGGTCGTTTTACTGACTTTGAGTTGCTCTGCAAGTTCTCGAACAGTTGTTTTGGGGTTTTCTTCCACCACTGATCGCAGAACATCATCATTAAGAGAGGAAGGCCTTCCACGACCTTCTTCATCTTCAAGGCTGAAATCTCCCTCCCGAAATTTTTTAAACCACCTTTGCACAGTGCACTCATTAACACAACCCTCGCCCCAGACTTGGTTAATGTTTCTAGCCGTTTGGGCTCCGCTTCGGCCGAGTTTAAACTCGTAAAAGAAAATCGTACGAAATTCTCGCTTTGACATTATAAGGATGACTGAATTATTTCCAAGTAGCGGAATGCTACAGAGGTAAACAAACAATATCATTTGGAAGAGGATTAATAAGTGTTGACATTCATACAAATGAGTAATCCTGTAAACGTAAACAGAATATTTTATATAGATTTTTTTTTAATGAAAACTTAAAATCCTGCATTATTTTCCGGACAACCCAATATAATCATTCTTCGTATGTATGATAGGGGTGAACGAATTAGAACCTCGGAGAAATGAAACAATGGGGGGGGGGACCAAAACGAAATTTGACTATTAGTGGAAGGTGGAGTGAGTAGATAGATTCTTTTCAAACTACTTCAAAGAAAAACATATTGATAACTTTCAATAATAAAACTTATTTATTCAGATATCGTGAGATGCGGTCTGATGTGATGTAGGTATCAGAAAAACAAAGAAAATGTTTTTCTGATACCTACATCACACCAAAGCGCATCTCACGATATCTGAATAATTATCCATGAACGGTCACTAATCTCTACACAAAATAAAACTTATTATTTTTGCATTGTATAATTTCACTTTTTCCACATCCTACATGTATTTTTACTTGTAGCCCGACGTGTTTGTAATTCTTCCGAACTGATGACGGGTGTTTAACGCTGTGAGACCATCATTGACAAAAGGCGCAGTGAATGATGATGTCAACGCGTGGAAAGGTTCGAATATTTTATGCCCGGGCTCGTGCTCCCAGAGTTTTTATAATGACGGTAAAAATGCAGTTAGGAATGTCACAAAGGTCTTTTTCCCCCCACCGGCTTATTATTTGCAGACTATCTTTTTTTTCTTGTTTAAACCACCCGGTGAATAATTTAATATTAAATAGCAATAGCTTCTCACCTTAAGATTTAGCAGCAATGCCTCTACTTGTTGACACGCTTCAGTCCGTCTGGCTCATACGGCCATTCTAAAAAAACAAACAAAAAAAAACTATAAATTATAAAACTGATCAAAGCCTAAAGAATATAATATGTTAGTGACAGTTAATCGATAATTATTCAGATATCGTGAGATGCGGTCTGGT
This sequence comes from Cimex hemipterus, assembly GCA_039619505.1. Lineage (NCBI taxonomy): Eukaryota > Metazoa > Arthropoda > Insecta > Hemiptera > Cimicidae > Cimex > Cimex hemipterus. Next base: position 11,330,417 of record CM077105.1, read on the forward strand.
GTGATGTAGGTTTCTGAAAAAAAAAGTTTTTATGAAACCTACATCACACCACAACGCATCTCACGACATCCGAATAACTAGCGAATATAACGGCCTTTTTTCTTATCGGCAAACTTCACTAAGAATGCAGATTCTTTGACCTAATTACACCCATATTTCTAAAGAGCTAAAGAATTCTCTTTCAAGACCAATTAAGGATAGATGATTTTTAACAACCCTAATTAGACACATCTGACTCGTAACATTATCCCAGTTACCTTCGAAGAAATATTTACAAAAATGTAACTCTCGGACGGGTTCTAAAAGAAGTAAAACTTTTGTTTTCGAATTTAATTCTGTGTCAATAACTGGTTCAAATTTACCGACTTCTTCAATCTCCGAAAAACGTTTTGAAAGAAACGATCCTTCGAGAATCCGTTACCTGCGGCTTAGTGCCCCCAGTCCGCCTGGAACTAACAGGACACTCCGAACGTGATATTTGTAGGCCGAAAGATCTTCAAAGGGCACAAGGGTCCAGTTTCGAATTAAAATATTTGTGGATCGGTCCAAATCAATCCGGGGTTTGCCGGCAAAGAACTCTGAACTAACAAGTCCAAGGGTTTTTACCAATTTCAACCACCAGGTATTATATGGAACTTGCGACTACAAATAAGGATTTTGGGCTATATTTCTCTTGATTTTATTAATGTCATTAACGGCACTCTCAACCCGAAACGCAAGAATGGCAGAATTACACAGAAGACAAACATTTTGAGCCCTGAAGATGATCAAAATAAAGATCGAAACGTTGGCACGATAAAGAAAATGTTTTTCTGATACCTACACCACACCAGACCGCATCTCACGATTTCTGAATAAAGTAAACAACTTAAATGCATTCATCCAAAGGCATGATTGCCTATGAAATTATTCTACACCGTCCCGTTTGGACGACTCGTAACAAGAGAGAGCTTCCCATAGAACCATTTAACCACATCCAAAGACTCGGGTTTATTCAAAGGTACGCTACACGGATCCCACAAGAAATCAAGGAAAGGCATTTGGCGGGTCGCATCTCATTTTGCTCTTCACTCTTCTGTCGTCACTATTTCTTCTTAGATCGGTAACAGGTGATGGGAAAGAGATCATACAAAGTATGCAAGAAAAATTACTGCCGGAACGCTCAACGGCCTCTAGTTGTTCCAAGCAACGATTGCACGCATTCATTAGTTTCGTGGTCGCTTGACCAATTAAGGTTTTTTATTGAGATAAAAAAAAATCAATGTCAAGAGCGGGAAGTCCGAGTGGATCTAGCCGAAGAACACGGGTTCGAATCCCTCTCGTACCGTTGACTTTTTAAACTAAACTAAACACCTTAATTAATTGTAATTGCACGAAATTTGGCGGAGCGGGTTCTGACCTCTGCCATTTTGAACTCTTACCACATTGTTAAACGGTTAAAAGTGAACTGTACTGTGAAGAGCTAACTTGATCAGGTTAACCTTTTGGCAAAATGGCTGCAGAACAAACAGAAAAGTTTTCTACCATGACTACCGCTTCCACGTTGCTTTGAGGAGCAAATTTACTAACTAATCTAATCTAATTTGAGAAATTTAACCACAATCGCCATACTCGCCGGACATATCAACCTGTGACTACTGGTTATCTCGATAATAAAATTTTACAAACTTTGAAAATGTTCCTGAATTGAAAAGATGGTAATTTTTATGGGAAAGGAATGGACATGCTACCTGAATGATGGCAAAAAGAAATCGCAAACAATGGACAATTAAGGGCATGTCAGGTGTATACAGTAATAAAAATATATACCGTAAAAAAGTCACGTTTTTCTTGCCCATATCAATAATTCTCCGTTCCTCGTGGGGGAAAAAAAGGATCACGTCTACATCAAAGTGTCAATGAGGTGCCATCAAATTTATTTCACGGTTGAACCGAAATGGGAAGAATAACTCTCGGCTTTTACTTTAACCCTTTTCGGTTCCTCGAATCCACGTCGTACAGGTATGTAAATTACACCTTAATTTCCATTTTATATTTCTCGGAACATTCTCCAGCCTTCGGGAAAGGGTTTTATGACACAAAAACTTATCTCTTATAAACAAGCCGAGTCCCCTTTGACCAAGATTTCACCGCCAATATCGGATCAAATTTTTTACCAACTTTTTACGGCCAGGTTGTTTTTTTCTATTGTTTAAGATCTCGTTGGAAATATGACACTATCACTTCTGGTATTGAACTAGAGTTACATCCTCGATAGGATTGGGTTCCTGGGAACTCAAAGCATTCTACCCTCCTAATGTAGGAACACATAAATTATATATTTCTACTAAAAATAATGATTGAATATATAAAAAAATATATTTTGTATAATAAAAATTCACTTTTCCACGTCCAAAATGTATTTGCTAAATGCAAACAATGTTTGTAAATACCAGGCCCTGAAGATGATCTCAATAAAGATCGAAACGTTGGCAGGATAAAGAAAATGTTTTTCTGAAATCTACATCGCACCAGACCGCATTTTACGAATTCGAAATAACTAAAAAGAACCTTACGACTACAAGAATTTAATAACCTTCTTCCAATTACTTAACATTTTTATAGTTTTGGATGAAATGAAAAAGTTATTCTCACGGGCTGGATTCGAACCCACGACCTTCGGTTCAATACACCGCCCTTTAACCACTTAAGGTAACGTGATTTCGATCAATTTGGACATCGACTTCTCATCACAATCTACAGCCTTTCGAATTTCGAAGAAAGAAAAAAAACTATGGTGAAACGTTTGTGTATTGACAGAAAAATGGACGTTAAATTTGTTTATTCGAACGACCATAAGCAAAGATATTTTTTTCGCGGATATAAGTAACAAAACAATAAAATGTAAAGTGAAAATATATTTTATCATTTTTATCTAAGGTCTTGATTGAGATGGAAAAGGTAACGCTACGGGCGGGCGAACTCACGATAGTTCAAGTAGAGTAGCAACGTGTTGATCCAAGGTCGTGGGTTCGAATCTCGCTCGTGACACTAACATTTTCATTTCAACCAATACGGTAAATAACCATAAATAATTACGGTTTTTAGTTGAGATGAAAAAAATGTTAGGGGGTGGGATTCGAACCCACGACCTTCGACTAGATACGCAGCTACTCTACCACCTGAGCTATCGTGACCTCGATCCACTCGGCCATCAACTCTCCATCTCAACCTCACATTACGAGGTTTTCCCTCCTTTTTGTCATTTTTCATCCCGCTCGTGCCATTGACTTTTTTCATCTCAACCAAAAACCTTAATTAATTGTAATGTATCATTTGGTCAAGCAAAACACTAAATTAGTGAATTTAATGAATTAAATTAAGTACACTTCACTAAAGCTCTCCGTGGCCATTTCATTTGTCGTCAAGAATCAAATCCGATTACACGATATTTGATAAATGGCATGGGTCGGTGTTTGAAAACAGTCATTTGTAATGCAAGCCGCTGGATTCGAACTCGGAACCTTAACCTTACAGTGGTGAGCGCCGTGTAAGGCCTTAACCTTTCCGGCCACAGACCCCCTTCCCCTCAACGATTATATTTATAAATTTAGTCAACTGATATCTCAAATCAACATACTTTTTTAAATTGTAGTCCCTTTAATATTGTAATCTGTACCTTATATGACCATATTCCAAATGTCGTGTAATCTGTTTGGATTCTGGACGACAAATTGAAGTGGCGACGGAGAGCTTTAGTGAAGTGTACTTCATTTTAAATCATTAATTCACTACTTTCGATATTGGTCGAGCGGACCACGAAAATAGTGAATTGACCTTCCATAAAGATTAATTATTTGAAAGTAGTTATTTGGTCAATCCGACCATGATATAGAATGGATTTAATTAATAAAACGTGTCATGTGGTTCACACCATCTTTTCCTTGAGCGGCTTCAGTGGCCTCTATGGTTAAGGTTTTTTTTAAACACACCAGTACTCCCTAGAGTTCATATAAGCTTTCATACAAACTCTTGTTTAAAACAAAAAGAAGGAATCTCTCTGCGTCCTTCAAATAGAAGTAAGTGCTCTTTAATAGATGTCCCGAGGTACCGCAAGCTGTCAAACTCAGCCCTAAATACTTGCATAGTTACCAGTGCGTCCGAAGAGTCGGAGAATGGGGGAAGTTGAAGGAGCATAATGAGAACCCAGTGAGAAGGTACAGACTGTGTAATGTGTCCATGAAATAGAACTAAGTGCTAAGCTCTTCAAATATTACAGAATGCATCTTTTCACCGCATTTGAATTATTGACCTTGTTAGGTCTTTAAATTGTATGTACTGCGGTTTCTAACTACTTTCAGCAAAACCTACATTTAAACGCAAATATTGAAAATAACCTCGAATGCCTACTGAGTCGGCAAAGATCTGTTTACGTAAAGATTCAAAATTTACCAAGTAATTATTCAGATATCGTGATCAATTATCTATTAACTGTCACTAATCTCTACACATTACCAAGTGATGTGGGGAGTAGATATCTACAAGACGTGGGGAAGGTCAAAAAAAGACCAATTGAGTGGTGCCGCATGAACGTCCACACTAACAATCTGCCAGGTGCGCGACATAAACACCGGTTAACGACAGACCAACCTATGAAGATAAGAAACGCCGACGATCTGCCCCTTGGCCCACGACCAGACGAACCTGCAGTAGCAAAATCTTCACCCCCACCAACTACACCAATTTGATTTTTTTACCCACTTCCTTCCACAGTACAGTATAAAATTAAAAAAAAAATTATTATTGTAAATTTATATTGGCGTATTGAACTGAAAAATTGTTAAAAATCATTGCTTAGCCGTGAATAAACGAATTGAACACTTTTTAAGGTATGTGAAATATATAGTTAAATGTAAATAGGTTTTCAGCATTTTCCCAACCTTTTCTTTATCCCGTTTCAATTTTTTCTCTTTCGGCTTTTCTTTCGTAATGTGATTTTCATTCAATTATAAATAATTAATATTTTGAAAAATTTCGAAGTCAGTACTTATTTGTATATTTTGTTATTATTATGAATATATGAGCATGTAAGGGGGCTTAAAGCCATATTTGTACTTTGTAATTGTAATTAAATAAAAAATAAGCCGATGCTATAAAATTAATTAGACGATGGTTATTCAAAAATCGTGAGATGCACTCTGCTGTGATGTCAGAAAAACACTTTATTTATCGTGCCAACGTTTCGATCTTTACCGAGATCATCTTCAGGGCATTGGAAACATTGTTTACGTTTAACATATAGATTTTTTTAAATCTAATGATTAACATATCTTCATTATTTTTCTAAACTCCTTCAATTTTTTTAAATTTTTTCTTAATCTTCAATGCGCGTCTGTCCAAAGAAATGTGGTTTTTATTTTTATTATGAAAGTTTGTCATTATATTGGTTATTGCTGTCCTTTAAGGTTTTCATCTTGCTTACTTAGGTTCTTTACCTATTATCCCACCTTCAAAAAGGAAAAATCATAAAACAAATAGATGTGCTTACTTTCTCCATATCCTACATGTATTTTCTAAATTTAAACAATGTTTGTAAATCCTAGGCCCTGATGATGATCTCAATAAAGATCGAAACGTTGGCCCGATAAAGAAAATGCTTTTCTGCAATCTACATCGCACCACATCTCACGATTAGTGAATAATCATCGACCAACGGTCACACCTCACCTCACAATAATTAAACGTTGAAAAATTGTTTCAATTGGGATATTTACTATTTGGCGAGGATATTTCATAAATGGTTCTCTTTTATCTGTCGTTGATGTTTTGAACACTTAAACTCAATATGGTGGTTTACCAAGAAACACACCAATCGTCAACATCTACAACGCAGAATCGTATGCTGTAAACAGCGTATAAACCGTCGTTTAAGAAATTTTGATTTTTGCAAAATGGACAAGCATTTGGAAACAATTATTTACGCGAACGTTTCTTACAGATCGATGTTCTCGTAAAATTTGATTTACCCTTAAAAAAATTCGCCCGGAAACAAAGTGCGAAGAGAGAAGCACCAACGCCTCCTCAACTCTCTAAGGGGAAAATTTAAAATTTCGGCCTTTCTCAAATACTTTTGAGGATAATTGGATCAGAAAAAGAAACTACGGTGAAAAATCGAACTTTCGAGTATTCACAGTAAAACCGAGGTTCAATTTGCTTTAAACGTAATTCGAGCGACTACAGACGGAAGAGAATTTTTTTCGCGGGCACCAGTAGCAAAACAATAAAAAATAAAGTGATGATAAACATATATCATAAATTTTACCTAAGGTCTTGTTTGAAATAGAAAACTCGGGGTCACGTGCAGGCTTCCAACCAACGACAGCTCAAGTAGAGCAGCAGCGTACTGGGCCGAAGGTCGTGGGTTCGAATTCCGTTCTAGACACTAGCTTTTTCATCACAACCAAGACCTTGGATAATTAATTTATTTGATATATATGGATAAATTATGACTACCAAATACATGTATAGATATAAATATGTGCAGACATGTAAACACATTTGTAAAACAATAAACTGGCTGTATAAGGAATTAACAGAACATCATGATTTTGTGATTATACTTTTTACTTGTTTTAAAAATATATATAATAGCATTTTATATTTTAAAAAATCTTTCAACCTTTAAAAAATTAATTACATTAATATCTTTGGTTTCAAGTTTTCACGTAAGAAGACAGTGAAAAATTGATGAATGTTAAATTTGCAATAAATATTTTTGTTATTTTTCTAGAAAACTTCCACCGGAAATAAATTAGTTAGTTGACAAAAAAAAAAAAATAATTTTTTGGGGTAGCTTACCTGGAGACGTAGAAGAAACAGAAGTGATAATGTTAGCTACCGTAGGACTACTGGAGGAGAGCAGGTAAGGGTCTAGGCCCCCACCAAACGGATGGTGGGGGCTTCGCCTTTCATCTTCGCCGACACACCACCAACATATTTGCTTTTGCCTAATTCAGGTATACATCAAATGCCCAATTTCACGCCTTTTCCAGTGCGACGAAGAGCTTTTTCAAAGGGCGGGCCGCCGTTTTCAAGATGATATATCACTTTCTTTGTCACCCTTTCCACCGCGACCAGAAGAATTAATGCCGAGGCTGCGATTCCAATAATCTAGGACCTAGGGCTTTTCGGAGGTTTTCAATCTGCCGGAGGAAGGCCGCTCGCTCGTGTTCGTCTCCGATTTTTACTATAAATTACCCGTTCTAATGGAAATAGGTGTGAGAATCTTCCGAAGTACGACCATTGCGGAAAGATTGCGGAAGTACGAGCCACACCGGTTTCTTTCTTCTAATTTCATTGTTTTTCCGTTTTAACTACAAAAATTGACACTTTTAGCTAAATCAAAATAAAAATAGTTAATTTATCGTATAATTATTCAGAAATCGTGAATGCGGTCTGGTATGTGGTAGAATAGAAAAACATTTTCGTTACGCGCCAACGTTTCTATGTTTATTGAGATCATCTTCACGGCCTGGGATTTACAAACATTGTTTACATTTTGGATGTGGAAAAGTGAATTTATACAATTCAAATTTTTTAATATATTCAATCAAAGTATTTATGTAAACGTTGGAACGATAAAGAAAACGCTTTTCTGAAACCTACATCGCACCAGACCGCATCTCACGATTTCTGAATAATTATAGATTAACGGTCACTAATCACCCCACGCTTATCGGGTCTTTAACTTATATGGTACAACTTACTTGAACGCCAGACAACGTACATAACATTTAATCTTTATGTAAGGTATTGGTTGAAATGAAAACGTTAGTTTCTCAAGCGTGATTCGAACCCACGACCTTCGGCTTGAAATGACGCTGCTCTAACAGTCGAGCTAAGTTGACTTTTATCACTTGGACACCATATGCCAATCTCAACCGCACCTTTTAAGTTGGAAAATCCTCGTGGAACGAAATCAGATAGGTCAAATGGTACAGCAGCGTCGTATCAAGCCAAAGGTCGTGGGTTCGAACCCCGCTCTTGACACTGACTTTTTTACTTCAACCAAAAACTTTAATTAATTGAATGATATAATTGATCAAGCGGATCACGAAAAATAGTAAATAGATCATATATTAGTAATATATCATAAAATGAAATAAAATTAATCATATATTATAAATTAATTTCGTTTTCAAATATAATAAAATAATAGTAATATTTCTGTCATTATTGTTTTGTACATTTTATTATTCTTGTTGTTATTAATATTGTAATATGTTTACAAAAAAATTATTTCTAATATAAGGAGTCTTAAAGCTCGAAAATTAAAACATAGAAACGGTTAAATTAGATTAAAATTGAAAAAGGTTGAAGTTAACAAGCAGTCTCGTATCTTTAAAATATGTATTTCACAGTAATTGTAATGTTTGTGATATTAAATATATAGGACGAAGCGGAAGTAAAAGTAAAATGAAAATTAAAGAACATTTTACATTAACAGCCAAATAAATAAAAGAAAACAAAATGTAAATTTAAATACAACAACATTCTCAACACGACAGATAAGAATGACACAAGTGCGCAGAAAATAAAACACTTTGAGCCCTGAAGATGATCTCCATAAATATGGAAACATTGGCACGATAAAGTAAACGTTATCTGTAGCCTACATCACACCAGACCGCATCTCACGATTTCTGAAAAATCTTTAAATACGACAGTTAATTAGCTTGGATTGACAAATTTTAAATAAAAAAAGGTAAAATTAAACATGGAGAAAATATGCTTAATAAATATTTGATGTACAAATTAATGAACAATGGAAAATTATTTTCTTACAGTATTTTTTCAAACCTCCTATACAAATTAAGTTAAAATTCACGATTTTCGTACTTTTTCCATGGGGAATTATTAAAAACCCAGCTTCTTGTTGGGAAGTCGCTCAATGAATGAGAAAACTCATGATCTGTGAGTAGAATCACATGTCTCAAATGTGAAATTAAATACCCCCATCGCATTTTAAATACTAGAAATTCTGCGAGGAAAAAAGAGGACGGGAACTTACGGATAAAATACACACTGTACAAACAAGAGGAACCCACAAATTAATAACAATTCACAAACAAAAATACTATACAACATCAAAAGGAAACGAGCCGACGGACACAATAACCGACCGGAACAAACGACGAAAAACTCCAGTCTTCATCTATCAAAGACGCCGACAGAACAAAGACAATGCCGACAACCCCTTTCACCGTTCAACATTTATTATTTATTGAAATGGACAGGCAGACAAAATAATACGCAGACAAACCAATGGATTTGGCGACCTGCTGAAACACGATAATAAAACCAGGTATTGATCATAAAAAATAGAGTGATAGGTAGATTGCACTGGCCATTTTCGATTTGTCATATAATATCAATATTTAATTTGCTTTGTTAAACTTTTAGAAATATTTATTTTATAAATTTATTTATATATTTATTATATACTGATTATTCGGAGATCGTGATGTGCGGTCTGGATGCTTCAGAAAAACATTTTCTTTATCGATATGTTTCGACCTTTAGTGAAGTCATCTTCAGAGCTCAAAGTGTTTGTTTTCCGAGTGTATGTGTCATTCATGTCTGTCGTGTTGAAAGTCCCTCAAGAACGTTATCTACTCGGATAACGGACACTTTGAGCCCTGATGGTGATTTCAATAAGATGAAGGTCAGTAAAATTTCAATTACATTGTGATAACATGGAATAGATTTAAGTATAAAACTAAAGCTTGGTAAAAATAAAGAAGTGATAATTTTTTCAATTAACTTTATTTAAATAGTTTTAGAAAAGATTTTTTGTTTGGTGGAGGTGACCCTTTCCTTGTATGAAATCAGTTTATACCTTTTCCAATCGCGTCGGGTTTTTTTGTTTTTAACAACTGACTTTAGGAATGATTAATTTGTCATGTTACTTTTACTTCGGTCTTCTGTTAAGTTATTTAGTTTAGCAATTAAATAATTTTACAAAACAATCTAACGAATGGAATCTTTTCGGATTTGTTTAGTTTTGCCTTAAAAAAAATAAAAATTAAATAAATAAATAAAAATAAAAAAAGAAAAAAAAAGAAAGAAAGAAAGAAAAAATTGTTCACGTATTTTAATATTAAATACTGGAATTTTTGAGGATATTCTAAGCCTTAGAATATAAATGAATATTCTGATATAACAGCTGAACAAATCGGATCTTATTACCGAATCGAAGAAATGAATAAATTATTCCAAGATTGTGAGATGCGGTCTGGTGTGACGTAGGTTTTATAAAAACTAAAAATTTTTTTATCGTGCCCACGTTTCGGCCTTTACTGATATCATCTTCAGGGCTCAAAGTGTTTGTTTTCCGAGTGTGTCATTCTTGTTTGCCGGGTTGAGCGTGTTTTTTTTTTTTTACTTATGTCTATCTTCTAATTTATTTAATAAATGTGCGGTGTTTACTGTCCGTTGGTCAATGATTACGTTTCGATCTTTATTGAGATCATCGTCAGGGCTCAAAGTGTTAGTTTTCTGCGCAATTGGGCCATTCTTGTGTGTCCTGGGCACTCGAAACACGACACCCAATAATGGCATATCTACACCGAAGTCAAACAATTTGAGCCCTGAAGATGATCACAATAAAGATCGAAACGTGACACGACAAAGCATTTTTTTTAAATCTACGTCACATCTGACCCCACGATCTCCGAATAATCATCGGCTAACGGACACTAATCACGACACAGAAATGAATAATCTTTATAAATTATAAAATACTGTGCCTAAATTGGCGGTTTGTAGTTTTTTTAAATACTGTAAGAGCATAATAATTACTTACTTATTTTTTTGTAGTACCAAAGGATGTCCGACAATAAATGAAAATGATTTCTAGGTCTATACGTTGTTTATTCCTATAGTATTACTTTATCATTATCAACTATTGATTGGAATTCAACTCTCTATTTCCAGGGATTTTTTTAAAAAGTGATTCCTTCTCTACAAAGGAGATTTCGAAGTCGTTCTCTTAGGTTTTGGACACAATGACATAAATTATCAAAGAGCCGTCTAGTTGAAAGGTTGGTTTCCTTCGCATTCCTTCTAGTTACAACTCGTCTAGTGGTAGTCGTCACAGATGAACAGAATGCCAGGTGAACAACGGCCACCGGCAGACAGTCGTTAAGGATATATGGCATGTCTGTCAAGTTGAAGCAGTCACACTGACCTTTTATGAACTCGTTAAAAGAAAAAGGCCGTTGGACCTTTTTTCAAATAAAGAAGAAAAACCTCTTGATCGAAAGTGATTATCTTTTGTACTACGTAATACGGCCATTTTAGTTAGCAAATTGAAGTATGTGGGCGGTGAAAAGTGAAGTTGAAGTTTTTATCGAATTAGCTATAAAGAGCCCATATCATAGTATAAAAATGGCAAAGAATCTAGAAATCTAGGATATCTAGTGTACTGAACTATAGAATCTTCTTTCTTACAATGATTGATATGAGTTACTTTGCCTATGAAATTTTATAGTTGTAGTGGGAGGTTCTAATAAGTATACTTTCCATCTCAATAATCGACAATCTGGCAAAAAGAAAGAATATTTGAAACCTTGTAGGTTAAGATGAGGAGGTGTCTGAGTGGACTGAAGTCACAACAGCTCAAGTAGTTACAGCAGCGCCACACTGGGCCGAAATAGACATTTTTAACTTTTCATGTCTTCCAAGACCTCAGATTAGAACTATAATTAATTAAAATGATTATTAATGTGTAGTTCCGTTCACTAAAAAGTAGAAAAAAACTGCATATTAAGGAAGTCCTTCGGAAAAAATAAAAAAGAGAGCCAAAAAACTAGCGAATACACATTTTTTATGGCCTAATTTTTATACCTATCTCTATGTAATCATTTCCCTAGTACTTTTTTGTTTTGACAGGGGCTTCCGACATGTAGATCATTTCAGCCCCAACTAAGTCTATATACTATTGACCCTTTTAAACACTACATTCATGCAAATAAATACATTCATACATATAAATACATCCGTACAGTACACTCATTCCGTTTGGTCGGTGGAGTACTTGTTATTCCTCCATGGACCTTTACTCAAACTAATCTAGATTGGAGTAGGTGAACCGCTCGAGAGGTGATGATGGTGTTATATTTCACCCTCACCCCTCGAAATTCACGCTAATAAATACATGCACAGACAAAAAATATAGACACAACATACATAAAACATATTATATGCAATAAATAAAAATCCCCTAAAAAGCGGAACAGGGCACCCAGAAACACGCTGCAGCGTTCGAGTACCATTGATTGGAAGACATGCATACATGCTTCCTGTAGGGAGCCAAGGCATGGCATGTTTCCAACATGTGGGACACATCGAGCAACCTTTCTCTGCATAAGGGGCACCTGCGCAGGCTCTGGCCCAAGAGCAGGTGCCCAGCTAGTACTATTGCTATCGTAATCAAAATTATTTTCAGTCCTGCAGAGATTGTTAGATAGGTTAGATTGTTACCTCCTCTAGATAATTAGTTTAATAAAAATAACGATTTGTGGTTTTCATGCCTCTGCTGAAAATGCATCACTTTTTACAGTTGAAAAAAGCCCAACCTATTTGTATGGACTGTGGTGGCCAAGTTGCTAGTGTCCAGTTCTATGAGTTCTGAGTTCAAATCTTAGCAATGCCCTTGGCAATTTATAGAAAAATTATTATATTAAAATATAAAAAAGTATTGTGGTTGAGTGACCCAAATTGTAATTGCACTAGCCCTCTTGTACAAAAGAAATTCGTTTACTTTCTGCCTTTTAGTTTAAAATTTATTATTCAGATATCATGAGATGCGGTCTGGTGTGAAAATCTCACGATATCTGAAGAATTATCCATTAACGGTCACTAATCTCTACACATTAAAATTTATTACTAAAAGTTAAAAATGTCTTTATTACACAAATGTACATTATTTAATTTATTGTATACATTCTCTAAATGTTTTATTATGGTATTGTTACTTTTTTAAACCATCATGTAAAAAACATAGAACAAATTTAGTTTCTAAAAGGGAAAATGGTTACAGAGAAAGTTGTAGAAAACTAATGTTATCCTAATATAAACAAATTTCCTTCTAACTTTATTTCATTAAAAAAATTAGATTTATACTCAATTTCAGCTAAGCAGTAAAAAATTAATTTTAACAACAGATCACTTACAAAATAAGAAATATTTTCACAATCGTTAGTCTTTGTCCTCTTCGTCGTTATAGTCATCTGTTGTGTACGAGATCTTTCTTGGTTTTAGAGATTTTTCCTCATCATCGTCATCTTTGCTGTCATCATCTTCAGCCGTGTGTCGAACTGGTTTGGTACTCTCGCTGCAGTTTATTGCGAATTTAAATTCTGCCATGAAAGCGTGTTTGAGGGATATCTGAAACAAGGATCATTTTTGTGTAAATAATTTTTGGCAGTTTAAAGAACCTTACCTTTTCTTGTACCGCTACTTTTCTTATGTTCCACAAGAACTCAAGAATGGCGACAAAAAATGCGACTGCACATCCTACGATTAAAACAAGAAATACACCGCCAACATTGTCAATACCCAGTTCCGCTGAATCGCCTCCAGCTTCTTCAGCCTATTGAAGAAATATAAAAGCAAGGGTTATTGTTTTAAAATGACTGTCACTAAACATTTATTAGTAAATTTATTTATTTATGTAGCTTGGTACTTACTTCACATTCTGCTTTTCCATCTTGCCACCATTTTGTTTTCAACTGAAGCAACTTTCCGGATTCCTGCATTTTCAAAACGGCTCCACTTATCGCTGTTCTGTATGGCGAATCTGTATACAGAGAAAAAGTCAATTTAAAAAAAAAAAAAAAAAAATAAATAAATAAATAAATAATGAACTCTTACTGAAAGGCATGGCTATCCCATAGCCTTTGCTGTCCAGAAGTCGGCCAACTTGAGTCAGCTCACAGTGTTTCTCCATTTGGTATTCAATTGATGTCGATTCCATAAAAAAAGCATACGCTCTTTTACCCTTGAGAACTCTCTCGACTCCCTCGTCGTTACTTTTAGTGAAGACAGAAGGACGGGTCGAGTCCATCACGCTCCACATCTTTTGATAAAGTGTATCATTGCTATTCTGCAAATCCGATCGCATTTTACGTTTTGTTCATTTAAAACGTTAAATTTTTAAATTGCGTCACCTTGAAGAAATTCATACTCGAACCGCCGTTGAGCACGCCGTATTTGATTTTACTCTGTTTAGCCAAGTCTTCTACGCTTTTGATTTGTTCGTCCATCCTTTCCATCGTCAAGAAAGCTGCAAGATTTGCAGTGTACGATGAAATCATAATGAGAACAAAAAACCACCACATTCCGGCTACAGTTCTAGTCGATATAGCTCTGTAGAAATAAAAGTTATTCATTATCTGGCTTTAATTAATTTTCCTAACTCAATTGATGTAAAATATTTGTGTTGTTGTTATTTAAAATTGAATAAAAAAAAAACTTAGCATTCTTCTCAATCCTCAAACAAAAGTGCATTTTATGCAAAACGGATTGTTAGTGGATGCAGTTTTTAATTTAAAAAAATATTTATGTAACAAATCAAAATCAGGTATTGCATGATATATTAAATAATATATAATTATATATAATATAATATACATTATATTATTGTGTATATATGTATGTAATGGATAATTGTTTGGATACTATTGTAGAGTCTTACTGTGGGGCAATATCAGATCCTTGTTGCATAAGTGATCCGCAATTGTGCCAAATGACATTTTGCATTGATAAATCGTTTTCATACTCATCGGGCTCGGATTGGCAGGGGTGTGGGTTTTTCCACTCAAGAGGAGAGATCCTGCAACATGTTAGTTCACACTTGGGTGTGTACTGGTAAAGAGAGAAAAATTCATGCGAGACAGTGTGCTGTCACAGTATGAGGTTCACAAGTCGGTTAAAAAGTGGGATAAGCGGTGTTATTGTACTTCTAAATGTAAAAATTAGTCTCGTACACACAAAAGCTCCTAAAAGAGTTGGCCCGCTGAACTGTTGAACTCCGTCCTTACTTTGGTAGGATATCGCACCCTTGAGCCATAAGCGAGCCTATAGAAAACCAAAGACAGTTGTGCAGCGAGAAAGCACACTCTAGCTCTGTGGGATCATTATTACAAGGATGAGGGTTTTCCCACTGATCTGGTGCACATCTGTAACAAAAAATGTTAATCTACTACTACTACTACCACTAAAATGCTGTTATGAATTCTACTTGAGTTAGCGGCATGTGATTACTTTAATAAATTTTAAACAGTGACTTTATAAAAGTAAATTTAGCAGTTACAATATGACAGTTAGAATATTTTCCTGTACTTGTTTAGAATCTACAAAGACACATATAATAATTTACGGGTTACATAATTTGTAAAATTTTATTTACTGTGCCAAGATGTTTTAAGGACACACATTTATCGTATATAAGAAGCTTTAAACAAAACAATAGTTTTATGTACAAGAAAGCACTAAGTTTAGTATGTTCTACATTAAATTACATTTTAACCACACTGTGACCTCTGACAAATAAAGTCCTAGGGACATTTTTAAAGTACAATTACAATAAAGTTAAAAAAAAAATCTTTTCTTACCTAAGACTGTTTCTTATAGAATTTATATCAAAAGAGTCTTGTTAATTCCTGTCAGATTGTCTTTAAAATAGAAAAAGAAAAGTATAAACACTTCCTAATATAATTATTGAAAATA
Organism: Cimex hemipterus; assembly: GCA_039619505.1. Lineage (NCBI taxonomy): Eukaryota > Metazoa > Arthropoda > Insecta > Hemiptera > Cimicidae > Cimex > Cimex hemipterus. The sequence goes on from CM077105.1 coordinate 11,346,188, forward strand.
TGTAGTTGAAAAAAAATTGAACTAGACTAAATCCATCTGTTGTCAAATAAAGTAATTCTTGTTATACAAGGGGGGCTTAACGTCCAACATAGCGTAGCGCACAATTGGTCAATATCTTTCCGAGAATTTTCAATTCAAAAATCATGGGTTGTACTGGGATTCGAACCTAGGACCTTTCGTGTCGCAAATATGAGTTGGACGCTGCAGTGACTCGGCCACTGTTTTGCTAATTTCATAATCATATAAACAAATTTGACAAACAAGCAAAATAGCCCAAGCAAAGACTAATAGTCAAATTTTAATAAAATAGAAATACTTTATTATTTTTAATTCTCCATTTTTGCAATGATTTTTTCTTTTAAATCAGAGATCAATCTGTGAAGATATATATTTATTATAAATTATTATTTGTATTTATTATTGGATGGATGGATACAATGGTCACCAGGGACTGGAGGAGTTCCCTGCTGAAGCTGTTCAGCTTGTTGTACTATACCCTGGCTCAATTTTTGGGGGAGGGCTCGCAACGCAAAGTGAACATGAGCCCCCGTTGTACTGATGTTCTTCCATCGAAGAAACTCATTTTTTAAGGGGGTTGGGACCAGATACAGGGTCGCTGAGATCCGGTCCCACCCCTTCTATTGATGAGTGCCGTGTCGATTTCTTTTAATTGCGGCCACCGGTCCCCTTTGGCGTCAGAAAAATTACAGAGGTGAGGGTGAGGATCAAACCCACGACCGCGGGGTCTACTAGCCGAGAGTCTGACCCTTCACCACTCGACTACCGCGGCCCCCTGTATTTATTATTACTGATATTTTTCAAAATATGTATAATACTTCATTAATTTTTAATTTATATTTGAAATTTGAGTGTTAGATGAGTAGAATAAGGTTTTTTTTCTTTTGTCTTTTCTTCAGACTTATGTCGGTCTGCGGGTCAGTGAAATACATGCTGAACTCGCACTGAGTCACTTATTGGGTCTGTCTGAACTTCCAGGTTGTTGATGGTACTCAAATGTAAAGAACCGTCATGGATGGTTCATCACTGAAGATGACGCAATGAGTAACATCAAACACCTGCAAGAGTAGGTGAACCCAATATGCACTCCAGTGCTGGTTGAACATTTGCTCATAGATTTCATTTAATTATTACAGAATAAGGAGGGCATTGAACAATCTGCAATTGTCTTCAAATCTAAATTGTCTATAAAGTCAATAATAAATATTTTAAACAGTTCTTTTATGGGCTCATTTTTAATAAATCAGCCTCTCTGATGTATTTTCACATTCTTTGAACCATTTTAACGGCAATGTTGCGAGCAGAGGGTTTTTTTTTTTATACCTTGCCAGAAAATACAAGAGGAGTGAAACACCAAGGAACGATGTGGCCATATAAATCCAGACGTCAAGTGACAGTGGAGAAAGAAAAGAAAAGAGATTGGGCGGCTGTTTTGTCGGTTTACTGAACAAAATACTGATTCCTATAAAAAAAAAAAAAAATAAAATTAATTGTAATCTTGTTTTGGAAAATATTGCATGTTGTATACCTAGGGTCATGAATGGCATAGTGAAATCAACTGCACTTCTTCTTTCGTATGTGATCGTTAAGTCACAAATTGCCAAATCTGCTCGCTGCAAAAAAAACAAAAACAAAAAAAAACTAACTTTTTGCTCTTGAAATTTTTATCGATTTTATTTCTTATCACTTAGGCTAATGTGAAAATCGTAAAATTATAACTTACCCTTTCTCTAAGCTCCCTAATAAGGCCGTTCCACTGTTTTGTTTCTTTGTTGAATGAACCGTATTGGCCGTCGGGAGTGAGAACAAATTGAAATTTAAAGTTCAATTCGTTTGCAATTTCTGCGATCAGGTCCTTTGAGTACCCTTCGAACTTGTCGTTCCCTTCGAGACTGCCGTTAGCAATTCGTAAATAAGGCTCACCCTAAAAATGGACAAGTTAGTAATGAATTTTTACCAAACGTGGAATTTAACTTACAAGTCTTGAGACAACAATGAAAGTCTTGTTGCTCAGGCTCTGGAACATATCGCTTTCCATCTGGCTTTTTGTTCTTGTATAAGATATACCATCTTCCGGGTTCCATGAACCTATTTGCCTGCTTTTTGTCAATTCAGTAATGTCGATAGTCGCAAATATCCTCCTCCCTTTTTCATCAAATTTTATTTTCCCTGTCATCCCCTCCATTTCAGTCTGTAACACATGCAAGAAATTAATTTTGCAATTTTTAAATCTAATTTCTGTAAATTGTCTTACGCTTTTAATTATTTCACCAAGCCTTTTCCCATATTTCTTGAAATTTTCTGACTTACAATCAACAGCATCAGTGAAATCAATTAATGTTTCATCATCGCCACCATCCTCAACAATCCCTAGCTCTCCTTCTTCGTCTTCATCTTCATCTTTATCATTGTCTCTTCGCAGGTTTTCAACATCTTCATTGTTCTCACCTGCCATCTCGTTCTTTATTTCATCACGTAGCTGTTTCAAAGCATAAGCTAACAAACTCAACGAATCGTATAAAAGCGCTACTTCTGTCTGAAATTAAAAAAAAAAAAAAAATAAAAAAAATATGCTAAAGATATAATTTACGCCTTCAACTTACTGGCACGTTATCGGGTGAAAGCTTGGAGAAGAAGCCCATTTTGTCGTAATACTTCAAATCTTGTACGGCATTTTGTACCTTCGCTCTTCCAGGGTCAACCAGTCTTAATGTTGTTATGTTGGTCTTTCCCGCTTTAAAGTCGCCGAAGTCGATTGTATGGGCATCCTATCACATTAAAATTGCTGTAATATGATAAAATTGTCAGGATGAAATTTCTCACCAGAGCAGTTAAAACGTAACTATGATAATCTCCCATCATATTGACTTCCTTCGCCTGCTCCAAAATATCAATAATTTTGTCCTTTGAACAGTCCAAGACTATGTGGGTTTCTGTAGACTGCTCAATTTCCTTCAATATTGGCCTGTAAAATAAATATTTAATCGGAAATAAAATTTGGCAATTTAACATATCCATTAAATTTTATTTAGTTTTTAAATAAAACAAAAAATGTAATTTACTTCAACAGAAAAAATAATTAAAGATAAATTGTAAGTTGTAGCTAGATATGGATTATTAAAATTATTGCTATTATTATTAACAAACTTCTTTTTGGACAGTAAACAAATTTTGAAACAAAATAAAGATTTATCAATTAATTTTTACTTGAGATAAAAAAGTCTGTGTCATAAGCAGGATTCGAACCCGCGATCTTTGGCTAGAGAGCGCCGCTAAGCTATTGTGACCTCGATCCACTCGGAAACGAACTTCTCATTTCAACCTCAGTTCAAATCCCGCTTGTGACACTGACTTGTGACCACGAAAACTTGTGAATATAATAAATCTTAATGTTATATTAAAAAAAAATGTTTTCCACCTTTTTTTTCTCGTCCTTCTAAGATAACAATAAACAAATAATAAATAAACATAATATGCAACTAATAAAATCCAAGTGGTGGGGAAACGTGGAAACAAAATCAATTTAAGCACTAGCCCACCAATGAAGGGGAAGCTTCTAGAAGCCAAAGCACTTCCACAGACCAAAACGGTGAGAATCGGTAGATGAAAATAAAAAAATGACAAGTTCACCCGGCATATCTCATTAGGAATTCTCACAAACATAAAAATTTTATAAAGAAATAAATGATTAATGAAATCAATAATAAATGATGTTGAAATGTCCTAATTACTAAAGGAAACGAAAAAATGTCGTTACAAACTGACTAGTTTTCCTGGTCTGCTTGACCAAATGATATCTTTCAATTAATTAATCTGTATTTAAGGTACATATTTGTTGTGATAAAAAAAAAGGCAGTGTCATGAGCGGGATTCTAACCCACAACCGTCGGCTAAATACTCCGCTACTCTACCACTTGAGTGATCGTAACTTCGATCCACTAGGACACTAAATTCCCATCCCAACGTCAGTTCGAATTCCGCTTGTGACACTGGCTTTTTTTAATCTCAACCTTAAATACAGATAAATCAATTGAAAATCATTAGAAACGTTGATTCTTTTCTGTTCAGCAAAATAATTTACAATCGAGAAAAATCTCAATTTGATTTATCACTCAAAAAATAAATATTGGTAAAAAAAGGCATTTTTTTTGTTTACGTGCTATCTCCTAAGATAATTATTTATGATAGCGTAATTTATTTTAAAGAAAGAAAAATATTTATTTGAATATCGTGAGATGAGGTCTGGTGTGTTGTAGGTTTCAGAAATTTTGTTTTTTATCGTGTCACGTTTCGACCTTTATTGAGATCATCTTCAGGGATCAAAGTGTTTGTCTTTTGTGTAATTGTGCCATTCTTGCGTGTAGTGTCGAAAGGGAAGGACCAGCCGTAGTCTCTCGACATGACATTTTTCTGAAACCTACATCACACCAGACCGCATCTCACAATTTCGAAAAAAACAAAAAACAAAAAACAAAAAAAACAACCAGTTGAAGTGATCACAGTTTTTCTTGAAAACGTTTTTCGAATTTTTTAATTTAATTTTATAAATGAAGTCAACTTGTTGTTAGCTTTAAGTGTATATAAATATTATTTGGTCAAATAATAGAAATTTTAGCGAATGTTTTAGATTTAGTGTTAGATATAGCTATACGTTTTCACATAATTTAAAAAAAATTCTTTTACAGACAATTCATCTGAATGATAATTTCGTACAAAAATAAAAGATGATATTATTAATTTCACATTTAAAATATTTAAAAAAGGGCTTAAGAAAGATTTTTTAAAGGACTAACCCTTCCACTCTGTTATATAGCATTTCATAAATCAACAGATTTCTTTAGTTTCCACAGGACATTATCTCTTTCTTTTATATATGGGTTTTATGATCAGGGGACCGATGGGATGGAGTAAAGCTTAAAAAATTATCGCGATTTGTTTACAAGGAGGAGCACGCCTCGAGGACCTCACCTGTAATCATCACCTTCCAGTTGCCAGGCAGTGAATGGGACGTGCCCCTCTGCGGTGAGACCTTTGTTGTGAGCTTTTAGTATTCCTTGCAGCCTTATCAGGGCTTCTTCCTCCTCGTAAATAATCGTGTAGCTCCCCCAGTCCATGTCTTCCACTATCGCTATTAACCCCTAGGGCGGAGGGCAATTATTTATACAGCGGGATGCCTGGTATTTATTTTGTTGATTACCTTGGCGATTAGATCCGGGTCTGGATAAATATTAACCGTCGCTTCCGAGAACGTCTCTGGCCCGGAGATTATGTCCCAGTGCGTTTGGATTAAAGGCAAGTGGAATTTATTGCTTATAGCGTGAAGGATGCTCGCTGTTTCAAGAGACTGCGGCCCAATGAGACCCGCAATACCTTCTCCCATCAGTCGGCAAACTGTACAAGTAAAAACAACTTATTCATAACAATTGAAACATGCATAAAATCCTGGGAAAATGTTCAAGCTTTGACCATTTTTCTCTTTAAAGTTCCAATAATAAATAAAATCCACTAGTTTTCGTGGTCCGCTTGATCAATTAATATATTTCAATTAATTAAGGTTTTTAGTAGTAGTATAGTAAATTACACGACATTTGAAAAAATGACAAAAAGGAGAGAAAATTCAAAAGGAGGGGTTGAGATGGGAAATTGGCGTCCGAGTGGATCGAGGTCATTGTATCGCTAGCGGTAGAGTATTGGCGAATCTAACTGAAGATCTTGCGTTCGAATCTCGCTTGTTAAAACTAAAAACCTTAACTAAATTAAATTAGTTTTTAAATTAAAGAGTGGATTATTTAAATTATTCAATAAAAATATTGTTATATTACAGTAACAGCACATCTAGATTCCTAGGGAGAGACTCGCTATGTGATACCGGAAACATCCTTCGCAACATCCTTCAAAGTTGTACATACAACAAAGGAGACGAAGAAATCAGTAAAAAATTAAATACATTTACATGGCATGAAGATGGCTCCAAAACCAGAGTTGGCAAAATCTAACTAATTCATCATGATTAAGAATTTTGATTGAACTTTAATCATGATTGAATTAGTCATGAGTAAATTAATCATTATATGATTTAGTCATGATTAATTCAATCATGAGGTACGACTAAATCGTACAATGATTAATTCACTCATGACTAATTCACTCATGATTAAACGTCAATCAAATTTGTTAATAATGATTGAATTAGTTATGAGTAAATTAATTATTATATGATTTAGTCATGATTAATTCAATCATGAAGTATGACTAAATCATACAATGATTGATTCACTCATGATTAAACGTCAATCAAATTTCTTAATCATGATTGAATTAGTCATGAGTAAATTAATCACTATATGATTTAGTCATGACTAACTATATTGTGACTAACTTAATCATACCCCGTATTTAATTACTAGTCGTGACTAACTATATTGT
>CM077105.1:11352641-11363253 GCA_039619505.1 Cimex hemipterus
TTAATCATACCCCGTATTTAATTACTAGTCGTGACTAACTATATTGTGACTAAATTAGTTTTGCGTCGTATTTAATTATTAGTCGTGACTAACTATATTGTGACTAAATTAGACATGCTCAGTATTTAATTACTAGTCATGACAAACTATATTGTGACTAAATTAGACATGCTCAGTATTTAATTACTAGCCATGACTAACGGTTTGAGTGATAAGGTATGGTCATATCATACAATCATTAGGCATGACTAATTTTTGCCCAACACTGTCCAAAACTAACGAGAGAACGGGATATGATTTTTTTTTGGAATGCACAAATTATACAATCAAACTCATTAACTAAGTATACATACTTCAAAGCTTTCCAATTGAAATACATGAAATCAATGGTTGTGCCATAGAAAGTCAAAAAGAGGTCAACATAGACCAAAAATTCCTCATAAAATCAAACAGCAAAGCAGTCATAATAGAAACGATGAATGATGGAGTGTATGCGGTGTTCAATCCTTTTCTGAAAAAAGTTCATACTCACAGTAAGTTGTTTTTCCAAACTCGAATGATTTCGAGCTCTTAGCGCATCATCAGTTGACGAATTTTTAAGCATTTTTTTCTAAGTAGCTCTAATACATAACAACCTGATAATTGGTAGGTATCAGCGTACACAGCGGTCCTGGGGAATGTACAAAAAGATAACTGGCCAGAAGATGATCTTTAGGACCATATGTAGGCCCTGAATCGTTAATTTGGATAACAAGATCAAACATGGTACCACATCAGGTATGATAAACTAATGATTAAGGAACTTTTACCAAAACTGGCAAAAGTATAATAACGTAAGACTGAGGGGAAGGATAGGGGCTATATACAGGTCTCCGGCATCTGACATAACAACATTAACACAATTTAATGATAACCCATTTGTAGATTATGCAATGAGGAAGATGAAATTGCTACATATATAATCCTCGAATGATATACTGCTCAACAGAGGACATGATCTACCAAGAATACCCGAAAAAAATTGCAACAATAAGATTCAATGATCAAACACTAGGTCAAACAATCAAAATACAATAAGCCAAAAAGCTGCGGGGAATATCAAATCACTGCTTTCTAGCATTTTTCTAATCATCATCATTCGTTCGAAAGCACAAACTTTCATTCAAGCAAATAACATACTGCGTATAAGCGGATTAGTAAATTTGAACATGCACGACCCACATTGATATTTATGAAGTAAACCGTAACAGACTGAGAATCAGGGATATTAAACAAATCCAAACAGCAAATTGACAAACATAACATACACCCCGCGAAAAGAAAAACGAACAACACAAATATACAATTGAAATGTACAACGGCGCACATATTAAATGAAAATCAAAGATACACATAAACTTGTGATCAAGAGTGTTAACAAGTTATCTGTTAGTAATTAAGTGAGCATAAAACAAATATACGAAATGAAAAAAACAAACACACGAAACAGTAAACGACGTTAAGATAAGGAGATTTTTCAAACATGTTTTTTTGGGAGTGGAAGAAAAATATCTGATTATTAAAAGTAACCATCTAAAATTAATAGAACTACGCTTAGAATGAGAAAAGTTAGATAAGCTTTTGGTTGCCTGTTAGCAGTAAAATGCAGTATACCGCATTATTGAACGATGGATTTATGTTCTTCTCTCTTCTAAATAATTTAAGAATGTATGGAAAATATTAGTAGACTAGATTTTGACATTTTCATGAATAAAAATAATATATTAAGCGTGTAGAGATTAGTGACCGTTAATCGATAATTATTGAGATATCGTGAGATGCGGTCTGGTGTGATGTAGGTTTCAGAAAAACATTTCCTTTATCGTGCCAACGTTTCGATCTTTATTGAGATCATCTTCAGAGGTGTCTTTTGTGTAATTGTCCTGATGATGATCTCAATAAAGATCGAAACGTTGCCACGACAAAGGAAATGTTTTTCTGAAACCTACATCACACCAGACCGCATCTCACGATATTTGAATAAATATATTAAGCATTTTTTCTCGTAATTTGTATGCATGAAAAGAAATCTTGTTTTGTACGCGTGTTTGTACATATTTGAACCATTGGAAAATAGTTTTATTAGAACGTTTGTTGTACATTATTATCGTACAAACACTCACGCGGTACAACCGAAAGTGTAAATGGTTCGTAAAAATGTCACAAACTTAATTTGTTAGAGCCAGAGGAGTAGTTGAGAGTGTTCGATATCCTCCCTTAGCTGGTATCCAATAACCTTAATCCAAATTTATGAGCTCGGCCACCGTGGAGTATCGCCGATTCGATTACCTTTTCAAATAAATAAATGATACCCCCTTCTCCCCAAGAAATGTAATTCCGAAAGAAAATTGAACAATTATGGGAAAAGTGTAAATTTTATTTTCAACATGTGTATATACGTTAATTTGTATATTTAAAAATGTGATAGCTTTCGGGTTTCGAGTTTAAAAAAAGCTGTATTAATTCGACCGAATTTTCTTTCCATTGAGTGAACAAAGAAAAACAATGATCAGCACGAATCAAATTTATTAATTGGCTTCATTCTTAAACAAAGAGAAATGAAAATATAGACTTTGTTGTTCTATATGGCAGATATTGTAATTTTAATTTAATTAAGCATTTTATGATTGTCGGGTACGTTTGAGGGGTGTCTCTATTTCAATACTTCGAAATTAGAAGTTTAATCACGCGGCTTTCACCTCACCGGCCCAATTAATTAACACGTGTAAATCATAATTAACGGATCGGCTCCGCAGACTGGGGAACACCGCATATTTTCTTAGCAGTTTAATTAAACCGGGAGATTTGTCGGCCCTTTAAATCCGCCCCTAATTGCCTTAATGAATTCTTCTTTGAAAAAAAGACTTCAATCTTAGTTTTACCTAGGTGGACATTTATTTTGTCAGGGGCTTAGTGATTCACTGCGACCTACAGACGCTATTTGTCAATACGGCCGGCCGGTTTGACCTTTCCGACAGAAAAAGACCTTGGGTCTATTAAATCCTTTAAATCCTGTAATCAACAGTACAACGGAAATAAGACAAACACACACACACACACACACAACACAAACTGGAATAACAATCACACAACAAACAAATCCGGACACAGAAACCTAAAAATACAAAACTACAACTAACCCGTTCAAGTAACTAAATAGGCGCACAAAAAAAGAAACTTGTAAACATATTCAACTAATGAACAAACAAACAAAGAGTAACATGCAAAGAACAGATCTAGGACAACAGAGGAAACAATTTGAAAATATCAGTTGAAGAAATTGTGATACAATATTTACAAAAAGATTCTAAAGCGCGTTTGTTTATTTTAAAGAGAATTTTATTTATTTATAGGTATGATGGGTTCGAATTCGAAGATGCTACAACGCGAATGAACGTTATGACGGCACCGCGATGCACGCGTAGCATTGTGACTCAACTCAGTACCACACTGACCTTGAGTTACTACTTTTTATTTATTATATCAAAAAATATGTAAGTTATAATTTAAATTTTTTTAACGAAGGTATTTATTACGATGTTAAATGAACCCTGGAGGTGTTTTTTTCCTTGGCGTGATGTGCGCCTAAAACCGACGTCCTCCTCTTTCATGACTGATTTCCTCTATCTTCCATCTCGTGTTAATTTCACTAGTTTTCGTGGTCAGCTTTTTAGTTGAGATAAAAAAGAGTTTTTACTTGAAAAATGGCAAAAAGGAGGGAAATTAAAAAAAAAAAACAGTGGAAAAGTTATTGTCCTAGTGGATCGAGGTCACGATAGCTCAAATGGTAGAGCAGCGGCGTATCCAGTCGAAGGTCATGGGTTCGAATCCCGCTCGTGTCAGGAGCCAGTCCAAGGAGGATTGTTTGTTAGTGACCTACAATAGGCCATACAGGGTTGACAAACAAACACTTTTACATTGACTTTTAATCTCAACTAAAAACCTTAATTAATTGAAAGATATTAATTGGTCAAGTGCACCACGAACTAGTGAAAGTAAGTTTAATGAGGTATATTTTCACTAAAGCTCTCCGTGGCCATTTCATTTGTCGCCGAGAGTCCAATCCGATTAGACGACATTTGAAAAATGGCAAAAAGGAGGGAAAATAAAAAAAAATGGGGTTGAGATGAGAAGTTAGTATTGGAGTGGATTGAGGACACGATTACTCAAGTGGTAGAGAGCGGCGTATTTAGCCGGAGGTCATGGGTTCGAATCCCGCCCGTGACATTGACTTTTTATCTAAAAAAACCTTAATTAATTAAACATATTAATTGGTCAAGCGCACCACGAAACTAGTGAACGTAAGTTTAAATGAAGTATATTTTCACTAAAGCTCTCCGCGGCCACTTCATTTGTCGCCGAGTATCAAATACATTTCATGACGTTTGAAAAATGGCAAAAAAAGAGGGGACATTCAAAAGGTGGATTTGAGAGGGAAGTCGGTGCCCGAGTGGATCGAGGTCACGATAGTTCAAGTGGTAGAGCAGCCGTGATCTAGCCGATGGTCACGGGTTCGAATCCCGCTCGTAGCACTGACTTTTTTATCTCAACTAAAAACCTAACCTTGAAATTCATGTCAATGATTAGAACAGATGGGATAGAAGTTCTATCTTGGATATATAAATATGGAAAAGAATATTTTCCCATGATGCAAAGCACATCTGTTCGACGATCACACCGCCACCGCTCCGTTGCGTCTCGATTGTGCGCTGATCCATTTATTTCCCTGTTTATGTTTTGGAGTTTAGTCTTAAATTTATTAAAATTTAGTTTATTTTCCTATGCATCAAAAATGGGCCCTATATCGCGTAACGCACGTGCCGATCGTGCATCAGCCAACGACGTCCTCTTTGAATAAATTTCGTTCAGCTATGCTAAAGCCATGATCGTTTCTTTTTTATGTTTTGGTCGTTTAGTGGTAAATTTATTAAAATTTAGTTGAATAAAAATATTTTCTTGTACGTTTTCTATACATTGTACAGTCTGGAAACTTAGAATTAATTTGACTTTTTTTTCTATAAAAACAGTCGCACTTGATTGTAAACAAATCGAATAAATGAATGTCTTCAAAAATAATATATGTTGTCTGTTTGTTAAAGTTTTTCAGCTCGATTAAGCTCTGAATACCGAAGGCAGATTTTGATCAAGCAAATACAAAAAATGCAAATTTATTTGATCGTTATTCGATTTTTGGTATGCCTATTCTCGCTAATTAGGTATGTCAGATGCATTGGAGAAATTTCACAAATGTGAATTACATCCAGGCAAACGTTCGCTCCAGAAGAACAGAGGAAATAATAGTCAGAGACAGTTCTTATCAGATCCTGGCAAAGGTGCGGAGTGAAAATGTGAATAAATTGGCAAACACGTATGACAGGAAAATTTAATTTTTTAGAATAGAAAACCCGTATTATTCTTATGTATGCACGTTTTATTATTTACTATTGTCTACAATTTCAACTGAAGCGTATATTTCATAATAGCTGATAAGATTAAATGAATTATATGTCGTCCTATTCTATGAGATTCCTATTTATTTTGATGTATGTCGGTTTTTGAATGGAACACACTTACATAATGACATACAGGTCCACCCCCAAACCCTCTCAGACAAAGACAGACCGTCTCTATCTCTTTCCCTCCTTTCAGCTCCGGTCGAGTCGTAAACACCGAAAGGCGCCCGTATAAAACTCCTTTGATTTTGTCGAGCTCGAAATATTACTTTATCTTCTATCACTTAATTAAACTGCAATCTACGGATATAATGGACCAAATAATTACAATGTCCTGGATTTACGAATTCTCATCAATTTTTGTTGGTTCTTGGATAGATAGAGATCGGCATTACTTTTATGGTTGCGATGTGTAATTCACAGAGAATCGTATTAAAAAGAAGATTTGTACATTTTAGTAATATTCCATAGTTTTTTTTTTTACTGAAAATCATTTTTGAATATTAATAAAAATGGTGGGTTAAAATTACCTTATTATTGCAGCATTACCTTGATCCCACAATCACACACGCGCTACCGTATAAAACCACATTTTATTCATAAAGGCAACATGCAAATTTAAATTTTCTTCAATCGTATTACCTGATTTTGACATGTTGAAGCTGTCGAAGCCTACCATGTGCTCAATCCTCGGTATTATCTCCATCCCAGCCAAGTCAGTATCTTTGTTCAGTATTTCCGCGGACAGCTTGAAAGTTATTTCCTGTTCGAGTTGGTTGGGAAGAAAGAAGGCGACTTGAACAGATAAAAAAAAAAAAAAAAAAAACTCGATGAGTATCTTATAACGGCCCAGTGGAAATCAGCCATTGAACACTCGCTTACCGAAGGGCATCTCGTGGCCTCCATTGAGCACCAGTTGAGTGCAAAGAATTGCAAATAAAATAATCATTATAAACACATGCGGTAAACCGTTCTGGTCTAAACCCCCCGGCTATAACAACTGTCGGGCCACACAGAACTGAAATAGATTCCTGAATTGGGACGAGTTATGGACGTTGGCCAAATTTGAGCTACCGATTCTCCTAAGTAGGTGGGGGATATCTTTATTTACCGGGAATTTTCGCCGTATTAATTATTTACTGTGCGAAATAATATTTTCCCCAGCTTAGAAAAGCGAAATTTAGCTGAGCAAGTCAAATAATTTCGAAACTTTACTGCCTTATAAAAATATAATAAAATACGACTTATGGTCCTATGTTTTTGCTTGATTGCTATTAACTCTTTATGATCTAATAACTTCTAAATTTCGGCATAATTAGAGGCCAACACAAATCACAGAAAACTCTAATGTTATTTCGTTAATGGTTAATTTTCTATTTATATTTTTTCAATTATGCCGCCAAACTTTTTTACATTCAATGATTATTTACATGTTTTCCCTTGAACAATAGGTAAAAATTATACTTTTTTTTTTAAATATTTAAAAAATACTGACATCACAACACACCAAGATTAGGTGATATCGTAGAAATTCCAAACTGAAATATGAATTAGAGGCAAATTTTTATTTGTTACATATATTTCATTGTACTTCGTCGAACTGTTTGTTTTGCTTTCTAAAAATATTCCGGATTCAATGTGGAATCAACCAATTTGGCCAGGTTTAACGATAGGAGATTTTTTAAATAAATTGACCAAAAACGGTTTTGGATATTTGATAGCTTTTTCATTTTTATTTTCTTCGTTTTTGTTGTCCTTGTATTTTCATGGATGATTTCTTCTGCGTAGGCATTTTATTTGTACGTATTTTTGATACAACTTGAACAAAAGGATCTTCGGTGAGGCCACAACAGAAACGACAAACTCTTTAAGTCTTTGAGGAGCTTTCGATCATTTTATCGTCATCACCAGAGCTTAATTATTTTAGTAAAATATCCCAGTTAGAAACATGTTATATAATTTAAAAAAAATTATTTTTGTTATTCGATAATTGCACATATTTATACATAAATTAATTGTTCTGTTTTTGTCTGTATTTTTCAGAGCTGCTGAAAACCAGCCGTTGAACCCGAAACACTCGCAAGAATAGAAAAATTAACGCCACTGAACACTTGATTTTATTTCCCATCAACTATCTAAATTTTAAATTTTTGAAGTAGCAACAGCTACGATATTTTTACCCCAGCAAATATTGACAATTTTATGACAAAATTTCTAGTGTACTATGTTACACAAACGGTAAAATTGTTTGACGTGTTTTTCTTTCAATCCTGAGGTAGCCTCGATAATTGCAACACGTCCGCCTGGGGTTCCCCCGAAGTAATTACGGGATCAGAATCAGGTCGTGACAGCTGTGTAGTCGGCAAAATAAGTAAGTACAGAGTGTAGAGGGTGACGTTGGATTGGTCCGAGTACATTGCCTTGTGGTAGTCCCGCTCTCAAAGGGCAATTTCGGAGTACTTCAATCCTCGACGTAGTAAGAAGAATCGTTTGGTGGGAGCAAAGAATTAAGTTTAAGGTAATTGGAAGGATAAGTTTTAGTTTATAAAGGAAAACCTCTGCCACATGCGAAGAAATATGCAGTTTATACTCAAGGGGTGAGGAGGAGTATTGCAGTATTTTAAAAGCCAAGGAGTGTTGCGGAATACACTCAAAGTTGTGACAAATCTAACTAATGCAATCACGATAAAGAATTTTGATTGAAGTTTAATCATGATTGAATAAGTCATGTGTAATTTAATCATGATTTAGTCGCGATTAATTCAATCATGAGGTATGACTAAATCATACAATGATTAATTTACTCACGACCAATTCAATCATGATTAAACATCAATCAAAACTCTTAATCATGATTGAATTAGTCATGGATTACACTTCAATCAAAATTCTGACTCATGATTGAATTAGTTAGATTTTGCCCGACTCTGGCTACAACGACCAACTTACCAAAATCCAACAGACTCCGGATAAACACTTTGAGATGAGAGTCCTGCTCAAGACCAACCTTAAAAAAGTGTTATCATAGACGAATATCAAAGTTACATAATTATTCTACATGTCTATTTTGTTACAGACAAGACCCCCTAGGTGGTGATTATCCAAATAATGTACAAATCTCTCCTTTCAATTGGAATACATTTTAATTAAAAGAAATATTTTTTCCTTTAATCGGTTTTGTAAACATATTTACTTTTCAAAGCGTAGCTTGTTCTAGGAATTTTTATTGTTATTATTACTTGTGATAGTTTTTTTAACGACGTAGTTTTACTTATAATTTTGGAAGAGTGATTTTTGTTAAATCAGGCGTTGAAGGATTTTCATTTTGATGAAATAAATTTCTATTAGAATTTTTTTTTAAAGTGACGAAGTTGTGTATTTTTCATCACTCATTTGAACATGGTTTATCGAAAGTTAGTCATGACTAACTATATTGTGACTAAATTAATCATGCCTCGTATTTAATTATTAGTCGGGACTAATTTAGCCATCAATCACATATGATGACCAATGACTAAATTAGTCTCTTACTACCAATCATACTAACGGTCTGAGTGACATTTCCACCCTGAATACACGTTGAGGAAATATGAGAGTAGGTTGAGGCCATTTTTTGGGGGAATTTTCGGGAGATTCGAGACTTGAGGTCAAGTAAGGCGTTAAGATTCGGATTAAGAATCAAGATACTTTTAACCTCTGAAGAAGTGACTGCTTTGGGTGAAAGAGATGACGAGAGGTTGCCAATGATCTCAGCTTCGATATTAGTAGTATCGGGATCGGGTTGGAAGTGGAGGATTGGATGTTTCACGAAAGTTTTGGGCGAAAGTGTCGGCTTTAACGGGCATGACCCAAGACCTATTATTTCGATGATGGAATGTGATGTAGGGTGTTTTTGTCGATAATTCGAAGATCTATCCGAGGTGGTTAGGTTAGAAAGTTATGAACTAAATGTTTTGTGGTGACTAACGTTGTTTACAATAACTAGCTGTGAACGTTTCCGCAGTCACAAGGCCAAATCTCTGCTGAAAACAGGCTTGAAAGAATTTGTATATAATCTTCGAGTCGACTGATAAATGTTCACCATCATACGGCTTGGGACGGTTTGGGAAAAATAAATGAAATAAATGAACACATGTGGCAGTTCTCTTTTTGTTATCATACCATACAATTTTGTTGTTTTTACCCTCATGGCCTCATCCGGAGTATTTCCTCTTGCGTTTGTCACCGGTTGCATTCAACGTAGCATCGATTTTATGAGGTTTTGAATGTTCTATTGTGGAATATTTTCATATACATTCAACACCGTCTATAACGATCTTTGGGTGAATCCCTTTCACTCGAAGCAAACAAATTTCGTGAGTTGTGTAAAAATAAAAACAAGAAAGAATATTTATAATTAAAAAAAAAAAATTATGAAAAGGAATTCTTCTGCCACAAAGGTCGTGAAAAATAATATATTCGGATACTATACGGATAAATAAAATATACGTTAAGTACAGACATACAAGATCAACTCCTTGCCATTAAAACTGAAAAAAAAAATGTGTGTTCGATTAAAAAAATGAGAGACAGTCCTACCTCGTCCATTGATAGCTCAGCTCACCTGACCGATCCTGCTGTAAAGGATTAGCTCATCCTTTGAAATAAGCTTCCGTTTTTGAAAATATTGTTATACCTCATATTTAATTCCTAAATTATCTGGCATAACTGGGCGACTTTTACCCTCTTTGACAACTCGTCCCAAAACGGGGATATTGTTTTAGACAGGGGTTAAAAAATTAATTCTTTTAGATTCAAACTTCTTTAAATATGTAGAGGTTAGTTACCGTTAATCGATAATTATTCAAATATCGTGAGATGCGGTCTGGTGTGATGTAGGTTTCAGAAAAACGTTTTCTTTATCGTGCCAACGTTTCGATCTTTATTGAGATCATCTTCAGGGCTCAAAGTGTTTGCCTTCTGTGTACTTGCGCTATTCTTACACACTTGGGCACTCTTAACACGACGCACAAGAATGGCCCAATTACACAGAAAACAAACACTTTAACAAACAAGATTCTTTAATACAATTTATATATGTAGAGAGAGAGAGAGAGAGAGAGAGAGAGAGAGAGAGAGAG
>CM077105.1:11364709-11390924 GCA_039619505.1 Cimex hemipterus
AGAGAGAGAGAGAGAGAGAGAGAGAGAGAGAGAGAGAGAGAGAGAGGCCTGCTTGAACGTACGAAAAAAAATATTGCTAGTCTGGCGCTCTCAACATGACACGCAATTGGCACAATTACACAGAAGACACATTGAGTCCTGAAGATGATCTCAATTAAAGATCGAAACGTTGGCACGATAAAGAAATTTTTTTCTGAAAGGTACATCACACCAGACCGCATAGCACGATATCTGAATACTTCTTTAAATATTCACTACAAACATTGAATTGATTCGCGTTCTACCTAGTCACCACAGATCCTAGCTGGGTGGCGCCTTGCATTGTCATACATAAAATCTAAACGTCGTCAATTTGGTGGTTTATAGGGAGCCCATTCTTCTGATAACACATCTTAAACGTATCGCGCAGCTGTTAGGGAATCGTTCATGAAGATGAAGTTTGAACGACTTTCCATTGAAATTTCTCCCCAAATTAATATAATAAATAAAATACAAATAAAAATGCTGGGGATATATCTCTCTCCTGTTCTCCAAACCCTCTCTGGGCCGTCGAAATGTCTCGTACAAAACAATGACTCATCTGAAAACAAAATTTTAGTTCCTCTTCATTTTCCCTCATCCGAATTAGTTCACAGCTTATAAATTACACAACGTTCGTGCTACCGTCCAAATAGTCTGTTGCCTACCCGCAGATTGTGCCAATCCTTCGTTCTTATAACTTTTATACCTAAACTCCATTTGAGATCTCATTCCACTGTTTAGCGGAGCCATCGCGTTTTAGACATAATAGCTACCGTTCTTGAACAAGATGTGTATTCCTAGAAGGGAAACAAGTCTTTGATGGAATATGGCACTTGGAGCTCCTTTGGGACCTTAACAACGTTCTCCCATTTACCTGAAACCTAATCCAAAAATCTGACGGATAGTTTCAAGTCATCAGTGGCCTTTTTTATCAGCTGGGTGTCGCAAATGTGCAGGGGTACGACAAGGAAGTATCTTAGGACCCATCCTCTACATGGTTTATACCGAAGATATTCCTTCTCTTTTTCAAACGATCCTTGCCACCTATGAGGATGATACAGCTAATAAAGCCCTGGCCTCCAAAGCCATGTCACAACCCTTGAGCAGAGATTCAAGCGGAGGGAGATGATAAAACCCACAAAAATGTGAAGATGTCCACTTTCACCCTTCTCCCTTCGGAGAAAAACACGAGAATCGAAAAAAAGAGCTAAACAGACGATCCAAACTTCTTAACATAATTCTGGATAAACTATGAAAAATGACTTTACAAAATAAACGACTCATTTATATAACTATTTTGGAACCAACTTGGACATACAACATCGAACTTTGCGGTTAAACAAAACATTTCAACCTACAAAGTATTCAATCCTTGCAACCAAAAATCCTACGAACAATCATTAATGCTCCTTTTTATGTATCTAATCTTACCTTCACAATGACCGTAATATCCTTATCCAATATATTTTTAAAGTAGT
Organism: Cimex hemipterus; assembly: GCA_039619505.1. Taxonomy (NCBI): domain Eukaryota; kingdom Metazoa; phylum Arthropoda; class Insecta; order Hemiptera; family Cimicidae; genus Cimex; species Cimex hemipterus. Next base: position 11,366,209 of record CM077105.1, read on the forward strand.
GAAAAACCAAGGAGAAGAAATTTCGCAAGGGTTGCCACAGAAGGGTTCGGGTCCTATCAATGTTGTAGCAGCCCTTTTTCTTGCGTGTCTTCTTTCTGGTTGCCTTCTACTCCCATGTGTCCTAGGACCGAGCAGAGGCGTACCTAATAAGTTTAATTTGGTTTTGCAGTTCAAACAATTTTTGCACTAATCATCAACTTTGATGGCATGGTAGCTATGTTTTTGTACCCTTTAGTCTAGCTGAATGGAGTACATCTCTCGGTAGTCTCTTGAGTAACCTCCAGTATCTCGGTAGAAGATTTGGCTTTTTAAGATAGCCTATTTGAAACCTATTTGAAAAAAATCAATTCTCACTCTAACTAACGCAATTACAATAAACAAAAAAAAGTGCATCTGCAAAACTGAAGCAGCAAGAATAAGCCGTCCGAATTGATCGGATACTCAATAATTTTTCGAGGAAGTTAAAAATCTAGATTAAAGAGAGTGATTTTTGCTTTTTCTATTTTTAATTGGAGTGTCGCTCATTTCTAGAGTTGGCCAGGTGTGATGGACTGGAGGAAAAAGCGGAGAAATTATAATTGGCGTCGGGTTTTCTGAATCGATCCAATTTATTTTCTTTTCAAGGGAAGGAAGGGATGGGCTTTAAAAGTTGGTGAAGGTGATTGGAAGAGATTAAGAATTGAGTTATTAAGGATTCAGGTGAGGGGGCGAAGGCGGGCAAGAGAGGTCGAGGAATTCGGTAGACGGGAATTATACGACGGCCTCCCCCCCCTCGACGTTTCGCTTCATCAAATTTTCATCCAGCCTTTGGAATTAAACGGGGCGTGAGAATAGAAATTGACTCGGACAAATAGAAAAGAGAATGTTTATTCATTGACAGCCGTACGAGTAGAAACGGAACGAGACATATTTCGCTCGCCCCCGAGTGAAAAACGGTCCTCCTCTTCCGTGAAACGTACTGGCTTTGAAACGGCTCCGCAATTCAGGGCGAATTTTATTTCGAAATAAAACGCCTCGTGCAAAGAAAGCTGTAAACAGTAAAAGAAACATTTTAGTGACATTTCATATCAAAAATTTATTAATAGTTTAGTCAAAATAAGAAAAAAATAACAATAATCCAAGAATGTTAACAATTTTGATAGTGTAATTTGATCGTTACCGATCAAGTGATAAAGTTAATTGTTTCGAATTGAGTTTTTTTGTTTAGTCCGACAAATCCTTTATATTTTTAATTAATTTATTTTTTACGAGGGTTAGCACCAGCAGAGATCATATCAACCCTCAAGGTGCCGGTGTTTTTGAGAAAAGTTCGTTTGTAAGTTTCTCGGTTCGAATGCGGGCCGCTGGATTCGAACCCGGGACCTTTACCTTTCTGTGATGAGTACCATGTCAACGCCTGAACCGTTGCGGCCACCGACATCCCCCGATTATCCTTTTGTGAAAATTCCCTTTTAAACCAAAGAAATTAAGAAATATGAGTGAATAAACCTCAACCGTGCAACCAATTAATTAATCTGGCTTATTTATGTGTTAGATGGCTGATGGTTGGTTTTTGTAAAAAGAAATCCTTGTGTATAATAACATTTTTTAACCATTGGTTCAAAAGACAAAATTATTTCATTCAATTGATTATTCACTTTATGTTATTGGCTATATTGACAAATTCTTTATTCAACCTAAACCCAATTTAGTTTGTTTTACACAAACATAAAAAAAAAAATTACCAAGTGCACCTACCAAAGGCACAATTGGAAAAGAAAAAGGCTAACTTTGTATAAATGAAAGTGAAATGTTTATTATTTAATGTTACGTTTTTCTTCAGAAGTTCTGACACTGAACAAGCCAGTTTTTAAAAACGTCGTTAAGCGGTTTGTGGTACGAAAATTCTTCAACGTTTAGTATTAGGAATGAGCTCAAGACAAAAAAAAGTCAATTTAATCAAAAATACTATTCCAAATCTTTTATGATGTAATGTGATTTTTTTTGTAATTTTAAGCTTTCCCCGACTGGAAATTATTCAAGAAATGTGCGGTGATTAGTGACCGTTAATCGATAATTATTTAGAAATCGTGAGATGCGGTAGAATATATCTATCTACAGATGATGTAGAAATATTTCGGTTGAATATATAAAAAAATATATTTTGCATTGAATAAATTCACTTTTTTCCAAATCCTACATTTATTTGTTAAACTTAAACAATGTTTGTAAATCTCGGGCCCTGAAGATGATATTAATAAAGTTCGAAACGTGGAACGATAAAGAAAATATTTTTCTGAAACTTACATCACACCAGAACGCATCTCACGATTTCTAAATATGTACTTATTCAAGAATTTATGATAGCTCTGTAATCATAAAAAAGGCATTATAAGCTGCCGTGATAGAAAAATCCTTGGTGTAACGACTTAGATTTTAATGATCGGACAAAAAGAGTCGATCTCGAAGTTTAGTAATATTTCACTTTGCACATTTCATTTCAATCAAATTTGCCTCCATTTAATTTTGTGTGAACTATAAAGTTGGTGACAACCGTTTTCCTTATGGTATGGCTATTAAACTTTATCTCAGCAGTAGTTTTGAAAGTAAAATACCACCTTAGCTCAAAGGCAAAAAATAAGTCTTACCCTACGCTGCTTATCGTCATAAACTACAACTTTTTCCAGTCGCGGCATATTCGTTCGAAAATTATACGACTAATAATAAAATTATAAAAAAATATATTTTTGGTTTTTTAAAAAGTTTTTCAGTCCTCAAAGGAAGAAAGAAAGGCGAAATTTGCACGATTGAAGGTGGAAAGTATATCGTTTCCTTCAAATCAATAAAATTAATAAAGAATTTGTAGACGTAACCAATGACATTAAGTAAATAGTTAACTGAGCTGCATATTTTTTTTAAATTTAATGTTAGGAAAAAAACATTTGTACGGACAATTATTCAGAAATCGTGAGATGCGGTCTTTTCTTTCCCGAACTCATAGTCGGGCTGACAAGAGGATCTTTAATGTCCGAACCTACGCTAAACACTCTTACCGGACAGTCCGATTCTGAAAGTGAGAGCTGACGCACCATCACCGTAGCTTCACACCCCGAAGGGCTACAACAATCATGCTCCCACCTCGTCAGAATGGTTAATATTGCACGCAAGGCCAGTTGACCGAAATTCATAAGCCCGATCACCCGCGTACTCCCTAGATAAAGAAGGCGACTCTATCTCTCTGAGTGTAGAGGCTCCTTTAGTGTAGAAACTTCCGGGAACGTCCCGACAACGGTTTCGGATTTAAGTGAGATTGCTACCCACCCCCTAGGTGAGCACTGTCTACGGTCAAAGGTCTCTCACCGCGCTAAGCCTACACCTGCTACACGCATTCGAGGAACGCCATAGGCCAATCCTAGGTGGTCGGATCCGGTACCACGCCGGTCATACGCATAGGACACGCAATCCAGACAACCGCCGATTCACTACCCGCACCTAGCACTCGTCCACGCAATCGAGGGGTGAGGTGCGGCCTGGTGCGATTAGGTTTCAGAAAAATATTTTCTTTATCATATCAACGTTTCAATCTTTATTGAGAACATCTTCAGAGCCACTAGACCGCAGGTCACGATTTCTGAATAATTACTGACTTACGGTCACTAATCACCACACATTTGATGGTCGTTTCGAGAATTTAACTATTAATTTTTTTTACACACATGTTGTTAATTTATAAATTCATTTTTTTCACTCCGCTTGACCAATTGATACATTACAATTAAATATGGTTTTTAGTTGAGTTGAAAAAAGTTAATGGCACGAGCGGGATTCGAACCCACGATCTTCGGCTAGATACGCCGCTGCTCATAAGTTGAGCTATCGTGACCTCTATCCACTGGAGCACTAACTTCCCATCTCAACCGCACCTTTTTTAAAATTTTCCCTCCTTTTTTTCAAATGTCAGCGACAAATGACATGACGACGGAGAGCTTTAGTGAAGGTGTACTTCATTTAAACTTATTAAATTTATTAGTTTTCATCGTCCTCTTAACCAATTAATTAAAATCTTTAGTTGAGAAAAAAAGTCAGCGTCACGAGTGGGATTTGAACACAAGATCTTCGGCTAGCTCAGATACGCCGCTGCCCTACCACTTGAGCTATCGTGACCTCTATCCACTCAGACAACTTCTCTCAACCTCACCTTATAAGTTTTCCCTCCTTTTTGCCATTTTTTAATTTATAAGATATTACCGTCTCGATTTTTGCACTTTTTCCTGAGTTGACTATTTTGACGGCATGTATAAATACAGTTTTGGAGGATTTCTTTTTTTCCTTCTAAAGTTGTTTTATTTAAAACATAGAATTTTTAAGAATAATCCGTTAAATTAAAACACTTTTTCAAGAAAAAATACATACAAAATATGCAAAGAAAAAGGCTTTTGCCTGTAATAATGTTTTGTTTAAGGACCACAACATGTCTTCGAACAGGCAAACAAAAAATTTGCAAGCTTCATTAACTAACTACAGAATTTTTTTTTCATAAACGTGGCACTAACATTTATTTAAAAATAAATCGCTTAAAGTTTGAAAAATTACCTACTAGCTTATTTTGGAGGAATGTCCTCAGAGCTCGTACTTCCAAATCTTGTGTATTATATGGTAATTCTGTATGTATATTATATGTGGTATTTTGTTAGATTTTTATGCTTTAATATGTTTTTATTGTATAATTTTTCTAATTATTTCAAGCGAAAAATAGTGTATTACCTTTTCTCTAACAGCAACTTTCCTGATGTTCCACAAAAATTCAATTATTACTTGTACGAACGCGCAGGCACAACCGACCAACAAGACGAGAAAGATTCCTCCGACGTTGTCCATACCCAATTCGTCAGATTTGTGGCCGGTATCGTCCTTTGAAAATGACGGGATTAAAATTTAAAAAATAAGATCGATAGTATTGAAATGAGACATACCCTGCACTTTCCGACTTTCCACCACTTTTCTTTGATCTTGGCCAGTTTTCCGGATTCTTGCATCTTCAGGACGGCGCCGCTTATCGCGATCCTGTATGGCGAATCTGTAAGGAGGAGAGAAGTTATGGATTTGTCGAGAAATTACTAAAGGGTTTTCTTACTAAACGGCATGGCGATTCCGTAGTCTTTTGAATCCAGGAGCCCACCGACCTGCGTCAGCTCGCAGTGTTTTTCCATTTGGTACTCGATCGTCGTTGACTCCATGAAAAACGCGTATTTCCTTTTGCTCCTCAGCACCCTGTCGACGCCCTCTTCGTTGTTCTTGACGAAAACCGTCGGCTTTGACGACTCCATCTGGTTCCACATGCGTTTATAAAGCGAATCGTTACTATTCTAAAAAAATAAATTAAAAAAACATGAATACGCAAAAACAAAGGAGATTTCATTAAAATTGAATAAAACCTTGAAGAAATTCATGCTAGCACCACCTTCCATGACGCCATACTTTATCTTGCTGCTGCTCGCCAAGTCAGAGACGGATTTGATCGTCCCTTCCATTCTCACGTAAGTTAGGAAAGCCGTTAAGTTCGCGGTATATGAAGAAATCATGATTAACACGAAAAACCACCACATGCTTGCCACGAGTCGAGTCGAAAGAGCCCTGAATAAAATAAAAATATATAAATATATTTTTACTAAACAAAAAAAAATTCTATTAGATTACTTCTTATTAGATTATTTTTATACTAGTTATTTTTGTACCTGGTACTTATGTCCGAACCTTGCTGCATGAGAGATCCGCAGTTATGCCAAATTACATTCTGCATGGTTAAATTGTTCTCGAGCTCAGTGGGGCAAAGCTTGCAAGGGTGAGGGTTCCTCCATTCATGAGGGGTTATCCTGGAATTCAGAGCGGTCGGCATTTTTTAAAAGAAAATTAATTTGTTATAAAAAAAAATAACAATTCTTCTGTAGGTCGTAAATAAGTTCCCCATTTAAGCACCTAACCAATTTCCACCGTTTAAATTTACCTAATTGTATAAATTATAAATTTACGAAAAACAGAATTTCACTTAAGCATTTTTCATCGAAATTTAGTTCGTTTCTAAAAGTTATGTTAAAATGGTTCAACCAAGTACAAACAGATTCGATGACACAGGCCAATAACATTTATTATTTTTTTTTTAAAAAGGAACCAAGGACAATCGAGTCATATATCACTGGATGGTCAAATGAGTATATATTCCGCCATGGGTCCTTTCACTTACTCATTCACACAGACGAACAACTATGTACATATACACATACATTACATACAATACATTATATAAATTTACAATATTTACACTCTAAAGGTTGGTAAACAACCCAGTTTACCTTAAAAATCGCAACAGGAGACCCAAAATCCACTCTCATGCCCAGCAAATCTTTTTATATCCGGTGCCTACAGGCTCCTTATACCCTGCCTGCCACTACCCGACCAATGTGACACACTGAGCAACTTTTCTCTACAAGCGGGACAACTGCATGTGGTTTGCCTTAAAACGGGATGTGCCAATCAATCGTTTGTCGCCTATCCTCGAACAGACGAGCAAGATTCTTTGAGTTTTAGACCAATGGTGTTCTTCTCGGACAAGCACATTTACGCCAACATCTTTTTTTCATCGCGTTCTGTACTGCTTGTAAAGCTTCAAAGTGTCGCGGTGGTTCTTCCTGGAGGCTCACGTATTGCTTAGCATGTTTCTCATTTATGTATTTTACATTAACGATTAACGATTCATACAGATTTTGGGCTGAATCATATCATGAATTTTTGTTGGATTAAAACTGACAGTACAAAAGCGAAACTCTTTCTCGAAGTTTCCATGGTTAAGGAATTAAATCTGTTCTAAATTAGTGGTCCGACTAGGACCACAACTTCCAGAAAAACTGCCTCAATGCACCTTAGTGCAGCCAAAGATCCATTCTGCTCAGTGATCAGTTTGCTACGGAAATCAACGTTGATTCCACCCCATACCACTGGCTGTCTTTGAAAAGGCTAATACTAAGACATGGCACATGAAGCAAAGTTCTTCAAGTCTCCTACACAGGTCTCTGTCATCTGATTGCCATAAACCAAACCAACACTCATCTATGAAGAGAATAGTCTCTTATTGATCAAGTGGCCAACGGTAGATTTAAAGAAAATTACATCCAGGAGAGATACATATTTGCGAATAGTCGCCAGCGTACTCGATTCCTGAGTAGTAGAGAACGAGATGCGGGACGTCTAGAAATTAGGCAATATTCACGAAGCCTTCTGATGTTGATGATGAACACACCGTTTGGAGTTGACTGCCTATCGAGGAAACTATTAAATTAAACTGTAGCGCGGTATGAACAATAAAACTATCGTCTCTAGCAGTCGACCACTTTCTCCTTTTTGATTGAGACTTTCGGTACCCCTAAACGAAGTACACCTCGTGGATGGTAGAGCGCGGCACACTGGACATGGGCTATATTATGGACGCTACACGTCAGCCAATGGTCAAAGCGTTTGTCCGAGTGGGGTCGTTGGACTCAAAACAGCATTTAAGATATTTTTATTTTAAATTTTAGTTTTTTCGTTCGTCAATGAAAACAATTAAAAAACCAATTAACTCGACAAGTTGACTCCGGAAAGGATGAAATTGAACTAATATCCTTTATTTTTAAACTAACGAGTGTAAAAGGATTAATCTATCAGAAAATACAAAAAAATATGAATGCAAATATAAAAGCACGTAATTAAAGTAGTTTCGATTTTAAGGAAGTATTAATTCCCAAGTTTTCGTGCTCCTTGACCAATTAATATCTTACAATTTATTAAAGTTTTTAGTTGAGACAAAAAATGTTAGTGTCACGAGCGGGATTCGAACCCACGACCTTCGGCATGGAAAATGGCAAAAAGGAGAGAAAATTGAAAAGGTGGGGTTGAGATGGGCAGTTAGTGTCCGAGAGGGTCGTGCTCTCAGCTCTTTATCCCCCCCCCCAATATAGCGTGTCTCTTTTCCTTTGGGCCCAACCCTGAATTCCGAGAACGGAAAATAACGTCCGAGAGGTTTTTATGATTGGACCTGACCACATTTTTTTAATTTGTCGATCAGGCACGCGTTTTTTTGATAAACGAATTTCCAATAAACCAAAACAAGTGGAGGGACCAAAATATTAATTAAATTTAAATCTTTTATTATATTCGCCAATTTCGTGGTCCGCTTGACCAATTAATATATTACAATTAATCAAGGTTTTTAATTGAAAAATGGAAAAAAGGAGGGTAAATTCAAACGGTGTGGTTGAGATGGGATGTTGGTGTCCGAGTGGATTCAGGTTACGATAGTTGAAGTGGTAGAGTGACCGAAGGTCGTGGGTTCAAATCCCGCTCGTAACACTGATGTTTAACTGAACTAAAAAACTTAATTAATTGTAACATATTAATACTTAGTTACAATGGAAAATAAACTGATAAATACAAGTGACCGGTTTTTGTCATATAATATCGAAATCAGGATTTAGATCTGTATTCTATCTTTGGTTACTCATAATTTATACTTGTTCACAAACTTTTTTTTACAAATCACTGTTAATGCAATGTCTAGAAGATGCATCCTTAACTTAAAATAATAAACAGTTATATATACTTTTTTTTTCTGGAGGTACAATTTACAAAACCAGTTAGTGATTAATGTTTTTTATGATTGCATGATGTTGTTTATTAAAAAAAAATTAGAAATCAAACAAAAGCATAGCTATTTTTACAACGTAACACTTATTTTGTAACATGCTGATCAGTTTTTGTTCTTGTTATTTGTTAATTTGTAAAACAATGTTTTAAAACATAACAGGCAAAAGATTTTAATTTCGTCAGTTCAGATTCCAGATGAAAACTGATTTTTGTTTTCTCCGTCTTTGAGGCGTTTATAATTGATTGATTATTCAGTGAAACTTACCTCTCCTCACGGACTGTCGTCGGTCGAAAAACGGCAGGATGCTGAAGGCCTCAAAGGTCCCAAGCAACGTAAACGCTTTATGTTAGATTACAAAAGCCAATTAATAACATTTAAAGTTAGCTGGTGGAAAGTTGTTTACATGTTTACAACTTAAACTAGAATAAACAAAGTGTTGTAAACGGCACCTAATAACAAGTTTAACGTTGAAATATGATGGGATACTGAAGGAGGAACGATTAATCACGACGTTTAGATTGTATGTTATTCACTTATTGTTATTGCAATGAAGGGCAGTGTGTTTTCTCAATTGGAAGCTACCCGGTCGTTATAGAAAGTTTTAACTTTAAAAGAAAAAAAAGAAAAAACTCACCTGGCAAGAAAATACAAAAGGAGAGAAACGGCGAGATACGCTGTCGCCATGCATATCCAAACGTCAAACGATAAGGGTTCGGAGAAGGAAAAAAGGGTCGGCGGCTGCTTGGCAGGCTTGCTGAACAATATGCTAATTCCTAATAAAGTAGTGAACGAGTTAAAGCAAAAAAAGAAAAAAAAAAAAAAAAACAAGAAGAGAAATTAGAAAAAAGTCTTACCCAAGCTCATAAATGGCATGGTAAAATCGACCACGCTCCTCCTGTCATAAGTAATAGTGAGATCGCAAATTGCTAGATCAGCCCTCTGAAAAAACGGAAAAATAAAACGTTTTATCCTAATTGATTTACACACCTGTTCTACAAAACGCATATTAAAAAGAAAAAAATTAAAGCAATTTATTACAAACGTCCGCGTATATTATAATGTATATTATAAAACTCATAACAATATAACCTAATTATATTATATCAGCAAGTATTTATTATTATTTAATGCAAACTAAGACATATTATACATAAATAAATAATTGTAACTCTGATTATGACTTTGGTGGTAATTTCATTTTTTTAAATTTTATTCAAGCTTGTTGGTTTTGTTCAACTAAATCGCTACCTTCTCTAGTTTTCGTCGTCCGCTTGACCAATTAATCTTTCAATTATTATGCAAGTATAAAAAAACCCACGACATTCGGCCACGCCGCTACTCTACCACTTGAGCTATCTTGACCTCGATCCACTCGGACACTAACTTCCTATCTCAACCCCACCTTATGAATTTTCCCTCCTTATTGCCATTTTTCATGGTCGTGACACTGACTTTTTTCTCAACTAAAACCTTAATTAATTGAAAGATATTAATGGGTCAAGCAGGCCACGAAAACTAATGAATTTAATATGTTAACATGAAATATATCTTCACTAAAGCTCTCCATGCCCATTTCATTTGTCGCCGAGAAACAAACAAGATCACGCGACATTTGAAAAATGGCAAAAAAAGGATAGAAAATGAGGAATCCAGAAAGGTGGGGTTGAAATGGAAATTAGTGTCCGACTGCATCGAGGTCACGACAGTTCAAGTGGTAGAGCAGCGGCGTATCAAGGTCGTAGGTTCGAATCCCGCTATTGTCACTGACTTTTTTTATCTCAACTAAAAACCTTAATTAATTGAAAAATGTTAATTAGTCAAACAGACCACGAAAACTAGTGAAGTTCTCCAGTAAGTTTTCGTTTTTTTTTGTCCCTTGTGGATAAAGTCATGCTTGTTTCTAATGTGTTTGGTTCCTGATTATGATGTATTAAGTGCGCGGGGTAATTTAATTTCTCAGCGACACTGAAGATCTGCGAGGTTTTGGGAAGTTATCGTCCGAGTATGGAACAATTGATAGTTACTTCTTTTAACTACTGAATTTTTTATCTCAACTAAAAACCTTAATTAGTTTTTGGTTTTGTTCAACTAAATCACTACCGTTTTGTAAATGAGGGCTCTATTCACGGATTTGTTTTCCGATTTCAATCATTAAACGTTTATTGTCAGGTTGAAGGAGCTGCAAACACTTCTCCCGAAATTACAATTCATGCCGAAAGACGTGTTATAACTAAATCCTTCAATTCATGATGACGGTTTAATGCTTGAAATCGGACGGTTGTAAACAACAAATCTGTGAATAGAACCATCACTTACAAAAAAAAGTGAATATTCATACTCACCCCGGTTTCATCGTTTCTACTAAAACAACTTTCTTAGATGATATTTTCATGAGTTTCAATTCGGGCCTTCATCAAAGCTTTTGTTCAACATAAATAAAATTGTATCAATATATAAATATATCAAATGAAAGTTTGATCCATTTATAAGTTGAACTGGCATTGGGTCCATTCGCTCCCAAGTTAGTTGAACTAGTCAAAAGCGTGGGTGATAAGATCTTCTGTAGGGGTCATATGACCCCTAAAGAAGATCTTATCATCCACATTTAATTTGCTGCAGGTCGATAAACATCCAAAACTACTTAGCGTTTCGGCATTCTGCCATCTTCTGTGAGGAATTCTATTTCACGTAGTCCGTGAAGTATGTTAGAGATGAAAACCGTTCTTTTCAAAAATCGGATTAAAATCACTCAATGAAATAAATAAGATTTTTTGTCATGGCTCACCGCTCGAGCTCAACGAATTTATCTTGCAGCAATTCCATGCGTAAACTTTGGCTGGTTTTTCGTACGCCAGCACCACGGCCAGTGGTAAAGGCTCAGTATCTGAATTACAAAAGTGTTACAGTAATGGAATGATATACGATAATTACTCACTGAAGATGGCGCAATGAAGAAACATTTTTGAGTAGTTCAATAAACCCAACAAGTGGCCCAATGGTATGGGTATGGGTTCTCCGATTCGCAGACCAACATCAACTCATTTACCAGTTGTGTATAGAAACCCAATCGAATCAAATAAATTTTTGACGATTTTTTATGCAATCTAAATAGAGATTGTCCGTAAAATAATGATGATCCACGAGGTTTACACTGGTAGCAAGAAAGCAAAAAAAAAAAAAAAAGGAAAATATAGTAGGTAGCTTAAAATCTGGTTTATTGTTGTTTAAGATGACGGTTCATATCCGGCATTAAAGCAATACTGTAACTAGACAACACTCTTTACATCACCGGCTTACCTCGCCCTGCTTATAACCCTAATGCTCACCTTCCGTCTATAATATTTTACAAACAACTTTATAATTTAAGGTCAAGGATGTCAAAGAATATTGGATGCTGGTGATTCAATTTTTAAAAAATATACGACCAAAAGTAACTTTTTCTAAATTTCTTGGATTGCTCATTTTGAAAATTTCCTTAATTCTTATTTGAACTTCCCCTTAGATTATACTGTTTGAAAATAATCTAGATGAATTTTTTACCACATATAAATCTAAAAGGTCATGCAGGGGGCCGCGGCAAAACGGTTAAGGCGTCAGACTCTCGGCTAGTAGATCCCACGGTCGTGGGTTCCATCCGCCAGTCGCCTCTGGTATTTTTCTGACGCCTAATGGGACCGGTGGCCGCAATTGAAAGAGATTCGCACGGCATGCATCAATGGACCATCAGAGCGCGACCCGATCTTAGCGACCCTGGATTTGGCCCCGACCCCCTTCAAAATAAGTTTCTTCGATGGAAGAATACTGGTACAACGGGGGCTCAAGTTCACATTTGTGTTGCAAGCCCCCAAAAATATGGAGCCGGGGATAAAGTACTTCTCCAGTGCCTGGTATTCATTGTAAAAAAATAAAAAATAAAAATAAATAAAATAAAGCACCATGGCTTTAGCTATGAGTTTTAAAAATTCGCGCCAGGTTTTTTATTGAAAAAATGATTATACTTTACAGTTTTATATTTAACACTGTTGAAGTTCTATCCCTCTTATTGGAAATTATTTATCCTTTATACAAATAGGGCGAAGTTAATGGTTCTAGTAACTACCACAGTATTTCGTGTTTTAACGCTTCCCGAAAGGGGTGTCGGTGGCTAGAACGGTTTAGGCGTTGACACGGAGCTCATCGCAGTAAGGTAAAGGTCCCGAGTTCGAATCCAGCGGCCCTGCATTCGAACTCGACACACTTAATCGTGGACTTTTTTCAAAACACCGTCACCCTGAGGGTCGATATAGCCTCTGCTGTTCCAAACACTCGTAAAAAAAATGCTTCCCTAAGATTTTCTCCGACCCCTTGAACAGGTTGTCGAATGCAATTGCTTTTTAAATGAGTTCCAGTCAGGCTTCTGAAAAGGATATTTGTCCAGACATCTTTTCGTTTTCATTGGAAACGTTCCTGCCGAGTCGATTGGCTTAAGAATTAAGCCTAAAAATAAGGGAGAGTAAAGCAAGAAAATATATCTTCACTCTAACAAATATTGCTAATCGTTAAAAACATAAAAAATTATTTATTTATATATTTAACTTTGTCTGACGCCAGTAAAATGGAGAAGGATTGACCGAAATTTTTTAAAAAATTCTATTGAATGAAGCCAAAAACGGTTTTTGCGTCCTATCTCTAGAGTGCAAACCGAAAAAAACACTTGAGGAATATGGTTATGTGGGGCAGAATCGTGCATCTTCACATAAACTTCTGTGCAATTGAACATGACTACAAAATAAATATAATGAGGCAGTATATGAATGAATGAAGAACTTAAAAAAAATTTGTATACATAAGGAAGTACAAACCAAACCAAAATAAAAACAGTTCTTAAACAGATTACTAAATCGTCTGTTGAAGGTGGTGGCCAGCTGAGATTCCTTGAATAAAATATAAAAAATGCTCAAATATCGGATAAAGTCGGCAAAGTGACTTAACGTAGGTCATTCGCTCAGTGTAAAGGAAACATCTTTTTTAATATACTTTTGTGTTTAAATAATGAAAACAATCACCAAGGATGAAATAGGATTCTGATAAAAAGCGTATAAAACGAATTTCTCTTTATAAATTCAATACAACTTATTGTTCGCTTAGGGTTAAAATTAAACACAAAAAAAAACAACTCCATTTGATTATAATCCACACGAGGGGATTAACACGATACTCCTGGATCCGGTTCTCACTTATTTCACTCACATTCTCGTAATCCAAAACCGGGGCATTTATTTGAACAGCCGCCGGGCTGCTGAGAGAATCTGATACGACATCGAAACTGTTTTTGTTTCGAGGGAAATCTTATTTCTGTGTCAAGGTTCCCCTCGACGGGAACCAAATAGGAATCTGGGCCTCGGTGAAGATAAATCCTCTCAAATGAAATCTGTCAATCGTTGTTTTATACAGACTTGAGGTGGAAAAAGAAAACTGGGTCGTGAGGGATTTCGCAACAAAAAAGAATCTACCTAATAAGACAATATGTACTAACTTGTTTTATAACATTTCGTTTTCACAATTAACATCTAAAAATCTAATTATCATAACTACAATAAACCAAAGTTGATGGTATCAATTAAAAGCATTTATCCTTAAGCCAATTTAATTTGTTATGCCAATAAGAATGTGACTTGGTTAAAATATTTAGTTGAATATATACAACAATGGACGACTTTATTGGAATGAAAAAATTGGTGAACTTTTTACTACCTGATTCATTAAAACAGCCTCTTAGGCACAATTAACGTCAAATATTCGACTTTCACCCTGAAGGGTTGTCACTAACCGACGTGCTGACCCTAGGGCTCGACTCCTCCCGGCAGTTAACCTTTAAAGCTGTCAATCTAACCTGATATGCGAGAAGGCCGCTAGGTTTAATCAAAGATTTTCCACTCACTCAATTACACTTTGAGTGAATACAAACACTTTGATTAAACCTAAAATTTCTGTATTGTGTACATCAGTTTATAAATTTATATTCATATGTTATATGTATTTATATAATTTAAACAATGTTTATAAATCTTAGGCTCTGAAGATGATCTCAATAAAGATCGAAACGTTGGCACGATAAAAAAACTGTTTTCTGACGCCTGGTGTGACCTACCAGACCGCATCTCTCGATCTCCAAACAATCATTAATTGATGGTCACCAAATACCACAGATTTCCACAGATTAAAATTAAAGTAGAGTTTCTAGGAGCGAAGAGAGATTAGTTTCTCTCGAATTATTATTTAGAAATCGTGAGATGCGGTCTGGTGTGATGTAAGTTTCAGAAAAACATTTTCTTTATCGTGCCGAAGTTTCGATCTTCATTGAGATCATCTTCAGGGCTCAAAGTGTTTGTCTTCTGTGCGGTTGTACCATCCTTACGTGTCGTGTTGAGAGTATTGTGCCATAGGTATAAATTATTACGATCGAAAAGTGAGTCAAATATTAAATCAATTTCTGTTGTTTCTTGGTTATTAAAACATGTAACAAATAACACGATCAGGTTGAACTATGTCGATGTCCAGGGGGGGGGGTTAACTTACAGTTTGTGAAGATGTAATAGCAAAATCTCATTTTCTGATGTAGGATGAAAGAGCTTAGGAAATAATAATTAGCAAAAATTAAACCATAGACAGATTGCCTCTTTGTGCAACTCAAGAAAATTTCACTTAACGAACCGGCTTTTCTTGAGGTCGGGCTAACTTCAAAGGGAAGCTTTGTGAGATTTGACAAATGGCAAAATATCCGTGAGACTTTCTTCCACTTCGCAAACACAATTTTCCCAAAGTAAAATATTGAATTAATAAAAATGATTTGGCCTTTTCTTTGATCTTGTTTATTTGAAGTGTACTTTAATGTTATTGCAATAGTGATTTCTGTTTTTCATAAATAAATAAATTATGTTAAGTAAGTACAAGTTAAATATTTTAAATAAAAGTTATATAGTTTTATTTTGTTTTTAAAATCGATCTGAATTGATTCCCCAAGTGAATTTCCTCTTAGAGAATCCACTCCTGACTCTTTTTATTTCCCTCTTCTGGGACCTTAAGTGGATTTCTTTTTATCTTCATTCGGTAATCTCTTTTTAAAGCGGGATTCACGTAGGGAACCGTTCCGGCATGATAATATCAAGGAATATTTCAAGTGTATTTAAATTAAGAATACCCTCTCTTGCAGTTCTCTTATAAGCCCGTTCCATTGCTTTGTAACTTTGTTGTAAGATCCGTATTCGCCGTCCGGTGCGAGGACGAATTTGTATTTGAAGTTCAACTCCTTGGCAATCTCGTCTATGAGGTCCTTGGAATATCCTTGAAACCTGTCGTTGCCCTCGAGGCTTTCGTTGAGGAACAGGTAAGGCTGGCCCTGGAAATTGACGAAAGTTGTAATCTCGTTTCGTCAGTGTTAGCACGGTTGAGGCAGACCAGGCGTGAAACCACAATAAAAGTCTTGTTGCTGATGTGTTGATAAATGTCCCTGGCCATCTCGCTCCTTGTCCTGTTGTAGAGTATTCCGTTTTCGGGGTCCCAGGAGCCGATTTTTCTATAACCATTTTTCGTAAGTTCCGTGATGTGCAGGGTGAAAAATACCCTTCTTCCGAACTCATCGAATTTGGCTTTTCCAGTCAGACCTGTGGATTGAACCTAAAACTCAAATCATACGTTTGTTTCATGAGAAACATAGGCAATAATTAAAAACTCTTGATGCACATTTTAAATATTAAATTGATTATATTTATTAAATAGATTGTACAGTCTGTCTCAAAACCCTGAGGTACATCGAGTACTCGGAAATTGTGGTGTGAATGTAATTTATTAGCGCAAAAGGAGGAGCTTAGCCACAATACTCCCAGTAATGCCGAGTACTCTGAGGTAGAGTGAAGCAAGTCTGGTGTGGATGGAACTAATCAGAGTCAACACAACACCTATCCCCAAATGACCTTGGGGAATATCGAGTACTGTAGGGTAGAGGGATTGAATTGCGGTGTAAATGTAACTTGTTAGCGCAAAAGAAACAGCTTACCCACAATAATGCCGAGTACTCTGGGATAGAGTAAACCAAGTCTGGTGTGGATGTAACTTATCACCGTCAATAGAGCACTTATTCCCAAATGACTCGAGGGAAGATCGAGTACTCTCGTGTAATACGAATGAATAGCGGTGTAAATGTAATTTATTAGCGAAAAATGAGGTGCTTAGCCCCAAAACGCCAGTAATGTCGAGGACTGTGGGGCAGTGTGAAGAAAGTCTGGTATGTGAATCTGATGTGTTTGCGCGATTGGAGGGCTCATCTCTATATACCCATTGAAATATCAAGTCATGGAAAAAGTGTGAATGCTAAGCAGACTATTATGAATGACTGTCTTATTTCTGTTTAATATGTATCTGTGTTTGTTATTTGTGTTTTATATCCACAAGTGACTATGCTCTTTGACAAAGGGAGGGTACCAATATAACAAAAAAGAGAGATCCGCTATCATCCTAATTGTTCTGATGGTAACATGGCTAGAGGAACAGGAAAAGAAATTAGTAGGTTCAAAATCTACAACTATCACCAGAAAATTAATTAATTTTAAATTTAAAGACCAAATGAATCATTTTTGTTACTGTGAACTGTACACTTGGTACCAGAACACTGCCCTGCGGAATACCAGCAAGGAGAATGTGGTTTGGGGAAGATACCGATACCGATTCAAGGAGATGTTCCGCAGGGCAGTATTCTGGCGCCCGTACTGTACCAAGTGTACACCGCAGACCTCCCATCTCATCCTCAAACAACCATCTAACCTTTGCAGAGATTCAGCGTTCCTTTCAAGCAATTCTGATCGTCATTTCCACTGGACACCTTCAAGACACCTCACACTAATGGAATCACGGTATAAAAAAAATACTCAAATTCAACCTAGCAAAATCCATCCGCATAACCTTCACCTCCGCAAAAATATTCCTCCTCCAGTCTGTTTCAATCAAATACCGCTCCCAATTTCACAAATGACAAACAAATGTCTGACGTTCAATGTCCACACACGACTGAAACGGCAAGAAGTTAAGAAACGTTACAGAGCACTTTCACGACTTCTTGATAGAAGTTCTAACCTATTTCTCTTAAACAAAAGACTACTTTATATAACCCTAGTGAAACTAATATGGACTTATGGACTGGAAGTGTGTGGTTCAGCCAAACATTCCAATATCCTACGCATCCACTGAGCCCATCATCATCAGAAAAATCCTTAATGCTCCCTTTCGTGTGTCCAACGACACTACCCATGTAGATCTAAAAATTCCTTTTGCCCAAGATGTAATCCACTACCGTTACCAACAATTTTTCACAAACTTCCCAACCACTATAAATCTTAAAATTCAAATCCTCTCATCCCGACGAATTCCTCCCAACCCTCTTCGCCGACTACCGGTTAGTCTCCACTCTTGTTTTCTTAATTACTTATTCATACACCATATTAGTTATTCATACTTGATACCAACATGAGGGTAGTTCTAATATACAATAAAAAGCAGAAAGAAAGTTACTGTAAAATGGCGAAAAAAAGAAATACAACCGCAATGTAAACAGAACGACACTAATCTCTGTACTGGGTCCGTGATTTCCCGTTTGTTTACGTCTTACTTATAAGCGGGCCATATTGTAAGGAAATGTTCCTTAGTGAAAAGTGAATAATTTTTTCTTCGTAACAAGCGAGAATAGAAGAACCCAGAATATAATTGGCGTTATTATATTCACAACTGACGAGGCACTGGGACAAAGAGAGGTTAGGGATATAATAAAAAAGAGAGACTCCGCCATCATCCTAATTGTTCTGATCATAATTTGGCCGGATGAACAGGAAAATTAAAATGTTCATGCACTCGTTAATCGACAAACACTATCCACTTTCAATTAATTAATCTGTATGTAAGTGGGTTTCAAATTTCGCTCGTGACACTGGCTTTTTTATCTCGACCAATGTCTTACATAAAAATAATTAATTGAAATATGTTATTTGGTCAATCGGACCGCGAAATCTAATGAATTCACAATCCGCTTTATTTAGGCACCACACATTTATACCTACCGATTTCATAATCCGGCCGAACGTTTGTCCGAATTTCAACTTCATCCTGTTTTTGCAGGAGAGCTTTTGATGTCTCATTCGACCGGGGTGCTTTTTGTGATGCGCTTTGAAGCTCGTCCCTATGTATTTGACCGCGTCGTGCACTAGAGCGGTCTCCACCTGAAATTAAATGCGTATTGTTTTCCAAACGGCATCACAGCACGGCCAATGGGCAATTCAATTACCTTAATGGCTTCCGGTGATATGTGGCCGTTGCGCATTCCTAATTTATTCACCTCGTCGTTGAAATCGAAAACAGTTTTTTGCACGTCAAATTCCCACGTGTCAATTAATCTGATTGTGGTAATGTTCGTCCTTCCAATATTGAAATCCCCAAAGTCAACCGTATGCGCATCCTGAAAATGAAAATGAATCCAAACTTTTTGATATATGTAGTACTGAATTTATCACAAGATACGATTTATGTTGTTTGGCCGTCTTTAAGTACTTACTGTTTTTATTTATCAGACTTGTTTGCAGCTTATCGCCATCTTAAGAGGTGAGTTTTGATGATATTTTGAACAATCGGGTCATCTGTATATATATGAAAGGTAATAAGGTCAGCTCTTTCTTTGTCTTTGCACCTACTTAATGTATTACGTTAGTGTTTTGTGGTTTGTTGGTCATTGTGATGATCCGTGCTGTCCAGTTTCAATTTAGTCTTAAACGTCTTGAGTTGTATATTCATACTCTTTTTCCTTTCAAACGTGTTGTGAATTTTTAGGCTACCAAGTCATTTGGGAAGTGACGGAATACAGAAGCAATTCTATATTTAAATCCAATTAATTAAGGTTTTTACTTGAGGTGAAAAAAAGTTAATGGCACGAGCGGGATTCGAACCCACGACCTTCGGCAAAATGCGCCGCCGCTCTACCACTTGAGCTACGTGACTTCAATCCACTCGGAGGCGCGGTCGAGATGAGATGAAGTCGAATCCCACCTGTGACACTGAATTTTTTTATTTCAACCAAAACCTTAATTAATGTGCACAGCTTTTTCCTAGGTTACTTTCTCTTCTTTTCCAGTCCATGCACACTCGCCGTCCTCCTTACATCACCCAATCCCTCGAACAACTCCTCACATCACACTCGTAACACCCGCTCATCCACGATCTTACCCTTCCACAACATACATATACTTCAAAAGATCCTGTCTGACCCGAGCCCCTAAACCCTGGAACTCCCTTCCCCTTTCTATTCGTCACGCTGCCTTCTTTTCCTCCTTTAAATCCCACCTGTATAATCACCTCCTCTCCAAGCACCTCCTTATGTTAATATTTGTTACTTTTGTTTAATATGCTTGTAATTTTCTCTTCTGGCCTGCCTTACTGGTCTACATTGTACGAAGATTTCTATCTCATTTTACTTTTAATTTCATAGAAAGAACTTCCTTTATTTGTGATGTATATTATTCTTAGGGGGACACCAGTCCTACAATGAAGTTATTTTTCTTCTTCTATTTGTCAAAACCTAATAAAATCGTTAAACACGAATAAAATATCCATCACAATATCCTCGAACTTATTATCTGGTGCACAACGGGGGGGGGGGCTGACTGTCCTTTGAACTTATGCAGGCATTGGCAAAGTAGCCGGGCCCTGTCAATATCGGGATAGCATACATTTTGCTTAGGTTCGGTCTGAAACCTATGCAAAATATTGTAAGGCTAGCCTATTTTCCCACATTTCTTGCCCATATTTTTCTACCTATTTGACCAAAAACATTTCGCTTTTTCCCGAAGAATATCTGGTTAGTCAATCCAGACGGTATTGTTTAGTTTTTTCCTGGGGCTTCCGACATCTAGGTCATTTCAGCCCCAAGCTAAGTCAATACCCTATTTACGCTTTCAAAGACTACGTTTACACAAATAAATACATTCATACAGTACGCTCATTCCGTTTGTACGGTGGAGTACTTGATATTCCTCCACCGATCTATATTCAAACTAATCTAGATTGGGGTGGATGGGGTACTTTTATAAATATTCCACCATATATTTATATAATATATACAATTTACCTAATTTCCCCTAAAAAGCAGAACAGGAGAAACTGAAACTCGCTCCAATGCTCGAGCACCATCTTCAGTTGGATGGCATACCTACATGCTCCCTGCACGGAGCCAAGGCATGTTTCCAGTACCTGGGACACATCGAGCAACCTTTCTCTGCATAAGAGGCACCTGCGCTTATGGCCCAAGAGCAGGTGCCCGTGTTTCAACAGTGTATGGCCTATTCTTACTCGCGTAAGACAATTCCTTGTATCCGGCTCAGGTTTTCGGGGGGGCCATCTACGAATCGTACTCTTGACGCGCAAAAGCCTCTCGGACGACTCGGCCAACTGAAGTTGCCATCTTTCTTTTATCATGGTCTTTACTGTTAGCTTGGCTTCAGAGGGCCTGGACGCGATGGTTCGGCCTGGAGGTCAGGACGTCCCGGCCTTTGCCTTTGTTCATTACCATCCAGTCTGATCCAGACAACAACCACCGTTTCTCTGAAGCGCTTCAGCTTGGCGATTTCTCCATCAACAGCACGACGAGAGGGTGTATTGTTGTTGATGAGATTATTAGGACCTTTCAAGTTTTTCATACCGATGTATTGATAATTTTTTTCAATAATAATCTTAAGCGAAATAATAATTAATATAAATATAGAATTATTACTGGTAAAAGGAACACCGAAACGTGTCTGACAAATCTCAACTTATTTATCACTTTTTGACTTACTTCTATTTTGCAATATTGTACAAAACTTTGAGGTCACGATAAGAAAAAAAAAAAAAAAAAATAGTGATCTTCATGTGAGCTGATGAGGTTTTTTTTTATAACACATACTACACAATACACTAATAAATCGAGGCGAGGTTAACGTATGGAATTTTAAGCAGTTAGTCCAGTAAAAATATTTACGATTTCAGTTTTTCAAGTTGCTGTTATTTATACATCAATGTTTCATGTTATGTAACAAGACGTTGTGTGGGACTGGGTTAAATCATGCAACGTCAAAACAGAATTGGAATACCATACAGTCATCGCTTTCGAGACTTGCCAGTTTAGCATCGTTCGCATAAAACTGGCGCGTTGTTTTTTTTTTTCTTCGTTGTAACATTTTTTCATTTTCGAAACTAACCAATGGTTAAAAAAACGGTCGATTTGAAAATCAACAGCTGGTCTTAATTGAGAAACCAGACTACATTCCCCAAGCGCATAATGAATTTTAAAAGATATGCACATTTCCCAGTGTTAAAATTTAAATCAGTTTTGTTTTTTATTAAGCGAATCTGTTTTCAAAGCCCTGGCAATAGATTTGATTGGTGAATCAATTCGAATGAAATGTTACTGTTTGGTTTTCAAAACGAATAGAAAAATTGTATTTCGAGCATGTTTAATTTTGTTGGATTTATATTTGTGATTCTGAACCCTTTTTACATACAATTTGTCTATTTTTTATTACTCAGTTTTATTATGGTTTATCGAGTTTTTTTTATTGTAAAGTAAACGAAGAAAGACGGAATTAACTTATTCTACTCTTTTTTTCCAGGTTGTTGTTTTGGATATTATTTGTACGAAAGCAGACGTCGTGACCGCGGAGGGGTGGCAGAAGCCCCCCCCTCCCGATATCGATTTATAAATAAAATTATGGTAATATGGCTGTATATAATTTTTGATATAACCCGTATAAAGTTAAAAGAAATTTATTTGTTTGTTTCTCGAGTATCATACAATTTTCTTTATTACTTTTATGTCATCAGTATTCTTTCTTTTTAATTTTTTTCTTAAGTGTTTATAAGACCAAATCTATAAATGACTGTCTTTCTGAATAAAACAAGAAGTGGGGATTTTTCTTCTTCTGATTGATGATATGGACAGAATTAAGTCATTCCTGGGTACTTTATTTCGCTTCAAACTAGGCACGAAATGGCAGTTTATTGCAAGGGCCCAACGGCAGTTACCATGATGTGGATACTTCGTCCCCGAGACTTATCCTTATCAAACATAATTTCCTCGGTCAACAATTTAAACCTTCGAGGTCAGATTTCGGCGTACAAAGGGCCAACCTTAAAAGCGAACCGACCCAAACTGTGATAATGCTATTACCTCGGATGCATCGATGTGGAATCAACACGTCCTGATTGAACCCAACGCCGGCAACCAATCCGTGCCAAAGCAAATAGAAGTCGGTGACATGTACAAACATCGCCCCATTCCATCTGATGTTCGACACAGTTGTTTTAGACGTTTAAAATACCATTTGCCTTTGATCTATTTACAGCCGCGTTACGCGTTCTGTTGTACATGTTACCAATTATCAACGAGTGATCACAAATCTTTGCACATCAATTTTGTACTTTTGACCGCGTCGGATATGCGCCCGTTGAATACAATCGGATCCAATGATGAATTCCGGGACTAATATTGAAACATGGCTTTCTTCTTCACCCTACGCTCGATCATAACTCTTGATTGAGAATATTCACTGGCCCTCGAATCAATAATTCATCGTTTGGCAATATTAGGTCCATGGCACGGGAAATTTGTCCAATGTACAATTTCTCCACCTTTTTTTCACCGAACATTTATTGAGTTCACATTAACCAGGTCATTTAAACATTCTCATAACTTTGATAACATACATTGTGCTTTTCCGCAATGTATTGGTACTTCAGTTGGGATTTTAACTGTTTTTCCCCCTACAAGCGCGCGTGATTCCATATGCAGGGATATAATAATATAATAAGATTATATATTATATGTTTTATATTATATACTGCATAATATATATTGTACATTATATGTTGTATATTGTATATTGAAAGAAGGACAAAAGTGTTGGAATCACCAAGCTTTCGGTAACATAATGTTGCCACCCTGTAAAGACCTTAAAGAAGATATTGAACTCTACACTGATCATCTGCAGGTCGATCTCCAAATTGTATTATATATTGTACATTATGTACTATATATTGTATATTATATATTGCATAATATATCTCGTACATTATATATATGTATATATATAATCGTATATTTATATATATAGTGTATTACATATTATATATTTTATATTGATGTACTATATATTGTATAAGTTTTTAAGGGCGTTTTAACGGCTTATTGTATAATATATATTTTATATTGTATATTATATATTATATATTGTACAATATATATTTTATATTGTATATTATGTACTATATATTGTATATTATATTGTATAATATATATTTTAAATTGTATATTATGTACTATATATTGTATATTATGTATTGTACGTTATACATTATATTATATATATTATGTACTATATATTGTATATTATATATTGTATAATATATATTTTACATTGTATATTATGTATTATATATTGTACGTTATACATTATATTATATATTATATTGCATATTGTGTACTATATATTGTATATTATATATTGTATAATATATATTTTATATTGTATATTATGTATTATATATTGTACGTTATACATTATATTATATATTATACAGGGTGAATTGCTACTTGTGCTACAAACTTCTCCAGTAGATTCTTCACCCTAAAATGAACAAAAAAGTTCATATTGTCCATGGTCCGATTCTCAACCATTTCAGAGTAATTTCGCTTTTTATCGATTTTGAAAGATATCACGTCCTGGGGTCGGAAAATCGTGATATCTTTTAATCTAAATATTTCTCTGAAAATCTAATAGCACTGTTGAAATTCACGTTAATTTTTCAATAAGAAGATGACGGTGGCAAAATGTTTGGGCTAATTTTTTGTGTTTTATTTCAGCCAGAACTACAAAAAGAGTGGAAAATTGTGTAAATCGGAAAGTGTATAAAGTAATCCAGAGTTTCTAATTTTAGTCTCAGAAGGCAGCAAATTTGAGGAAAACTACCTGATTTAATAACGCTTCCAACGCACTCGTCATTTTCTTATTTA
>CM077105.1:11400924-11412106 GCA_039619505.1 Cimex hemipterus
GAGAGAGAGAGAGAGAGAGAGAGAGAGAGAGAGAGAGAGAGAGAGAGGAAATGAATGCATCCCACATCATCAAAACATGGCAACACAACAACCTGATGATATCTTCTATACCAGGACACAAAAGAATTTTGGGGATCAAAAGAGGATCTACAAGAACTTATGTAAGCCCTGAACATTCAGTTCAAACTCGCGTATATCTTAGAAGTTAACTACGACCATATCCAATCATTGGAAAACACAACCAATACCAACTTACGATTTTAACTGAATGAGGCCAATATTAGTTCATGTAAAGAAAACGTACTTATCAACAATTGTGCTCAATATGAGCACAAAAGGCCAAGCGCATCAGAAAACTGGTACTAAACGGCGATCAGCTGCGACTAACACCAGTAAAATTAGTGGGTGAATATTTAAATAACGTTCAATTACACACATATTATATGAACTTTAGAATCAGCTCAACTTGTGTAACCAATCATTAAGACTGAAACTGTACATTTATATGATTCCATTCTCAAATCCAAAAAATAGCCAGCCTCAGGGTTTTACTGCTGAGAGGAAAAATAAAATCCTTAACCTAACCATAATCAACCCATGCGCATCCGGCGGAAACAAGGAATCGATGACTTAAAAACTAAGTGTCTCTACACAAAAACCTATTCATGTTAAAATAATTTATACTCGTAACCAGCAATAAAAAGGACCATTAAAGTAGGTTAGAAAACCATCGATTTTCTCGGGGAATTAGTGTTCTCTTGTTTTCTTTAATAAGAGGTTCGCCCGGCGCGGATCGATACACCTCGTTAAAAATTTTGAAAGGCCTTTCAGACCACCTTTATTAGAGGTGTTTTGTCCGTTGTTACACTACTTCTAACTTTTCCGTTTTAGGTACGTCTTCATTTGAAAGCCCTGATTGTCCAACCCGGCTTTAAATCGTCATACAATCAGAGAACGTAGAAAACTGTTAATTGTCTGGTACCCTTCAGAGCTCAAAGTGTTTGTTTTCTGCGTAATTGTGCCATTCTTGCGTATGTGTTGAAATTGCCCAATCGCACACTTACGCAGAAAAACATTCTGAGAAACTGAAGATGGTCGCAATGGAGATCGAAACGTTGGCACGATAAAGAAAATATTTTTCTGAAACCTCCATCACACCAGACCGCATCTCACGGATTCTGAATAATTTTTTGGTTGTTTTTTGTAATTAACTGCTTAAATTTATGAACTGGAAGTAAAGCAGGTAAAGCAGCAGTGGGAAATAAATCCTAATATGATTTTATGGTCTCATATCTCTTGGCTATCGTGTCCAACAAACAAAACTGTTCTTGGAACCATTTTGATTTAAATAAAAAATATTTGCATGAATAAAGCAGAAACGTAGCAGAAACTTCCCAAGAAAAGCAAAATAAAAAGATGTACCTTCGAACACGCTTCAATACAAGCATAAAGACAACTTACACAATAATGGTTAAAGAGAAAGAAAAATTAAAGGAAGAACTATGCTGTTATTTTAAATTTATATACCGCTAGGTTGTACCCTTGGTCCTATTCTTATATCATTTATATTGTTGTCCAATAGATCATGACACCTCCTATGCCGACGACACCACAAACCTATCCTCTAACTCGAATCCTGAGCTATCTGCAATATCCAAGAGCACCTTGAGCTATAAAAATGGAGGACAAGCAGCAGAAGCCTTGCCCTCCAATACGACAACCAGTTTCCCCTCAAGTCATATCCCTGGGATTTTATCTCGACTGACGTAGAATCACCACAATCACACTTAAAAAAATTAATAAAATATTCGGACTACTACTAAGGTATAGACAACTAAGTCAAAGCTAACACTGCATAACACTTTACTAAGACCAATACGGACTGGAACAGTGGGATCCAGCCTTCCAATATCCAGGGCGTCCAGTACTTCCAATCGAAAGTCTTTAGACAAATGGCCAAAGCACCTTATTGTGTCACTAAACTCACTATCCACACAATGTCAACAGTGCTTTTGTCCACGATCTGATCGGGTCTAGAGTCCAAACCTTCCATAATTATTCGAACAATTGTAATATACTGCTTGAGCCCCTCTCCACTCATTCCCATCCTTCTACATGGACGATGTACAACTGACGCTGGTCTCGGGACCTCCTTGACTCCTAATCATAGACGCTGAGTGACAGCACGACCATTCGAAACATTGTACCATACTGCTCGAGCCCTCTCCACTCATTCCCATCCTCCTACATGGCATCAACTGACGCTGGTCTCGGGACCTCCTTGACTCCTAATCATAGACGCTAAGTGACAGCACCACCATTCGAAACATTGTACCATACTGCTCGAGCCCTCTCCACTCATTCCCATCCTCCTACATGGCATCAACCGACGCTGACCTAGAGACCTTCTTGGCACCTAATCCAGTGCAAGCAATGGCTGGCTCTTCGAAGCAGTGTAGTATACGATCATGTATAGGTAATAAATACATTTATATTTAAAAAAATGTATAGAAACAAACAAATTCTTTCATTCAATTTTTTACTCGTTTTTTCTTTGTAAAATGATGGTCTGTTAGTTTTTACAATAGAATTACTGTCTTTTTCAAAAACTTTTTATGCGTGTTGACTTAACTTCGCTGTTCTAATAGTTCATCTAATTAGACCTCGTTTGCACCAGTTCGTTATGACAGCCGCTGTGCTACTTAATTGGCTAGTACCGACGCATTCATGGATGATTGAGGAATAATTCCATTGTCAGCGCTCTTCATCAACAGTGCTACCCGGCCAGACTTGAGCCTGGCATTACGATAACGCCGAATTTACATTGTCCTCGCAATACGCAATTAACGAACTGTTCCGCTTACTCAATTAAGCGATTGCGCAATGCACGTCTTTTGTTGAATACAACCCGCAGGGTCTAAAATGCGATACTTATCTGTAATATATTTTTGGGACTAAACACAAAACCTTGGGAATCGCATTGTCGTGTAAGTAAGTGCCTTGATTGGTATCAGCTGTACGACGTCAATCGACACAACTCACCCCACGTATTCACAACCTGACGCTTTTATCGCAGGGTTGCAAACACTTTTTGGTGTTGTTATTTGCAGTTCTCTTTTTGTAAAAGAACGTTATAATCGATAGTTGCTCAAGAAACTAGGGCTTTGTTGTCGACAACGAGTCTCATTTACCGAGAAAATATTTCCAAACTGATAGTATTTCTCTTGACGAATGATTCATAAAATCAATACTGAAGAGAACGTGTTTGAACAAAATTTACGGTCGTTCGGAAAAACATGGTGCGCATATGGTGGAAATTTGTCGCTTGGCTGGAAATATAAAGTTCTAAATAATTCAAAGGAAATGAGAGCAATAATCTGTAGATCTAACATTTCCTTTGAATTATTCGAAACTTTGTATTTCCAGCCAAGCGATAAATTTTTTTATTTTGTATTTTTATTGTCTTCTCTTTTCCGTCCGTTCTTGACGCGAGTCGTTGGTCAGCGAATTTGACGAGGAGCCGAAGCCACTTTGCCAGATTTATCGCCTGTCAATTAAAGTATCCGCTGCCAACTAAGACGTCAGATATTTCACAACGGGCAATCGCCACTTTGAATTTAAACGAAGCTATTGGACTACCAAGAAACCCAATCGTAAGTTTAAACTAAAAGAAAAATTTAATTAAGGGATTTTTATAAAAATATAATAAAAGTTCACGAATTTCGAGGTCCGCTTAACGAAAAAATGACAAAAAGGAGGGAAAATTTAAAAAAGTGAGATTGAGATGGGAAGTTGGTGTCTGAATGGATCGAAATCACGACACCTCAAGTGATAGACCAGCGGCATATCTAGCCGCAAGTCGTGGGTTCGAATCCCGCTCGTCACATTGACTTTTTTATTTCAACTAAAAACAATTACTTAAAAGGTATTTTTTAACATTTCAATGTTTAGAAGGCTTGGTAATTGCAAGAGGTTTTTAATTAATAATCTTCTGTCGGTTCTTGAAGAAAATTAGCAGTTTTAGCGTGATTTTTTGCTATTAATTTTAAGATATTAATTGGTCAAGCGGACCACGAAAACTAGTGAATTTAATAAGTTAAAATTGAAGTATAGCTTAACTAAAGCTCTCAGAGGGCGTTTCATTTACTACAAGTTCTAACTTACATTTTATGAAGAATTCTTGACTCCTATAATATCATTCCGTCTCACAAATTTGGTTCCGTCCTCAACATTCCTCTATCCAACAATTCTTTAGAGTAGTCGACACTATCTCATCGGCCCTAGAAAAAAAGGAGTTTGCCTGGGAGCGTTCTTAGGCATAGCATAGACTTTCTACAGGGTCTGGCATCCAGGCATACTTTTTAAACTTAAGCGCTTCCTATCCTCTCATTATTACCTTTTATTGAAATCATACCTAACTGATTATTGTTTCAGAGTGAGCTGCGGGAATGAATTCTTGCAAGTCAAACAGACACAGGGCGGTGTACCGCAAGGTCGTGTCATACATATCATTTATACTGCTGACGTATCAATACATCCTGACACTATTATCAGCACCTACGCGGAGTACACCGCAATCCTATCCTGTAACTAGAATCCTGGTCAAGCTACTTCCAACCTCCAGGAACACCTTGAGCTTCTCTAAGACTGGTGTAAAAAAATGGAGGACAAGACTGAACTGATAAATGCTCTCAATGTGCTTTTACCCTGAAAAAGCAGTGTTCCCCACCATTCTACATCAACAACAAACCAGTTTTCACTCAACTAAAATACCTGGGACTATATCTCGACAGTAGACCGACGTTGAATCCCCACAAAAGACTTAAAAAACAGCACTTGGACTACTACTAAGACTTTGAAGACCGAAATCGACTTTGAAAATTAAGGCAAAGCTAACACTGTATAAGACTTTACGAAGACCAATATGAACATACAAAATGGAACTGTGGGGCACTGCCAAACCTTCCAATATCCAGCCCATGTCGAATGTCCTTAGACAAATTGTGACTAATCCGGTCCAGATTTCCAACCTTTCATACCAACCATTCGAACCATTGTAACATACTGCTCGAGCCCTCTCCACTCATTCCCATCCTTCTATATGACATCAACCGACGCTGGCCGTGGGACCTCCTTGACACCTAACCATACACGCTGAGTGACAGCACAACAGCCTTGTACCATTCGAAACATTGTACCATACTGCTCGAGCCCTCTACACTCATTCCCTTCCTTCTACATGACATCAACCGACGCTGGCCTTGGGACCTCCTTGACTCCTAATCATACACGCTGAGTGACAGCACCACCAATCGAAACATTGCACCATACTACTCGAGCCCTCTCCACTCATTCCCATCCCATCAACCGACGCTTGCCTCGAGGCCTTTTTGACAACTAATCATACACCTTGAATGCTAGCACTGCCTGCCTCTTTAAAGCGTGTGTTCTACCGGTGCAGTGCTGGCGTTAGGGCTAGTGTTGTGCTGTGATATATTTATTATGTTATTTGTATAGTATACTATCCTGTATAGGTAACAAAAAAATTTATAGTAAAGATTTGTTCACAAGGTGAATGTGTGAACTTTGATTTTTAATTAGGATTTTACTTTGATAATTTACTAAATGTTTTACTTATTTTTTACTTTGATTTTTTATTATATTTTATACAGCATTTATTGTCTAAATTACCATGTACAATAGAGAAAACAACAAGGGAATCCTTTTTAAAGTAAATTGTTAAAATGATAATTTGATAAAATAAAATAAAAAATATTTTCCATCTTTCTAAATCTTTCGCCATTGTGCTTCAGGAATAGGACGGATATTGATGTTCTTCCCTTTTTTTAGTCTCATCAAATCTATAATATTTTGCAAAACGAGTCAGCCTGTATAGGATTACCCAAGGTACGGCGGTAATGGAGGAGGATGAAAATGCTAAAATACTTTATATCTTTAGGATTCAAAGACACGATAGTATATCTGAGAATAAATCTGAATAACGCGGGTTCAAATCCTAGCTACTAGCAGTACGCCTGCATCTAGTTACCAAAAGATCAAATTTAATTCAACTCATTCAATCTGTTATTTTATTTTAATCAACGATAAATTATTAATAAGATGAAAAGATTGTGACCATATTTTTCGACAAATCTTTAACACATCTTGGCCGTATTCAAAGGTTGTAAACATTGAAAACCGATTTGTCGTTTTTAAGTATCGATTTTGTTTGAAATCCCTTAGCCTTTGCAGTTTATAATTGTCAATTAACGGATTACCGATTTACCTTCCAACGACGTTTGCCCACTCACTGCCAACGCATACTAATTTTCTGTTAGCACAGGTTGTTTATTTATTATTATATTCCGTTTACTCGTTGTTAAACAATGACCCTATCCTTAAAATATACATAGAGCTTTTGGCGCAAATCAATACTTGGGGGTGAAGATAATCCCATTATTGGCCAATTAGTTTGTTCCTAAATGGTTTTTACGATAAAATAAACGGTCAATGGTTATAGAGGTTTTTTTTTAATACCGAAAGGACAAAGGGTTAAATAACGGTTGTATTTCTAATGGCCTTTTACATTTCCTTTTAACTTATTCCCTCTGAGAACTGAGGCGTTGGCTACGTGATGAAAAGTTGTTTTGAACAGGTGTATAAAGTTACGAAACGGAGCGAACTTGTGATTCAATTCGGCAAAAACACAAAATGGCAGGTATTCTTGTCCATCAAAGCGGGCGTGTGCTATCGATAAAAGTTGTAAACTCAAATCAGCAGTCCTTAATGTCGTTTCTAACTATGTTCGAGGGTTGTACGCCGAATTTCAGAGAACAAGGAAGGAAAATAAACAATACAGAAAACCGTCCGTTTTTGCCGTGACTTTGAGTGAGGGTGGGTGAATAATTTTATGGTTGGTAGATGTTCGACATACTACTGCGTAGATAATATCATTGTTATAACAATATAGATCGATAATTAATCATTTTAATTAATTAGTTTTCGAGGACCGTTGGCCAATTAACATCAATTAATGAAGATTTTTATTGAGATAAAAAAGTCAGTGTAAGAGCGGGATTTGTACCCACGACCTTCGGCTTGATGCGCCGCTACTCTGCCACTTGAGCTATCTTGACCTCGATCCACTCGGACACCAACTTCCATCTCGACCCCACCTTTTGAATTTTCCCTCCTTTTTGCCATTTTTCAAATGTCGTGTGATCTATTTGGTTCTCGGCGACTAATGAAATGGTCATGGAGAGCTTTAGTGATGTTAGCTCAAGTGATAGAGTAGCGGCGTATCTTGCCGAAGGTCGTGGGTTCGAATCCCGCTTGTGACACTGACTTTTATCACAACTAAACTATCTTTAATTAATTGTAATATATTAATTCGTCAAGCGGACTACGAAACTAGTGAATTCACAACCTACAAACTTTCCCACTTTTTCCCGACATTAAAATATGGTGTAATCTTAATTCCCAGCGATCTAGCTCCGACGTTTACATTTTACTAAAATATTTTAATTCTATATCCATTGCAGTTCGTGGTCAGACTGACCAATTAACATTTTTCAATTAATAAATAATTATTGATTGAAGCTCTCTGTGGCCATTTCATTTGTCGTCGAGAATCCAATACGATTACGCAGTTGAAAAAAAAATGTAAAAAGGAGGGAGAATTCGAGAGGAGATAGAAGGGAATTTGGTGTCCGAGCGGGTGGAAGTCACGACAGCTAGAGCAGCGGCGTATTGGCCTGGTCGTGGGTTCGAATCCCGCTCGTGACACTGACTTTTTTAATCTCAACTAAAAACCTTAATTAATCGATTAATCGTTTATGCTAAAGTGGTTAAGCTTTTTTTTACAGGGGTCATGGGCGGGCGCAACGGTTGGAACGTTGACACTCTTAAGGGTTCCGGGTTCGAATCCTGGCATTCTCTCAAATATATTTTTTTCTTTTTTCGAAAGCACCGGTAACCCTTGTTGAAATACTTCGTACGAATTTATTATATATTTTACAAATTTTGAAATAGATGTTTTTGACATTTTTTCATTGACTTAATTTTTTAAAATTATCGGTTCCGTTCTTTAGTTAATATTTGAAAAACAGAAGACTGTTTTTTAAGAAGTTAAAATTACTTACTAAAAATAACTTTACCTATATAAATTATAAATAAGACAATTCTTTGGCCGGGTCGGCGTTGAATAAGTTTGTTAAATATACATCAGCATTTATTAATTAGGCCATGTGGAAATAATACGAGAATGTACTTAAGAGCCCTATTTCCAGGTAGTTCATCCGTTATAATTCCCGTCAATAGAGCACCCATTTCCAGACAAATAAAATTTACTGACTGAATTAAATAAATGATTGGTAATTAATACCCCAGCAAAAGAAGCGTTTTCTGGAGTCAACCTTATATTTTTAGGCGTTTTACTTTACTTTATAAAATTTCCAGTTTTAATTTATTTTGATAAAAATGTGTAAATATACACTGACGATTCGGATTTCAATATGAATTTGTACTTTAATTATGTTTTAAATTTTTATTTGCCGAATGACTTTAGTAACTATAAATATTTTATTGTGGAATGGAAAATAGAAATATTAAAAATTGATTTCTTTCTGTGACTGTTGTGGGTTAAAATTACAACGATTAATTTTTTTCTCTTCAATCTGACCTCAAGAGGTAATATTAGCAAAAAAATGTCACTTTAAAACAGCTAATTTTAATCAAGAACCGATAGAAGATTACTAACTAAAAACCTTTTCTAATTTTCAAGCTTGCTAAACATTGAAATGTTAAAAAATACCTTTCAAGTAATTAAGGTTTTTAGTTGAGGTAAAAAGTCAGTGTGCCGAGCGGGATTCGAACCCACGACCTTCGGCTCAATACGCCGTTGCTCTGACCACATGAGCTATCGCGTTTTTGATATTTGCAGAAGTACGATTTCTTTATTCTTTATTATTAAAAAAGTCAAGTGAATCGAGGTCACGTTAGCTCAAGTTGTAGAGCAACGGCGTATCTAGCCGAGGGCCGTGGGTTCGAATCCCGATCCTGACAGTGACGTTTTATCTCGACTAAAATCCTTAACTAATTAGCCAAGCGGACCACAAAAACTGGCAAAGTTAAAAAATTTCATTATTAAACGCTATAAAACTGCAGGTATACTAAATTGATTTATTGGCACTTTGCAACGAAAACGAAATACATTCTCTCCCAGATTTTTAAAACATGCCAATATAAATTTTCGAAAAGTTATTTGGCAATAAATAACGTATCACTTTGTGTACCTAGTTCCAAAATGAACGAGAGAGTAGTTATTTACGATTCGGTATGTTCGTTTACACAATTGAGACGCCGCAGTTTCGTATATTAACTATATCAATAATGGAATCATATCCAAAATGTATAAAAAACGTATAAATAAATGATTAAAAATAAACATAATGTCTTGGTTAACTTAATGACGACGCAGAACATAGTAAGAAAGAATATCATATGCTATGTTGTAAACTGTAACCTTCTGTGTTCCAAGTTAGTTTTATTAACTATTAAAACTTTTTTTTTAAATATTTGATGATAAGTATTATTTTTTATTAGTATGTTAAGACATAACAGCTGAAAAAGAGGAACGGGGAGCATAAATAAAAACTATTTATGACAATTTGTTTTTGGTTGTCTCCGTTTGAGGTATAGTGTAGGCTAATATAAAAAAATAAATTTTAATAGGAATCCATCGAATACAGAAAGGAGTCACCTATTGGCGAGCTTGGTATAGAATAAATCAACAATAACGTCACTTTTCCAATTTTCTTCGTCACGACGTATGAAATCACGTAGCCAGCGGTGTTCCACTCGAGGGGGAGGATTATCTCGGATGGTAGAACTGACGGGACAAGGCATTGGGACGCGTTGAAAGGGATGGATGGAATTTTTTTGTAATAGGTTTGCGCTCCTTTTGGGATAAAGGGAATATTAAAGTTTCGGCGTAGGATGCGTGTGATTGGAATCTTTAATACCATAATCCCAAATTGGACCTCACACTATTTTCTAGTTAACCTGAATTCGAATCAGTCAATAATGGTTGTAACAGTTTGTAATGTCTCGTGTACGAAATAGAAACAAAACATTAACTGGAACTAGGGATCTCACGTGGAAATGAAATTCGATCAAAAAGTTGATCCGCAGGCAAGCAAAAAATGGGTCCAATTTTTCTTGCTGCAAAGCTGGTGGAAAAGTGTTGTTGAGATTAAATAAAAAACAATAAAAGGTAACTATGTTTTAAAATGTAATGCTCTCTTTTATGAAAGTCAACAGAGTAATTGGGCAAAGACAATAAAAAAAAGAAGGAAAATGAGGTTTGGGTGTTCAAATGTTAGTGTGATTATAAAGCCGACAAAAACTAATTTTTAAATATTTACATTGTACCAAAAGGAAGAATTTAAGATGCTTTTAACCGGCAGTTTTCAGCGGTTTATTTTCAGAACGTCTACACAGTTACGACGCGCCACGATTGTAAGATTTGTAAAACCTTCTTTCCGAAGAAATTGGGAATCGTTCTCCCCCTCAAGGAAAGCCTCCTGTTGACACCGTTTTCTTTGGAAATAAGGGAAAACCGCTGATGAGAAAATCCCAAACGGAATAAGACGTCTAATAAAAAATTACGTCTGGCCCTTTTCACCGAGTAAATAAACTTTTAAAAATTCTACTCAGCCGACGTTGAAGTGTTAAATTTCTTAACGCAGTAATGTGAGAAATGTGTGGTGATTAGTGACGGATAGTCGATGATTATTCGGATATCATGAGAGGCGGTCTGATGTGATGTAGATTTCAGAAAATTATTTCCTTTATCCTCTCAATAAGATAAAATTCTTTATCTCAATAAAAATCGAAACGTTGGAACAAGAAAATGATTTTCTGAAACGCACATCACCCCAAACTGCATTTCACGATTTTTGAATAACTATCGATTAACCGTCACTAACCACTAACTACTTAAATTTGTGAACTAGAACTATAGAAGTATGTGGGAAATAAATGATTGATGGTCTCATATCTTACGATTGTCTGACGAATCCCACACCCAATGCCCAGTGCCGCAATGATTATATTACTTAAATTTAATAAATTAATTTATTAAACTTGATAAATAACTAAATTGATACATTTAATACGTTTA
>CM077105.1:11417106-11450072 GCA_039619505.1 Cimex hemipterus
ATAAAAATTACTAAATTAAAAATTAATAAGTAAAATTAATAAATAATGAACTAATAATAAACAAAATAAAATATCAAATTTCCAAATTATCAATTGCATTAATATTATTGATTATTATGAATTATTATTATAAATATTACCCTTTAATTTCCCAAATTTCCGTTCTATCCTCTGCCTAACTCTCACCTCTCTTGCCTTGATTAAAATGCTTCCGTGCGTGCTGATTCCTCCCATTAGGTTAGCTAATCTGTTCTGAGTGCTATAATGCTCTGACTCCAAACATTCACTCGTAATCTACTTTATCCTGTTGCCATCCAAGCTTTGATTTTCTTTTTCAAATTCTTAATTCGGAAGGGGAAACTACATTACATTGAATAAAATTATAAAATTTAAGCCCCATTGGCTTGTATGGCTAATAATAATAATAATGATAATGGAGTCAGACTAGCAACAGTCTCAATAGGCTCGTCTTTATCCTTTTATTCTTCCATTCAAGTATGATTCTACATAACAATAATAAGATACAAAGCACAATAACATTGCTTTTTCTTTTTCTTTTTTTTTTTTTTTTTTTTGAAAGAGCTATTTTTCTTATTTAAATTGCGATATTGGGCATTGCAGTGCATTACTGCTCCGGCAGCCTCAAAAACTTGTGACATTAGCAGGCATTCAGTGTAAAAATAATTTGGGAAAAGGCCTAAATCTCATTATAAATTACAATAAATTTGAGAAAACTGAAAAGTGCTCTTCGAAAGAAACACTGGGGACCCAGTAAGTCCTGTAAATCTCGCGAAAGGTTGAGCCTTTGCCTAACTGGTTGCAAAGTGGGGCAGTTGACCAAAATATGTTTTACTGCCAAAATGAGTGTTCTCCACTTCGCGTACATCGAGGACAAGTTGGAAGGTTGTTGCCTATTAAAAGTCTATTATGAATTAACCTGATATGACCTATTCGCAATCTAGAGAGAATTACTAATAATTACAAGTTCTTTTCTCTCAAGTTTTTCAGTTGGCCATTTATGTACTTCTTGTTTTATTTCTTTCATACTATCTCTGCAGGCATTCCATCTTGCCGCCCACTTTCGTTTGATAACATAAGCGACTATATCATCTGGACGGAGAAGAAATTGATCGTTCTTTGTGGATGGTTTGCAGCGTTTCTTGCCTGTTGATCAGCTTTTTCATTTCCAGAAATGCCGACATGACTAGCAACCCAAACAAATACCACATGTTTGTTGAGTGTTCTGAATGCACAGAGATGTTTGTGAATTTCTAAGATGTAAGGGTAAACAGAGAAATTATTTTTGATTGCTTCGAGACCAATTTTCGAATCAGAGCCAATAAAGGCATGACAAATTCCTGACGATTCCTTTATAATGCTCAATGATCTTCTGATTGCATTAAGTTCAGCTGTGTATACCCTAGCCTCATTGGATAAAGACCAGGATTATTCCCCTTTATTATTTCCCAAATTTCCATTCCTATCCAGTACCTAACTTTCCTTTATCCTTTAACTATAGATCGTTCTACGGCGTTGCAGTAGTGCTCCCAACCTAGCTAGGATTTCTTCAGTGAGTGATTCCTTTTTTATTTATGTAGTCCACACTAAATCGTAAGTTTTTCTTTATCTTATTTTTTTAAATTTTATTTTGTACCAAGCCAAAAATTCAGAGTTGGGCAAAATCTAACTAATTCAATCATGATTAAGATTTTTGATTGAAGTTTAATCATGATTGAATTAGTCATGATTAAATTAATCATTATATGATTTAGTCATACCTCGTGATTGAATTAATCATGACTAAATCATATAATGATTCATTTAATCATGACTAATTCAATCATGATTAAACTTCAATCAAAAATCTTAATCATGATTGAATTAGTTAGATTTTGCCCAACTCTGGCTAAAATGACCACCTACCAAAATCCAATAGACTCAGGATAAAAATTTTGAGATGAGAGTCGTGCTTAAGGCCAACCTCAAAAAATGTTATCCCAAACGAAAACCTTAGAATTTTTTTAAATGTGATGAAATTGTGTATTTTTCATCTTTTGTGCACCCATACGAATATGATTTATCGAAATTTAGTCATGACTAACTATATTATGACTAAATTAGTCATGCCTCGTATTTAATGTTAGTCATTACTAACTATATTATGACTAAATTAGTCATGACTCGTATTTAATGTTAGTCATGACTAATTTAGCCTTCAATCACATATCGTGACTAGTGACTAAATTAGTCACTTACTACCAATCATGACTAACGTTCTGAGTGATCAATCATTAATCATTAGACATGACTAATTTTTGCCCAACACTGCACAAATTAAATAAAAATGATACAAGAGACTTAAAGTAATTACATTTCATGAATTATATTACACAATAATAAATTTACAATTATTTTCTGTTGTAAATTTTCGCCCCCATCGCGCTCAAGAATGTAGTGTAAATTGACATAATTTAAATTGTCCGAAAAAAACAACCCGCTGTAGGAATAACTGAATTTACAACGGTCAGACACGGCAATGAAGAAAGATTGAGACGACAAGGACCAATTTGTACATCCTAGCCAGCAATATGAGAGGAGCTTTATGGCACTTCGGCATTATTTATTGCCCCCCCCTTCCACCGTTAAAACAGAACACGAAAAATAAAGCATTCCCAAATTGTTCGCCACGGGAGGCCCGGAGGGTTCAGCCCCGACAGTCGGGGCGTTTATAACACACGCTTTATATATAAATTAATAAACAACGTGGTATCCTCTTTTTTTTGAATAATGTAACATTCGAACATGTTACAATTTTCGATAAGTTCTGGTTGAAGAACAAAACTTATTAAAGGATAATAAAACCTTTATTTTCTCATACAGTTCAAAAGAGTTTTCAGCCTGAAAAATATCAAACCTAACACCACACGAGAAGGGAGAATGTTTAACTTTTTTGCTGGAATTATTATTGAAGGGAAAGGGTGAAATGTTAATAATTCTCAACAGTAGGCCAGTTTGGATGTGGAAACTTTTGTATTTGAGCTGAATCCCTTTTTCGTTAATAAAATAAATAAAAATATTAACAAATAGATCAAGGGTAAACTTACTCGGGGCGTCTCTGCCAGTAGGCGACAGGGTGACGACGGCAAAATCCACTGTTTGTTCCGGATAAGAAAGAAAAGACGAAAGAGGCTTACTATGTAAACGGTGAGAAAAAGCGCATAAGGAATAGATTGAGAGAAGAAAATAAACATAGAAACTTCTCAGAAGGCCTTTCCATGCACTGGGGAAACGAAAATCTTGGCCTAAACATTCCGCCCACCAATCTTTACACAAATAAAAATATAAGTTATATAGAAAACACAAATAAACGATAAGCAAGCGGATATGAAATGTAGGGGAATAAATCAAAACCAAAATTAGTCAGTGAAGACATTCAAAATTTTTAAAACCTGGGGAAAGCATAACAACCTGATGATATCTTGGGTGCCAGGGCACAGCGGGTAAACGCTAATGGTGCTAGACATAGTAAACGTATGGTAAAACAACCCTCACCAAGACTGGCACAAGCATTGCTGCAATTGGAGAGGGCCAAACTCAGAGGAGTGGTACTACTAACAGGTCACTGGCATCTGAGAAAACGTCTACCCAACATGGGTATATATAGCGACGGTCCCATTTGCAGATTATGTAATGAGGAGGAGGAAACAGCCACTCATATGATCTTCACAGTCAATGACCTGATATTTCTAAGTAGAAGTTAATTGAAGAAGTATATTGACTGAACTAAGGAACTAGGAAGGCTGCAGTCCCTTCACAACGGTATTCACAAACCCTGCTTCCTAGTATCCTTTTTCGACCATACCATACCATATTTATCTTGGTACCTATGTGCATGGATAGCTGCCAAGAAACGATTTCTTGAGATTCCATCCCTAATAGATGGACGTTTAGACCGAAATGAACTGATGAAAAGAAGAATTAGAGAATCGAGACATTTTATTAGAACGTCATACTACCTATCGCCGACAGCGACGCGCCCGACTTATGACGTATACTCTATCCCTCTCCCCCTATCTTCTAAAAATCCACCAATGACAACCCGCTTCCCTTCTTTTTCCTCAAAACTCCGTCCCTTCCAGCCTTTTTGTCTCTTTTCTCCGCGTACACATCTCCTATCGCTCTGTCATGTACTCCAAGTGTTGCACACACAACACAATCTTCACAAGATCACGCGGTTACTGCTTTGCCATGCCCATTTATCGGCACGCACGCACGCACGTTCGCTTAACTCCGCGTTCATTTCATCTTCCGACCGCATGGTCTGAAACCTATCATCGCCGTTTTTCCGTAATATCTCATCTCCCTTTATCCATCTACCATCACCATAATTCCACGAACGAATCATCCATCATTATCCCCGGAAGACACGATCATCTCATTACCATCGCCAGTTGGATTTCATCATCCTCATCGGTGATGTTGGAACCAGGCCGATGCACTGGCCTTGTCATCGCCAGAAAACGCACGATATCGCATTCAAAGACATTCACCACTTCCCAGCCTTCATCCCCTTCAGGTATGGTATGAAATGGTACGGTGGGAAAGGTACTAGGAAGTGGGATTTGTGTGCCCCACGCACTGGAGCCTTCTGGCTTATTGTACCTTCCTAGTTCCTTGGTTTAGTCATTGGACTCGATCCTTTTTCTCAGAAGTATCAAGTCATTGACTGTTATTGCTTCGTTGTGGTTCCCCTAGTCGTTTTTATACGTTAGATTCAACCTACATTGAGCCTTTGCTTCGCATTCGAAGATGATATGAGTGGCTGTTTCCTCCTCCTCATTACATAGTCTGCAAATGGGATCATTATTGTATATGCCCATGTTATGTAGACGTTTTCTCAGATGCCAATGGCCAGTTATTCCTACCACTCCTCTGAGATTTGCCCTCTCCACTTGTAGTATTTTTGCTAGTTTTGGTGAGGGTTGTTTCATCATAACTTTACTATGTCTAGCACTGCTAGAGTTTATCCACTTCTCTTTTTTTTTTGTTAGGATCCATTCTGCGATGGAGGATTCTATGTTTTTTTTTTGATATCCCAAGGATAGATTCGGGGCCTATGTAAGGTCTTGCGGATCCTCCTCTGGCCAGTCTGTCTGCTTCATCATTACCCACAATTCCCCTGTGCCCTGGCACCCAGGATATCTTCAGGTTGTTATGTTCGCCCAGGTTTTGGAGATTTTGGATGCATTCACTGACTAGTTTTAATGTAATTCTTTTGCATGCCAATGCTTTAATAGCTGCTTGGCAGTCTGATCTTATGAGGATTTTTGACAGTGTAACCTCTTTTAAGATTTTCCAGGGCACAAGCATTGATGGCATGTATTTCTGCTTGAACGACCGAGGTGTACTTGCCTAGTGAGTTTGATTGCTCATATTTTGGGCTTGTGCAGAAAACACCTGATCCGGTCCCTTCATTTGTTTTGGAGCCATCCGTATACCATATCATTGTATCCGATGTTCTCCTGTGTTCTTCCTCTCCTTTATAGTCTGTTGAGATTTTGTAGGAGGTTGTGAAGATTGTTTCCGGGACCATGTATCCCCTCAGGTGAGTCTTCCATTACTCATTGCGTTCATTACTTATTCCTTCATTCAATTCTTTCTAAACTACTATCTAATCAATTCGTGAATCTTCCATTCCCGTTGGTGTCGAAACAATCTTCTTATTAATCGGTGGTGTTCGTC
This sequence comes from Cimex hemipterus, assembly GCA_039619505.1. NCBI lineage: Eukaryota > Metazoa > Arthropoda > Insecta > Hemiptera > Cimicidae > Cimex > Cimex hemipterus. The sequence continues at coordinate 11,422,849 of CM077105.1, forward strand.
GACGCCATTTTGTATTTGGCTGCTGGCGAACACCACCACTCTGCATCGCATTAGAAAGGTACATTAAAACATAGCCCCGCGAAGACGAAGTCACGTGTAAAAGCCAGTATTTACATAAAGGGGAGCACGGGAAGGAAATTATACAGCGAGTGGAAGGGGGTGCAGGTGACAACGGAGGTAAAGTGGCTACTCTCGTAATGCCATCAGATCCTGGATGAATCGGAACGACTCTTCTGATAAGGCCATAAGAGGGGGGGGGAGCATACCTCGTGAAGAGCTGAAGCTTGGAGATGCTCGATGTAATTCGAAAAACAAAGTTAACTCCCGGCCTAAAGAGTTTAATTTTTAAAAAAATCATTTATTTTTATCTACAACTGTATATTTATTATACACAACTATTAATTTGGATTTCCATTTGTGGTTGTGATGTTATTCTAGAGAAAGCTATTGCCAGCAGCTGGATTAATAATATAATCAATTTTACCTCAACTTAAAACCTTAATCAATTGTCATATTGGTCAAGCGGACCTCGAAATTAATGAATTTAATGTAATAATATTAATCAATAAAGAGTGTCTCTTATCCACATTCTTTTCAGTCGCCTACGTGGTAATTGTGGAGAGTGTATTTGGGTGTATTATCTTGTAAAATGTATCGAGAAAATAAGAAAATAAGAGTGTAATATGCTTTGATGGAGGAGAAAATAGTTAACACACAACGATAACTTGTTGTTGAGATTCGAACCGTGACCTTTATGGTCATGAGTGCCGTCTCAACTTTGCCCATTTGACGCTTTACGCTAAATTTTTATAAAAGCCGAGGCTTGTTCACCGGAAAGAACGGAAATTATATTTTCTAAAATTTTAAAAACATTTGAATTTGGATAAAATTCAGAGGCGTTGTGAATTTTCAAGTGGGACACTGGGCACAGGCGAGAGAGAAAAATGCCACCGGTAAATCCAATAAAAATATGTGCTTTTTTATTGCGATGAAAATTCCTGCTTCATCGTTTCTAAAGGGTGCTTAAAACGAATCTGATTCTTTTCAACAGCAAATGTTTTACGACCTACTTTACAGGAAGCGACTTTAGGTTTTTGTAACTTGTTATACGGCTAATCTCATTTAATACCAGCATATTTGTTTTTAAAACCTTGAAAATATGCACAAGAAGGGCAAGAAGGGGGTAAATCATATTTACAGAGAATTGGCAATCTTGGTAAGGCACGAGTCTATTTTTCAACTTAGCAACAACAAAAAAGTTTGATTAAAGTCATTTGTTACCGTGTAACTGCCCTGGGATTCATTAAAGTTGATTTAAATCGGTAATTTGAAATAAATTATTGACGAGTTTTTAAACAAAGATCCTTAAATCTCAATTAATCTATTTTTTTAATAGTTTTAATTTTACTACCTGTAGTCGTCTCCTTCTAATTTCCAAGCGGTAAAAATTACATTGTCTTCTGCTGACTTTCCCAATCTGCTGGCTTTCAACACCTCTTGGAGCCTTATTAGGGAATCAGGATCTTCATATACAATCGCGAAACGTTTCCAATCCATATCTTTAATGATGGCCAACAAACCCTTTAAAAAATGCTTGTTATCAAAAATATGAGCCAAAAGGAAGGTTAATTTTGATCTACCTTCGCTAAAAGTTGATAATCCGGATGAAGGTTGATTGAAGCGACGAACCACTCGCTCTGGCCATATTCGGGGTACGTGCTGACTACAGGAATGTGGAATTGGTTGCTCATCGATTGGAATATTTCCTTAGTCTCGAAGGACTGAGGCGCTAACAAAACGCCAATTCCTTCTTCCATTAACCTGCAGACTGAAAATATTGTTTACGATTACATCGTTTCGATAGATTTTATTTGTTGTACAAAATGTAAATTGAACGTGGAACAATTTGAAAGAGAAAAAAAAAATCGGTATAAGTTTCCATGATATCCAGGGACTTTCAGAGAGGGTTTCTCTAATGAATCCTGTATTTCCTTCAATAAACGAGCCGACGGAAGACATCGTCGAGGTAATAAATTCACTGGTACGTTGAACAAGGAAAATGGGACGACCCGACTTTTACAGCTGGCCAATTTTGTGCAATGTCGGATAATAAACTGCCTCCGATTCAAGACCTTGACAATTTGTAAATGCGGTCGATTTTATTTTGTACCTCGTCGGTAAATGAGCCTGACAGGGACTCAATTTGGCCGGGTTTTTAAATTAAAGTGATGATTAATGATCGGACGAAATGAAATAACAGCATTACAAGAAAATCAGCTTTATTACATTATCATGCTAAGGTTCTAGAATATTTTCATTCTGTACAAAGAAGACGACATAAAACTTGTTAACTGGAGTGAAAAAATTAGTTTTTGGTTAATTAAACATAGAATGTTAATTTATAAAATTATTATAGAAGAAACGACCGTTATATATATGTGTAGAGATTAGTGACAGTTAATCGATAATTATTCAGATATCGTGAGATGCGGTCTGGTGTGATGTAGGTTTCAGAATTTTTTTATATTAATATTTTTTAAATATAAACTATGTTTGCAAATCCCAGGCCCTAATGATGATCTCAATAAAAGATCTAAACATTGGCACGATAAAGAAAATGTTTTTCTGAAACCTACATCACACCAGACCGCATCTCACGATATCTGAATAGTTATATATATGATTATATTTCGAAGTCCAATTGACTTTTTTTTCAATTAATTGGTCTTTATGTAAGGTATCTTTTGAAATGAAAAGTTAGTGTCACGGGAGGGAATCGAACCTACGACTTCCGGCTAAATACGCCGCTGCTAATAATGCACGTGTGTGGTGATTAGTGACCGTTATTCGATGATTATTCGGAAATCGTGATGTAGGCTTCGGAAATGCATTTTTTTTATGGTGCCAACGTTTCGATCTTTATTGAGGTCATCATCAGGGCTCAAAGTGTTTGTTAGGCACTCTTAATACGGCACGCAACATGGGCACATTTACGCAGAAAACAAACACTTTGAGCCCTGAAGATGATCCCAATAAAAGATCGAAACGTTGGCACGGTAAAAAAAATGCTTTTCTGAAACCTACATCACACCAGACTGCATCTCACGATATCTGAATAATTATCGATTAACGGTCACTAATCTCTACACATTATTTTTATGAGTTATTGCTCATAATCCTGGAATGAGTGTACTGTTTTAGGTACTAGCATGGTAAAGTAATTATTTTAGAATATACAAGTATATCTGGGGAAGGTCGAACACTCATTTTGTATGATAAAAGGAAAACGTTGATTTTTCTCTGTTCAACATTTCATGGTTTTCTCTCCGCTTAAAATCTGTGCTTAGCGGAGCAGCATGAAAGATTCAAAAGATCCCCACGAGGATGACGGTGGACGGGCGAGTAGCCAAAAACGTTAAAGGGCCAAAATATTGAGATGGATGTCGACATTTTTGATACGTACAAATTCCAATGTCGTCCACTTATAATAAACGACCGTGAACTATGCTTCTATTCTCGCGTTTACTCCTTACTTCTGTGTGTTAAACTCAGGATCGACACTGAGGGAAATTCCTGCCCACTCGGAAATAACTTCATTTCGTCTGTGTAAATTGTATCAATTCTCTCTATAGGTCAACTCTCTTGGTCCGTCGCCAGTCGGGGAATTTCTAGTTTCGTAGGAATTTCCTCGATGAATCACCAAATTCTACTTATATTAAATATTATTCAACTCTTTCTCGGTATTACACGGAATTTCTTTTTTAAACTCACTCATGGAAATGTTATTTTCATTTATGATTAACATTTTTGCAACGCGTAATGAACGATTTCTGTAAACCCATCTTCCTACCATTATTAGTTAAAAAAAAAAAGCAGCAGAGTGGCAAAATGGGATGGGTCAATCGACCAGTTTCATATTTTTCAACATATCCTTCTCGATAACATCGTATCGACGCCATATTTTTTACCGTTAAAGAAATCTAATATTGACAGACCCGTTTATTGTCCCTGACTGTATCTCGATTGGTTTGACGTTTTCAATATAATGCCACTGACAATAATTCGTCGATATTTGGCTCCTATAAGTAAAATATTAAAACTATTACTTATTTATATGATGTACAGTATAAATAGAAAGAAATTATGTGTGATAATAATGAGTTAACTCAAACAGAAATTAACCTTTTATGCAAGGTTTTTGGTTGAAATGAAAAAATTAGTGCCACGAGTGGGATTCGAACCCACGACCTTTGGCTATATACGCCGCTGCTCTACTGGCGACACCAAAAGTCGCTGAGAATCGAATTCTCATGACGACATTTGAAAAACGGCAAAATGATAGAAAATTCGAACGGTTGAATCGTGAGTTTGTATCCGTACGGATCGAAGTCACGATAGCTCAAGTGGAAGAGCAGCGGCGTATCGAGCCGAAGGTCCTGGGTTCGAATCCCGCTCGTGACACTAACGTTCTTCTCAACTAAATCTTACTTAACAAGACAATTTGGTCAGACCACTAAACAGACGTAAATAGATCAAGAATTGCCATTGATTGTAGTATTATTGGTTTTCAATGGTTTGAAAGGGACAAATCACTAAACCAAAATTAGCCTGAATTTCTCGAAAAAGAGATGAAACTCAAGAATAAGACTGTAATCGTCGAAGCCAGTTTTTTTTAATCTGCCAAATCGGATTAATGTCACTATGTTTGTCACAAATGTTCAAGCCATAGTTTATATAATGAAATTTGAATTCTTCATTTTAAATTTGTAGTTTGTTGATGCTACATGATTTGATCTTTTGTCTTAAATAACGTTATTTCTGCATTGCTCTATACCGAATAGTCTTTCAGAAAGAGATATCATGTTTGATCGTTTCGATGTTCGTCTGTTATATTTAATATATGCTTGTGTTTTTTTGATATGCCTGTTTGTGTGATTTCTGTTAGTTTGTAGTCCTTCGTCAGATTTTCTAATCGCTTACTGTATGAAACTCTTAATTTATTTTCCTTAGTCGAATTTCCTCATTCTCACTTCGATTTTCTGTTATTTATTGCACTTTAACATTATTTTTGTCCATTATGTTTCGTGGTCTCATTGATCAAATAAATTCTTTCAATTAACTAATCTTTATGTAAGATAATGGCAAATTTTAACAACCATCCCGGCAGGTTGCCATAACTGTTTTATTTTATTTTATTTAAAAAAAATTCAAATCTATTGTCTATTTTGTTCCGATATTAATCAGTAATTGCCTAGATTACCTAGAATCATAATTGCGTCTATTCGAACCCTGCTGGGTGATTTAATAATTCATTTTTCATTTTCTGAGATACTTTCTCCTGATGCCATCAGTTCATAAAAAACGCTATTGTAAATGGTTCGATAGTTGCTGCAATTTAGTGTCAATTAGCTTTTCTGGCGTGCTATGAAACTTATGCCTCGAATCACAGGAAATTAGATGCAAATTTCTTTTAATTTTTATTGTGCGACTGGTATATGGAATGTGTTGAAACTCGTCAATGGTCAATTCCTTTATTCTATTCTATCTTCGTTTCCACGCGGGAGAGAGAGAGAGAGAGAGAGAGAGAGAGAGAGAGAGAGAGAGAGAGAGAGAGAGAAAAGGAGAGAGAAAGATAGAAAGAATGAAAGAAAAGAAAGAGAAGAATGAATGATAAAAAGAAAAGAAAGAGAGAAAGTGAGTATGTGTATGAGAGAGAGACAGGAAGAGAGTGTGAGAGAGAGAGAAATAGAGAAAAGGAGAGAGAAAGAGAGAAAAAATGAAAGAAAAGAAAGAGAGAAAGTGAGTATGTGTATGAGAGAGAGACAGGAAGAGAGTGTGAGAGAGAGAGAAATAGAGAAAAGGAGAGAGAAAGAGAGAAAAAATGAAAGAAAAGAAAGAAAGTGAGTATGTGTATGAGAGAGAGACAGGAAGAGAGTGTGAGAGAGAGAGAAATAGAGAAAAGGAGAGAGAAAGAGAGAAAAAATGAAAGAAAAGAAAGAGATAAAGTGAGTGTGTGTATGAGAGAGAGTCATAAAGAGAGTGAGAGTGAGAGAGAGAGAAAACTAGAAAGAAAGAGAGAGAGTGTGTGAGTGTGTGTATGAGACAGAGACAGAGAGAGTGTGAGAGAGAAATAGAGAAAACGAGATAGAGAATAAAAGATAGAAAAGAAAGAGAGAGATAGTATGGAGAGTGAGAATGAGAGAGGGAGAGAGAGAGAAATAGAGGAGGAGATAAGGAGAGAGATAGAAAAAAAGAAAAGAAAGAGAGAGAGAGAGTATGTGTGTGTGACCATCCTGCATTCACCCCAAATGGCACATCAATTCCTACAAATCACAAGCATAATCAAATGTTCCGAACCAGCGGGTTGTAAAAACTTCTTTCTTCGCAACGTCTCGTAAAATGAGAAATTTCAATATTGGAACTCCGTTTGTGGAATGAAGCGAGAAATAATCCAAGATCGGGCCGAACGCCTCGGGGGAGTTGACAAGAGGAGGAAAACAATTTCCCAATAGTGTTTTACAAATAGTCCCCTTGGGCCGACTAAATGGCCATTTGCCAATTTTGAACGAGATCATTTTTTAATTGTGGATGAGATACGTTCGTCGTATATTTCTCTCTTTTAGGGGGGGGGGGCAACGTATCGTTTACCGTAACCAAAATATCTCGTTTAATTGAAGTGAAATTGTTTTCATATACGTGGAGTTTCAGACAGGTGAAGAAAGGAAAATACACATGTTGTACATGTTCACTAAGCTCCCAAAGTCAAACCCGAGGCGACGATGCATAAATAGCTATAATTCTAGTCGAATTAATCTGTGATAATAAATGTACATATTATACATATATACATAAGCGTGCACACACACATACATATATATACACATACACCACATACAGCTAACGCAGCGAAATAATGTACTTTATATAATGTATAAATACACAATTCTACACATTCACATATATACAAATCATACCTGCATATGTACGAACGTGCATGTACATAAAAATCCCTATTCACATGTAGACACACTAATATACACCTGTATATATTTACATAATATAATTTAATTTTGATTATTCATTCTGCAGATTATTATTTTTATTTAATAATTGAAATTGGAACATTGTCTTTACATTTATTGTTTAATGTTTTCTTAATTCAAACCGAGATGTTACAAGCTACTAAAAATGTATACATAGTCTTGTAAATGCTTCCTCTATTTTGTGCTAATAGTAACTTACAATTTTACGGTTTCAGAACTTCTTGCATGGCATCCATCTTTTTAAAAAGAGCTTCCCGTTGATATTCACGCACACGTCAAAACTATATGGTCCAAATCTTCCACCGTATCACAAGTGGGACAGTCAGGGGAGGGTCTGTAATTTATCTTATGGGGATACTGACCACAAATGCCATGTTTCATTCGTAACCTGGTGATAGTAGACAAATACGTTTTGCTACCCTCTGTACTATGGATGAACCAGGGCTTATGCCTAAGTCTAGTAAACGTAGACCTATAATAATTACCTGTTCGGGCGCAGCCAATGCTCTCATACCATCTGTTCCTATTTGTAGTAGCTTCATATCTAGAAAAGTGCCTTAAATAGAGGCCCGCTTAGCTAGTGCATCCACTATTTTATTGGTTAGTTATAACACAAATTGCTAGACAGAACTAAATTGTTGAAACCACAATCATATGGATTTTATTAACAAGATGACTGTTTCCACCTTGGTTAATGCTATTTGCTGGCCATGTGCTTCATAACCTAAAACCCAAGACGTCCATACTATAGTTTTACCTTGTTCATCCCCAGAAACAATCTTCACAACCTCCTATAAAATTTCACCAGAACATAAAGGAGAGGAAGCACACAGGAGAACATCAGATACAATGATATGGCATACGGATGGCATCAAAACAAATGAAGGAACCGGATCGTGCGTTTTCTGTACAAGCTCGAAATACGAGCAATCAAATTCATTAGGGAAGTACACCTCGGTCTTTCAAGAAGAAATACATGCCATCAATGCTTGTGCCTTGGAAAATCTTGAAAGAGGTTACAATTACAAAAATCCTCATAAGATCAGACAGCCAAGCAGCTATTAAAGCATTGGCATGCAAAAGAATCACATTAAAACTAGTCAGTGAATGCATCCAATATCTCCAAAACCTGGGGGAACATAACAACCTGAAGATATCCTGGGTGCCAGAGGACAGGGGAATTTTGGGCAATGAAGAAACAGGCAGACTGGCCAGAGGAGGATCCGCAAGACCGTACATTGCCCCCGAACCTATCCTTGGGATATCCAAAACAAACAAAGAATCCTCCATCGCAGAATGGACCCTAACAAAAAAGAGAGAAGTGGATAAACTCTAGCAGTGCTAGACATAGTAAAGTTATGATGAAACAACCCTCACCAAAACTAGCAAAAACACTACTACAATTGGAGAGGGTAAAACTCAGAGGAGTGGTGGGGCTACTAACCGGCATCTAAGAAAACATCTGCACGACATGGGCATATACAATGATGATCCCATATGCAGACTATGTAATAAGGAGGAGGAAACAGCCACTCATATCATCTTCGAATGCGAAGCAACAGCTCAATGGAGTTTCAACTTAACGTATGAGAAAAACTCAGGGAACCAAATTGCAGCAATAACATCAATGACCTCCTGATACTTCTGAGTAAAAGGATTGAGTCTGTTGACTAAACTAAGGAACTAGGAAGGTACAATAACCTAGAAGGCTTCAGTGTCTGGAGTATACAAACCCCGCCTCTTAGTATCCTTTCAACCATACCATACCATGTTCATAGTTTTCTGCACTCTTGGGGAAACCCTGATGATGGCACTGTAAGTTGCCGAAAGCTTGGTGAACTCAACAATTACCGGTGATTATTAGTGACCGTTAATCAATCATTATTCCGAAATCGTGGAACAGACCGCATCTCACGATTTCGGAGTAATTACCAACAATGAGTCTTTTCTTCACCTATCTACTGACCTCCCTTGAACTGGATTGAAACTCCACATAGATGACCTGCACCGTCGATCAACAAGCACCATATCTTGTTTTCATACGTTTATTATTATTATGTTATGACCATGTTTTCACATATTTGCATTCACAATTGAATCTGTTTCGTTTAATATTTTGAATGACAAACAGTGTTTTCATTAGAAATACCCGTGTTACCGCTTTTCAATTTTAATCCCAGTGGGCAATACTTTGCTAATGCAAACAAAACAGGAGTTTTTTTTTTACAATAAATCCCTTGAAAATCAGCAGAAAATATATTGATATGTTTATTCTGTTCAAACCCCTTGAATTGTTGATTGTTGATAGTATTTTTAAAAATATTCATATATATATTTATTTATTTATTTAAATTGAAGCAGTAATGTCGTGTGTGATGTATTTGAAAATAATATATATTTTTATTTTGAGAACAATTTTTTTCACTTTTATAAACGTCGCTACAACTACTTGTATACTATAAACACTGTAAATCTTTCAATTAATTGAGGTTTTTCGTGGTGATAAAAAAGACAGTGTCACGAGCGGGATTCGAACCCACGACCTTCGACTAGATACGCCGTTGCTCTACCGCTTGAGGAATCGTGACTCCCATCCACTCGGATCTTTTCATTTCGAATTCGATTCCCGCTCGTGACGCTACCTTTTTTATATCAACCAATGCTTCACAATTAATTAAAAGAGATATATAGGGTTAAAACGACTGTAAGGGGGAAAAAATACAATTCTACTTTTGGATAATCGGTAATATTTCTATTGGAACCCCGGGATTAATAATAATTGCGCGAGAGGAAAATGTTCAAACTCTTGGGTAGATACAAATAATTAAGAACGTGGTTCATATGTTATGTTTGAAGAAGAATAAACGGTCAGTAGACGATCACAAAACGATTATCTTCAAGATTGACCTTATTTTGAATCAATATTTGGCTACAACAACGGTCTTTTTGAAGGAATTAAATAATTTAATTAATTATGTTTTTTGGGCTTTGCTTATCGGAAGATTCCCAATTCAAAGTCGATGAAATTTATCGAATAGATAAATCCTAGATTAGAATAAATTTTGATTTGTACCTGTGATATACAATATATATACAATAATCCTAGACTGTAGGGAAAGAGACATTTATCGATGGCTTTCTACTATTTAAAACTAATAATTTTTATATACCAAGAGGTACTGGAAAGTTGCGGAAAAAGTTAATGTTCAAAGAACCACACAGAAGTGATGAAAGATACAGAATAATTAAATAGAATAATAAAACTATAACGATTAATTACTATTTAATAAAGATATATAGGGGGCGTCGGTGGACGGTTACCAAATTTAGGCGTCTGTAAGGTAAAGGTCCCGGGTTCGAATCCAGCGGCCCTGCATTCGAACCCGACAAACTGCATATGGGATTTTTTTTTAAACACCGGCACTCCGATGGTTGATATAACCTCTGCTGTTGCGAACCCTCGTAAAAATCTTTAATAAATACAGTTCAAAGCAAAATTGAATTAATAAAACGCGAAGGGGGTATAATAAATTGCTATTGGGACGGGCTGTAATTCGTACTGTATTCGTAAAATTCATTCATAAAACTACGATTTTGATGCCAATCTTTTTTTGCCATTTTTCAAGGGGGGAAGTTGACCACTTTGAGGAGTGGATGGAAGTTACAATGGTGGCCCGAAGGTCATGGGTTCGAATCCCGTTCGTGACACTAACTTTTTTATGTCAACTAAAAACCTTAATTAATTGAGAGATATTACTTGGTCGCGCGGACCGCTATAACTAATGAATTTAACTGTTAAAAATTAAGTGCTATAACATTTAATTACGGGGACCATAGTTGCCTGACTCCACGATAACTGTCCGGTGTTCGACTCCCGGACTCCCGTGGATTTTTAATTGGCTAATATGGAGCGAGTAACGTAAAGTGGGTTGCCCCTGGTTCACGACACCCGACTTTTACTGAGAAATTAATAAATACATCGTCTGCACAAATCGAACGTACGTTGTGTGACAAGCCTCAGCGTTGAAATCGTAATAGAATACAATAAACGTCAATTTAGCTCAACACTTTAACCCCTCCTCCCAGCTGACACACAATCGTGGATAGTATAATACTAATAATAAATAGCCGTAATTAATTATAATTGATTTGAAGGATAACACGTGAGCGGTGGAACTGGGCATAAATCACTATGTAATTAGTGGTGACTTCACAGCTTCGGGATTAAAACGGATTCAGAGTTTGATTTACCATCCTGCGTTTTCTCGACCATTAACCGAATAGGAGACATTATGAAAATTTCTTATGCGTTATTACAGTGTACGATGTTGCAAGAGTGTTGGTCGAAGGCGTTAGAATAATAATATTGTTGCTGCACATAAATTCAACGATGGACGTTAGACTGGTGGATCGATTCTGTCAACCGTAACTCTTGCAAATTCACCGTTTAGTTTCTATTGTCTAAATGTACCACTTTGGACGGAAATAAACTCAACAGTTTTTTTTATACAAAAAGATCAATATCAATGACAGGGTTAATCTTGAACTGAAGAAGCCACTTGAAGCCTGTAACCAAGGGGAACTTATCACCGTTCAAATCAAATCAGACCCTTATTCAAATTTCGGCGACAATTTCAAACAATTTTCTTTAAACTATTCCATTAGAATTTTTAAACTCAGCCCGATTACATTTTACACGTGGAATTTACAAAAATATTACTTTTTATAAAACGACGCCACACCGCTTTTATCTTGTAACCCTTCTAAAATTACTTTTAGATTATTGATATTTTTTTGGAAAAACTCCAACGAAGCCTGGCCTTACAAAACAGCTTTGTATTACAACGCACAACTTTTATTGCTAGAGCGTTTAAAAATTGCAAACAACGAATTTAATTAAATACTAAATTTTATTTTTTTACGAGGGGCGTTTACCTCAACTGTATGAACCATCTGGGTACTGATGTTTTTGAAAAAAAAAAAAACATTTTTATGTCGGGTTCGAATGCAGGGCCACTGGATTCGAACCCAGGGCCTTTCAACGATGAGCGCCGGTCAACGACTAAACCGTTACGGCATAGAAATTATATTGTCATAAAGCGATAAAAAATTTTTTTCTTTTATTTTAACCAGGGTCCGCAACAGCATAGGTTATATCAACCCTCATGGTGTCGGTGTGTTTGAGATAAAGCTCATTTTTATGTGAGGTTCGAACCCGGGGCCTTTCAGAGATGAGCGCCGGTCAACGCCTAAACCGTTACGGCATAGAAATTATATTGTCATAAAGTGATAAAAAATTTTTTTCTTTTATTTTAACCAGGGTCCGCAACAGCATAGGTTATATCAACCCTCATGGTGTCGGTGTGTTTGAGATAAAGCTCATTTTTATGTGAGGTTCGAACCCGGGGCCTTTCAGAGATGAGCGCCGGTCAACGACTAAACCGTTGCGGAATAAAAACTATATTGTCATAAATTGATAAAAAACTTCTTTTTTCTTTTATTTTTGCCAGGGTTTTTGAAAAAAAGTCTGTTTTGACCAAAATGCCTCATTTGTGCTTTATCGAAGTTGAGATAATCTAATAACTCCTCTTCAGCTGTTTTAATTAAAATATGTTTTCAGTTTGATGAAATAATATGTAAAAATGTTAAGGTAAATATTATGAATAAATTAATTGTAAAAATATATTATATATAAAAAGAACAATTATTCATATATTAAAATGCCTAAAATGTAAGAGGAATTAAAAAATTAAATATGATGGAAATAACGGGAAAACATGCTACAAATTATAAGATGATGATGAATTTAGGACATTATTCCAAACCGACAAATTTCGGGAATTTTCTTTACATAAAAAATCAACATTTAATTCATGGTATTGCTTCCGGCCAGCAGAACCTAATAATAATCAAATCCAACAAGTATATACATTTAAAAAAACCCTGTATATTTAATAAGTTTCTGTTTTCCGTATTTGAAATATCGGCCGTTTTCACTCATGAACATTCTGGATCAATTATTCCGAAATCGTGAGATGCTCCCTGGTGTGGTGTAGGTTTCAGAAAAAAATCTTCTTTATCGTGCTACGTTTCGATCTTTATTGAGATCATCTTCAGGGCCTGGGATTTACAAACATTGTTTAAACGTAGGATGTGGAAATATTTCTACTCACTATGTTGATATTAAAGGACAATTTTCTATAAGGTGTCGGCTTCTTTGGGGTGAAAAGAAAATGTCTTTTCTATACCGACTTCCTTCCTCACCCCTCTAAAATCCAACATATTTAAACATAAAACAGCTATCTATCTCTGGCACTCTCAACACGACATACAAGAATGGCACAATTACACAGAAGACAAATACTTTGAGGAAGTAGAAATACTTTGATTGAAAATGAAAAAATATATTTTGAATTGTATAAATTCACTTTTCTACATACAAAATGTATTTTCTAAATGTGAACAATGCTTGTAAATCCCATGCCCTGAAGATGTTCTCAATAAAGATCGAAACGTTAGCACGATAAAGAAAATATTTGTCTGAAAACTACATCACACCAGATTACATCTCACTATATATGAATAAATATCGATTAACGGTCTGTAATCACCAAACATTCTGGATCATGTTAAGCAACTCGAAAAGAAAGCAAATTTAGTTGTTACTGTTTTAAGGTCATACGATTGATATTTATGATTGTTTTTCCTAATGATGACATTAAAATAGGTCGAAAGCATGATTGCAACAACTGAATTTGCTTTCTTTTCGTGTTGCTTAACATGCTTAACGATAAAGAAGATTTTCTTCTGAAACCTACATCACACCAGGGCGCATCTCACGATTTCGGAATAATTGATCCAGAGTGTTCATGAGTGAAAATGGCCGATATTTCAAATACGGAAAACAGAAACTTTATTAAACATACAAGGTTTTTTTAAATGTATATACTTGTTGGATTTGATTATTATTAGGTTCTACTTTCTTCTTCAAGACCATACCTTGATTCAGAGCGTTCGTGGTCATCAATAAATACCAAAGATATACAAGATTTTATTCTTAAAAAAATAATAGTAAAAAACACTCGATTACTTTAATGTCCAGTTGTCAAGTCGTCTTTTTTCCCCAGAACGTCCATTAACCTGTTTGCCATTTGTTATCATAAATCAATGATATTTTAACATAAAGATGATAGGACCAAAAAATCTGAATTAAACTGTTAAGAAAATGCCATAAATTAAAATATATCGTTGTCCTTCTGCCGTCATATTATATACGGCAGTATGGCATCTACCAAAAATGATATTAATTTGTTCCTTTTCCCAAAACCTGGCAAACCGGATCAAAAGGCCAAGATAACATTGCCCAAGAAGTTAGTTCACTCTTCATAATTCCTAAAGTATTTGAACAGTTCCTTTTTAAAACAATGTTATGAAAATTATATTCTTCTAACTTTCTCACAGAACGCCAGTTTGGCTTTTGATCTCATCTTTTGACAATTCAGCGAACATTTCGCGTTGTACATCGCGTATCCTCCTCTTTGAGCGGAGAGAATGTAATATGGGAACTTTTCGTGACGTGGCAGAATCGCTAGACCTTGTACTAATTAATTTAAAGCATCTTCTTCCAAATACACACTAATTCACACTGCGGTCTGGTGTGATGTAGGTTTCAGAAAAACATTTTCTTTATCGTGCTAACGTTTCGATCTTTATTGAGATCATCTTCAGGGCCAGGGATTTATAAACATTGTCTAAATTGTACAAGTGCGTTTATAATAGTTTTAAACCTCAAAAACTTTAAATTAGAAAATGATGATTTTGTCTTTCAAGTAAAAAACCGTTATTGTCATTAACTCAGGTTGTAGATAGGTTAAAACTTTCTATTAATTAATTGATTTAGTTGAGATAAAAAATCACTGTCACGAGCGGGATTCGAACCCATGACCTTTGGCTTGATACGCCGCTGCTCTACCACTTGAGCTAACCTCGATCCACTCGGACACTAACTTCCCATCTCAACCTCACCCTTTGAATTTTCCCCTCCTTTTCACCATTTTTCAATTCGGCGTATTTGGCCGAAGGTCGTGGGTTCGAATCCCGCTCGTGACACTGCCTTTATTATCTCAACTAAAAACGCTAATTAATTGAAACATTTTTAACAGAAATATGTGCCAATAAGTGATCGTTAATCGATATATTTAGAAATCGTGAGATGCGGTCTGGTGTGATGTGGGATTCAAAAAAACTCTTTACCTTGTCTACGTTTCGATCTTTATTGAGATCATCTTCAGGGCTCAACGTGTTTTTCTTCTGTGTAATTGTGCCATTTTTGCGTGTTGTATTGAGAGTGCCTCCATTGTAGTTTCATGGCTGTAAGGTAAAGGTTCCGGGTTCGAATGTAGGGGCAGGCACTCGAACCCGATATACTTATAAATGAGCTTTTTTCAAAAACACCCTGAATCGAAATGATGGTTTATATGACAACTCCTTTTGTGACCCCACGTAAAAAAAATTATGCAATTTATAATAAAAATACAATAAAAATGTTAGAGAAAGGACTTACTACAAAATTGGCAATATACGGACTCAATTTTTGTCATTTTACAAATATTCCAGTAAAAAACTGAGGTAAAATGAATTTCTGCCTATTGACTTCAGTATCTCCTTCGGTGTAAGAACGAATTCATTGAAATTAGTATTCTCAATTCGGACTTGTATTATTTTTGACGAAAGCCCATTTGTTTCCACCACGAGCACCCGTGGAGTTAGAATTTCCCGGAAAAGACGGCAAGAGTTTAATTATGCCGGGGTGAAATTCATCGAGGTGAAAGCGGTAATTTTAAAGTTTTATACTTCGCAGCCTGTCAATCCAAGAGAGCCGTCGGTTCGATATTACCCGGCGAAAGTATATATTTTTTATTTCCTTGCCAATCCGACGTGTAATTTCTATTTTTCCCCCGAAGTAGGGAGGAATTTCGTGGCAACAAATAGCCTCGATTAAACATCCCTGCGACATAAATTATTAAACATACTGTGGAAAAATCATTTCCCCTACTCGACTCGCTCAATTTCCTAATTGGTTCTCTAAACGGTTGGTTATTTATTGACATTTCTGGTTTGCTATCCACCGATTGCTTACAAAGGGATGAAGGGTTGCGGTAGAACCCTACTTCAGTCAATATTCCTCACGCAAACGACCCTGCCTTAATGAGTCCATTATGATAACATATCGCTAGCTACAAACTCGAAAAAAAAAACAGAAAGAAACTTTGAACGCACTGCTTTATCTATATACGGATTGAACCGGGCGAAAATAAAAAGCCGAATTTAATTCTCCTGCTTTGTCTCTTGTAAAAGAAATCGTTTACATTTTGGCGAATTGTTTACACAACCAAATTAAACACCGATCAATCTCATTTCCATGGTCAATGTTTGTTTGCCGTTGCTGTATATCTCTCCTGGCTTTGAATTCATTTTCTGAACGGATGCGATGAGTGAAATCATGTTTACGAATTTAAGATTAAATCCAAACCCGCCTTTATCGGATGAGCCAGTTTTGAACTGATGTCCATTGCATAATTATTTAAATTATTATTACCAGTACGAAAGTAGTGAATCTTTTCAAAAACCAGTGTACAGCTTGTCCGTAAAAAATTTATCCAAACTTGATCGCTGATCTGATGGACGATTTATAGAATGGCATTTCCATGTACTGATGGTCAAACTGGCACACCATTTGTAAGGGGAAAAGCGTTTTAGAGTGTGACACAAATTTTCCCTTTTGTTAGTACACATTTTATGTGAGGTTCCACGATAGTTTTCTATCCAAATAACCCCCAAAACATTATATTTAACTAGGAATTGCATGTTTCATTCAATTTCAGCGTTTGCTATAATCGATTTGATGAACGGTCGAGGAAAGACATATTGAAGACTTTGGCTAGGATTTTTTTTTTTTTAATGGCTTTATGTTCTTTGCATATCAGCCAAAGACAATGTATTGTATGCGTATTCGTTTTTTTTTGGGGGGGGGGGGAGGGTATCATGAAAAAAAGCCAGAGGCGACGGCGGGAATCGAACCCAGGACCACGGGGTCTACTAGCCGAGAGTCTCTCACGCTAACCACTCGGCTACCGCTGCCCCCTAAACATCATTTTGATAGTTAATCTTGCATTTTCCTATGGAATTTTCTATTGAATATAGACATCGTTCGCTTTATGGGTAATTTTTATACCGTGAAACTACTCCTGCATAGATTGAGTACAATAGCAGGCTTCAAGTACCTCCTTGGGGTAGACCCTTATAAGTACGCTTGCGACCATAATATGATCCCTTTACGCAAAAATTAAACCAATTTCTTCCCACCATTAAGCCTTAATTTTTAGACCAATGTTTCGAAAAGTATAATTTTATAAATTTAAAGCTTAAAAGATGGATATTAGGTTTTCGTAGGCAATGCTTGTGTCCAAAAAGTACTCCCAGCAAAGTTGTTTTCTATAAACACCAAATTTTCAGCTGTAATTAATTTGGTCTGGGCATTCAAAACAGTTACGTTCCTTTGACAGCCATCCTGGCAGTTTGGCATCTTTCTAGCTACCATTGTAGCCAGCATTTTTTCATCTATTATAATTTTCTTAGACGCAAAAGAGCAATAAAATTGGGCAATAAGAATCAACCTCTTCTGGTGGTTTAATTGGTTTTGGGCTGGGATCAGACCAGTGTTAAACCAAGATTTTAAGATCTATGGTTTCGCCCAACATTACGTGAGAATGTTTAATAAATTTAGCTTAATAATATCCAGTAGGCATTTGGAAATCGTGAGATGCCGTCTGGTGTGATGTAGGTTTCAGAAAAAACATTTTCTTTATCGTAACAACGTTTCGATCTTTATTGAGATCATCTTCAGGGCTCAAAGTGTTGGTCTTCTGTGTAATTGTACCATTCTTGCGTGTCGTGTCGAGAGTGCCCTGAAGATAATCTATTGACAAGATAAAGAAAATCTTTTTTTGAAGCCTACATCACACCAGAGCGCATCTCACGATTTCTAAATAAATAACTAAGATAAATAAACTAATAATCCCCACATCAGGTAGGTTGTTCAGAATCCATTACAGTTCTTAGTCCGATTGGCCAATTCATTACAGTACTCTGAACAATTTTCCAATTAATTAATATTTATGAAAGGTCGAGAAAAAAAATTAAATATAAAATTCCATGGTGAGATTGAGATAGCAAGTTGATGTCCGAGCAGATCGAGGTCACGATAGCTCAAGTGGCAGAGCAGCCGAAGGTCGTGGGCTCGAATTCCTTGACTTTTTTTTATCTCGACCAATACTTTTCATAAATATTAATTAATTGAATGCTGCCCATCCCTTGAGCGCTAATGTTGGTTAGAGTTAATGAGCTTTTAAACTCTTTTAGGTCGTAGGGGTTTGGTAGATGTAGGTGATTCTGTTGTTGAAAATTCATTGATCTCACTTTCAGAAGCGGTAGAGCTTTCTAGCGGGTATATATTTGTCCTAAATGCCTCCTACAATCAACTACGGGTGGATGTTCCACGTATTATTACGGATATTATTTGTAAGGAGGGAAAATTCAAAAGGTGGGCTTAAGATGGGAAGTTAAGTGTCCGAGTGGATCGAGGTTCCCGATAGCTCAAGCGGTAGAGTAGCAGCGTTTAATGAGGAGGTCGTGGGTTCGAATCCCGCTCGTGACACTGACTTTTTTATCTCAATTAAAAACCTTAATTAATTGTAATTATTTGTAATATTAATAACAGGAATTAAGCAATTTAGCCAAGGAGCAGAAGTTTATTCATGTTAGTTTGAAATAAGAGCTTGAGTGGCCGTTTCTATTTTTTTATATCAGGAATAAATTTTTGGAAACGAGTGTTTTGAATAAATTTTTTCTACTTTTAACACTTTCGCATTTCGAGTTTTACCACTGCTGAAGTGAGATTTCTTCCCGCGAATCATGCTTTGGAGAAGGTTACACCCTAAGTTGTTAAACTTATGAACTTTTCGTAAATCTTCCAATCCAACACTCTGAGTGAGTTTTTTTTTTAAACCGAGCAGTTTTGTAAGCTTCACAGTTCGGTTTAGGTGTACATATTTTTACGGTTCTGTAACATTGTTCAGAAGGAATTATACAGGGAGATGATCAAAACCCATCGGATCGTTTAAATCTTTCAAGGCGAAATGCGTCAGGTTGTCCGAGGATGTCAGAAACCTATCGATTATATATATATATATTTTTCTGGGGGTTTTTATTTTGGCGGTTCACCTCATTTCATCAGCATGGCGTTTTCCATGCCCAGGGCGTCTAACAAGACATTTCCTTTTTGTCCGTCCAGGCTTTGGTAAAACTAAATAATTTATCCCATTCATCGTTGTTATAGTGAGTAGGTTAGCAGCACAGTTAATGATAACGAGACGTTAAGATTACCTAATTTGAATTCTTATTGCCATAAAGTTTAAGAAACAGTGAACGACGGTGAAGTGAACTGATATTAATAATACCCATTTCTAACTAGGAATCATGTCTGTCATGCCTAATAAACATATAACCTGAAAACTTGCAAATAGAGTTAGTGCTTAGCAGGTCTTTCAAATGATTCCAAAGTTAATGTCCTGAGAGAGTTATGCTTTTACGAGACTACCCTTGTTGTTTTGAATAATTCTCGCATTCCATTGCAGAACATTTAGACTTTTTGACAAGGCATTTTGTCTTAATTTATTCAAAGAATTGTTAGACGTTTTTAAAATAATTATAAATTATAAATACAGACAATAAATTACAATTAGTTGAGGTAAAAACAGTCAGAGTCATGAGCGGGATTCGAACCCACGACCTCCTCATTAAACGCTGCTACTCTACCACTCAGTTATCGTGACATTTGAAAAATCCGAATTGAATCCGGAGTTACTATAAAGTAAAAGATTCCTTTTCAAATTTACTTTGTTTACTCAGCTTTCGTGATCGGTTTTCATAAACTAAATTATCTAAAAATAAGCCTATTTTATTTTTTATCCAGTTTGTTTAGCAGAAATTAGAAATATGCATTTTACGCTTCAGATTTCGCTCATGGGTTGGTTTGCGTAGAAACGGGTTCTGGAAGAGGCCCCTGTTTTAGAGAGGAATTCGTACTCATAGCCTACTGGGAGTTAGATTTTTTTTGGCGTATTGTCATTATTTTGTTGTGCAGTAAAACGTTTTCTAAAATTCCAGCGACTGCTTTTTTTTCTGTTTGGTCCCTGAGAAAGTTTAGAAAAGTCCTCGTCGTTTTCACGCTATAAATTTAATAAGCTGCGCTTGTTTTTAGGCAGGACCTACGCGTACGAAGATTTTGTGAATTTACAATTTTCTCCCTGAACGTTTTATAAAACTTAACACTGTTATTCAGATATCGTGAGATGCGGTCTGTTGTGATGTAGGTTTCAGAAAAACATTTTCTTTATCGTGCCAATCTTTCAATCTTTTGTTGAGATCATCTTCAGAGCCTGAGATTTACATAGTTTACATTTAAAAAATACATATAGGATGTGGAAAACAGAATTTACACAATGTAAAATATATATTATATTCACTCAAAGTGTTTGTCTTCTGTGTAATTGTGCCATGCGAGATTTTGATTTTTTTTTTTTGCAACATTAGACACAACTCTTATTCTCAGACTGTATTTATTTTTCTTTTACATTATATTTAATTAAGAAGGAGCGAAAGAAATGAAACAAAAGTAATCACCAAACAAAAACAAAACAGCAGTGTAATCAGTCTTTTCATTGTTCTTAGAGCACACACACACACACACACACACACTTGGTTAATGTACAGTTTTTCTATCTATGTTCTTTTCAACAATGTTAACTATTTCAAGAAAATTACAGTTGTATTGAATGATTTAAAAAAAAATTAAAATTATATAATTATTCAGATATCGTGAGATGCGGTCTGGTGTGATGTAGGTATCAAAAAAACATTTTCTTTATCGTGCCGACGTTTCGATCTTTTATTTAGATCATCTTCAGGGCTCAAAGTGTTTGTTTTCTGTGTAATTGTGCCATTCTTGCGTGTCGTGTTGAGAGTGCCCCTAATCTAGTGCCTAATCTCTACACATTTCTACATAAAAAAATTATATATATTGTTTTTTCCTTTCAACTATTTGTAAAAATCCATAATGGAAACGAAATTTTCTTGAAATGGTTACCATTAACAGAGACACACATACAAGGAATTAATTACAAAACAGCAAACTCAGCCGTAGCCACGCCAACATCATAAAGTATATAGACGATTACACTTTATTTTTATGTTTCTCTTCCGTAATAACTTACTTGCCGATATCAAATAAACCCAAGATCACAAATCCAATTCAGAAAATCCTCATTATCGACTTCCTTCGTGTCGAATAAAACCGTCTGTGATCACAGAAGATTTTCCAGATTTACCGCGTCCGCACCATGTCGCAGCCGTATAAAAACAGCGTAATACGAATTCACATTTCACAACTGTTTCACAAGAAACAAATATGACCCCCCGCAAGAACACAGCACCACACTTTTTATGATTGTGAAATACATGGCGCAAAATTTATATTTATATCTGGGATGTATTTTTTCCAGTCAACATTATGTTTTGTAATTCACCCAGGCCGTTGAAGACGGCTCGAATAAATGTCCAAACGACGGGAAAAGGTGTTTTTATAAGTTCTTTTCTGACCGCCCCTCACGACTTCAACAAGTTGTCCATTCTGGAATATTAACGCTGGGTTTTTTTTACAGGAAAAAATTAAAGAACTGGGCCATATATTTTAAGTTTTATCAGTGAGTAGATAATAGAAATGATGAATGATGTGTGCAAGTGTTCACTCTTTTTTAAAAAGAGTTCCTACTCGCAGTAAGTTTGTTTGCAACAAACCGGATTTCGAGCTTTTAGCTCATCATCAGGTCGAAGGAATTCTCCAAAATAATGTAATTAGGAACTTCGTTTTTAAACAGGACTGATCAGTTAAGTTTTAAAAAGTTAAACTCTCAATAAAACACTATAAAAAAGTGGTTAAAAATGAGAAACTCTGCCTGACCCCCTCCGTCGACAGTTTCTGTTGTTTCAACGTACACAAAAAGACGTGAAGTCCAACCCAAACAAACAATGCAGGAAAATTGCAAATGTGATGTAGTTAAATGGATATTCTTCATATCAAAGAGAAAGTAAAACCCACGAATTATCGTGGAACGTCCTTGATGATCTCCGAATAACAAATTCCTGATTAATAAAACAATGGTGACCATTAATGTAAAAAAAAAATTTTTTCCATGCTTTTATATGATAAAAATTGTAATATGAAAATTACAATAATATCGAATATACAATAAATATGTAATTAAGGTTTTTAGTTGAGATAAAAAAGACAGTGTCACGAACAGGATTCGAACCCGCGACCTTCTGCTAGATACGCCGCCACTCTACCAACTGAGCTAAAGTGTCTTTATCTCAACTGAAAACCTTAATTAATTGGAAGATAATAATTGGTCAAAAAGACCACGAAAACTAGTGGATTTAATAGGTTTAAATTAATTAAAGTATACCTTCACTAAAGGTGTCCGTGGATATTTCATTTGTCGCCGAGAATAAAATACATTTGAAAAATAGCAAAAAGGAGGGAAAATTAAAAAAAAAGTGGGGTTTAGATGAGAGGTTAATGTCCCAGTGGATTGAAATCACGCTAGCTCAAGTGGTAGAGTTGTGGCGCCTCAAGCCGAAGGTCGTGTGTTCAAGTCCCCCTCGTGACATTGCCTTTTTATCTTAATGTTAAAACCTTAATTAACTGAAAGATATTAATTGGTGAAGCGGACCACGAAAACTACTGAATTGAATAAACAAGTAAATTCAATCCGCAGTAATTTTAAAATATTACACTCGAAAATTAAAGTTAAAATTTAACGGAAATATTTTGAACTTATGGCGGAATAATATTATGGAAATAATATCCGCACCATTTACCACTCTTGTTGAAGTGTTAAATCAAATATAATAATTAATTAGCCCTTCTCATTTGTATAATTACTGCGTCTGTTTATCCCGATTTTTTAATTGGACGGACGCATTTCAGTATTCCGCCGCCGGCACAATTTACATGACGGCGGATTCCTCTTTTTCCCTCAGGTTCAATTGAAAATCCAACTAGGGGATTTTTTATGTACGTACAACGCCCTAATTTATTTAATGACGGAGGGCAGAGAAATTGCACAAGTGGGTCTAATTTTAAATTGAAATTGAAATTTAAACAGTTAATTTTACTATTTGGCGTTTACGTTCAAATATTAACTGATTGATTAATCATTGTAAAAAATGTCTGATCATCTGTTTCTTCAATTTGTCCATTTCCAACGCGTTAAAAAGATTTTCCTAAAGCTAGATTCCTTTACAATGAAAGGATGGCAATAAGCGAAGAAGGAAATAGATCAATCCCTCCATCAGATTGTATATTGGAGCTGGTGGATGGAGCGGAATGCCGTATCCCTCACGCTAAGGGTAGTTGAAAGGAAGAGAGAAAGATATTAATAATATGAAAGGACCTCAGCGCAATCCCAGAACTCAGAGCATTAATTAAACAGACAAATATATATATGAATAACTGAGAGGGATCGATGCTAGTGGGAAAATGGTCAATTCAGTGAGGGTTCCTAGTCCCATCGGTATAAACGAGAACGAAAAAGCAGACAGGGCAAAGGTAATCACGACGAGATCACACGACCTCATGCACGCTATACATTCGGCTGATATTAAAAGAAAGGTTTCTAGTAGGATTTAAAAAAATGAAGAGAATCCGCTGAAGCAAACGAAACAGTGAAAATTATTTGAAGTGACATACCTTGGTACCTCCATGGACCTATTCTCTCTTGTCTGCGGGGAGCAGGTCTAAGTACCAGATACTCATACAGGGAGAGGCTAGGAAAAGCTCATTCAGGCTCCAAAAACAATTAAATTGGAAAGGAACCAAACAATTCGGGCACATGACCATAATTAACAAAATCAGACACCCATTACTAGATATGGAGACTGACTACACGGTCCTGGAAACAATCTTCACGACCTCCTACAAAATCTCAACAGACTACAAAGGAGAGGAAGAACACAGGAGAACATCGGACACAATGATATGGTATACGGATGGCTCCAAAACGACTGAAGGAACCGGATCAGGTGTTTTCTGTACAAGCCCAAAATATGAGCAATCAAACTCACTAGGGAAGTACACCTCGGTCTTTCAAGCAGAAATACATGCTATCAATGCTTGTGCTCTGGAAAATCTTAAAAGAGGTTACACTGACAAAAAAATCCTCATAAGATCAGACAGCCAAGCAGCAATCAAAGCACTGACATGTACAAGAATCACATCAAAATTAGTCAGTGAATGCATCCAAAATCTCCAAAACCTTGGAAAACACAAGAAGGTAACGGTATCCTGGGTGCCAGGGAACAGGGGAATTTTGGGTAATGAGTAACAGATAGACTGACCAGAGGAGGATCCGCAAGACCATACATAGGCCCCGAGCCTATCCTTGGGATATCCAAAACAAACGTTGAATCCTCCATCGCAGAATGGATCCAAATAAAACAAAGAGAAAAATGGATAAACTCTAGCAGTGCTAGACACAGTAAACTCATGATAAAACAACCCTCACCAAAACTGGCAAAAACACTGCTACAACTGGAGAGGGCAAATCTCAGAGGAGTGGTAGGACTACTAACCGGCCACTGGCACCTGAGAAAACATCTACAAAACATGGGCATATATAATAGTGATCCAATTTGCAGACTATGTAATGAGGAGGAGGAAACAGCCACTCATATCATCTTCCAATCCGGCTCAATGGAGATTCAATCTGACGCACAAAAATGACTCAGAGAACCACATTGTAGCAATAACAGTCAATGACTTGATACTCCTGAGAAAAAGGATCGAGTCTATTGACTAAACTAAAGAACTAGGAAGGTACAATAAGCCAAAAGGCTGCAGTGCCTGGGGCACACAAACCCCACCTCCTAGTACCTTTGCCACCCTAACCTAACCTAACCTAACCAGATACTAACAAGAATGCACATGTATTTCCTAACAGGGAGAGACTATTTCAGAGGGTTGAATTAAGTCCGGTGTGCGTGAGGGAAGCTTCTTTCCCAATTACCACCGTGAATACAATGTGCTGTTTAGTATGAATACTAACTCGTTTTAAATCTATACTTGTAAAGCATTCCTACCGACAAGCCTTGAAGCAGAGTGAGGATATCAATCAAGCTTCGCCGGTTTTCATGGTCCGCTTGACCAATATTACAATCAATTAAGGATTTTTAGTTGAGATAAAAAGTCAATAGCACGAGCGGGATTCGAACCCGCGATCTAAGGCTAGAAATGCCGCTGCTCTACCACTTGAGCTATCGTGAACTCGATCCGCTCGGACACCAACTTCCCTTCTCAACCCCCATCGTTTTAACTTTCCCTCCTTTTTGCCGTAACTTTTTTATCTCAACTAAAAATCTTAAACAGAACAAATAGATCACACGACATTTGAAAAATGGCCAAAGCGAGGGAAAATTCAAAAAGGTGGGGTTGAAATGGGATGTTTCTATCTCTCGTCTCTCTCTCTCTCTCTCCATCTTTCATTCTCTCTCTCTTTCATTTCTTTCTTTCTGTCTCTCTCTCTCTCGCTCTCTCAATCAATTAAAAAACTGTTTTCACAACGTGATGCAATTTCTTTAGATCCTCGGGATAGAATTGTGATTCTTTAACCAATTCTGTAAACGTATTTTCTAACGACTTTTGACCAAAAGTTTTTTATGATTCACTATTTTCGTGATCGCTCGACCAATTAATGTATGACAATTAATTACGGTATTTAGTTGAGATGAAAAAAGTTAATGGCACGAGAGGGATTCGAACCCACGACCTTCGACTAGATACGCCGCTGCTCTACCACCTGAACTATCGTGACCTCGATCCACTCGGATGGAAAACTCATAAGGTGAGGTTGAGATGAGGAGTTGATGTCCAGGAGTCAGAAAAGATGGTAGTCAGTCACCCTGTCAAAAATCACCTTTTCTGATAACTTGGGAGAGCTTTGGAAAATGTGATGTGGCTTTTGCTTTGTCCTGCAGCCAGAACGCCTGCTGTTGTCCTAGAGAACCCACTTTTCATCACAAGAAACACCTCTATCCAGAAAAGTTCAGTTCTGTTCTCGTAAAAAAATATTGAGCAAATTTCGTATCGATGACATTCCTACAAGAGAATAATTTATCAAATGGAAACAGTTTAGTATATAAGAGTAATCAAAAGAAAACATGAAAAAGAGCTTCAGTTTCCGGACAACCAATATTTTTTTTACAATGGCTTAAAAATCCATAGTTCGTACTTGTTTATTGTATGATTTTTAAAATAGTAAAATTTGCGGTGATGAAAATATAGTTGTCTGCACTGGCCAAGTGGTTCAAAAAGATTGCTCCTGCTTGGAATACGAGGATCGAAAGTGTGCCAGGAAGATTTAGTCTAAAATGACGACGGATTGAGGGAAGTTATCAAACTTGATTCGTGTCAAATGTCAGGAGCTTACCAAATAGTTCAATCAGATGTCACTCTCGACTTGGGAAGACGTGGGAGCTGAGCAAATGGGTTCATCATAAATTGACCGACGGTAACAAGCTTCAGGCTTTAAACGACGTTTTTAGACCGGATTACATGCGTCGAAAAATTGATGATGTACCGTATCACCGGGAGGTCGTACCATTTGGCTTTAGCCGCCCTCACCCTGTCCCTTTGAAGCGAAAATGTATAATTCACAAACAAAACATGTTGCTTTGAGTTTAGCGGAGTTCTTAAAAAAAAAAAATGTTGAACCACTTTTGGGCAGTGGGCTCATTTATTATTTCATCCCCTAACACAGTGCAAATTGTACGAGCTGCCTTGGCCGCCCTTATACGAACCTAAAATTCACACAATAAACACCCAGGAATTATGAGTTTTGCAACCATATGAAAGAAATTAGTTTCTAATGTATAGTGAAATGTACAAGACGCCTGTTTTTTTAAAATTGTCGCATTAGAGTCTAGGTATTATGTGTCATAACACACACACACAGAGGGGGAGAGAGAGAGAGAGAGAGAGAGAGAGAGAGAGAGAGAGAGAGAGAG
>CM077105.1:11450491-11466138 GCA_039619505.1 Cimex hemipterus
TCTCTCTCTTCTTTTTATCTTTCATTCTCTCCCTCTCTTTCTTTTATTTCTCTCTCTCTCTCTATCTCTCTTCTTTTTATCTTTCATTCTCTCCCTCTCTTTCTTTTATCTCTCTCTCTCTCTCTCTTCTTTTTATCTTTCATTCTCTCCCTCTCTTTCTTTTCTCTCTCTCTCTCTCTCTCTCTCTCTCTCTCTCTCTCTCTCTCTCTCTACCTCCCTTAAATTAACCAGCGAATCAGCCCGTTTATAACCCGGATATCGGCATTTATGATAGTTTTAAACCACAAATATTTTTAAAGTAAAAAACCGTTATTGTTACTCAGATTGCTGATAGTTAAAAACTTTCAAAGAAATAATGGTTTTAGTTGAGATAAAAAAAATCAGTGTCACGAGCGGGATTCGAACCCGTGACTTTCGGCTACATATGCCGCTACTCTACCACTTGAGCTATCTTGAACTGGATCCACTCGGACACTAACTTCCCATCTCAACCACACCTTTTGTATTTTCTCTTCTTTTCGCCATTTTTCAATTCGGCGTTTCAATTCAATATGGTCGAAGGTCGTGGGTTCGATCCCGCACGTGGCACTGCCTTTGTTATCTCAACTAAACACCTTAATTAATTGAAACATTTTTAACAGAAATGTGTGGCAATAAATGACCTTTAATCGATATTTATTTAGAAATCGTGAGATACGGTCTGGTGTGACGTAGGTTTCAGAAAAACATTTAATTTTATCGTGCCAACGTTTCGATCTTTATTGAGAACATCTTCTTGCATGTCGTGCTGAGAGTGCCCAAGAGTATTAGAATGGACTCAGGAAACAGATACTTTGAGCCCTGAAGATGATCTCAATAATGATCGAAACGTTGGCACGACAAAATTAAATGTTTTTTGAAACCTACTTCACACCAGACCGCATCTCACGATTTCTGAATATTTATTGACACATTTCCAAACTTTTCTATCACTTTATTTACTTTGCTTCAACATCGGCCGTTCTCTTTCCTAATGTTGATTTTCCCATAGCTTACTGCATTCCGCTTTTTATGACATGAGGTACCAGGAAATATTCGATGTTACTCAAGTATCGACAGAAATTTTTCGATATAATCATTCATTACATATTCGTAAGAGTACTATGTCGTTTATTTATAAATTATAAACTTGCTCTCTATCACCTGCGCTCATCTATTAAAATGATTTGCAGTTTTTCTCATATTTGTAAGTATTTTTCCATACATTGGTTTCGCAGATAACAGGAAAAAGCTGTCGACACATTTCATTGTTATAGAGTTTTGAGTAAATTGGTAAATGTGTTTTCTTCTTGAAAAGGATAGACTTATTCCCGCACAGTTTACACAATCCGGACGATTCGGTTGTCCTAGTAAAACAACCTCATGTCTTACTTTTGGGTGGAGACATGATTACGTATCTACCTATGAGAAGGAAAGGGAACACTTTTTAAACATTTGATGACAAAAACATTTTATAACAAATTACTGAAATTGAAAATGGGAGGGGAAAGAATTACGAGTTAACAGAATTATCAGCAGAGTTACCAACCACCAATTCGCAATCTCGATTAACCTCGACTCATGCCGCTCGTAGACGCTCTTAACAAGAACCAATGTAAACCAAGAACAAGGTAAAACCACAATCATTCAGAAATCGTGTGTAGTTTTCATAAAAACATTTTCTTTACCGTCCCAACGTTTCGATCTTTATTGAGATCATCTTCAGGGCCTAAGATTTACAAACATTGTTTAAATTTAACAAATACATGCAGGATGTGGAAAATAGGGAAGTTGTACAATGCAAAAAATATTTCTTATATTCAATCGAAATAGTTCTACTTACTCAATGTGTTCGTTTTCCGTAATTGTGCCGTTCTTGCATGCCGCTTTGAAAGTGCCAGTGAAATATTGCTGTTTTATGTTTATATACGTTGGATTTTGAAGGGGTGAGGAAGGAAGTCGGTATAGAAAAGACACCTTGGTATAAGGAGTTGAAAACAGCCGACGAAGAAAAAAATCTTGGATTTTAATGGTAATGGTTCGGACAGATTATCCTTTCAGGATCGTATAACGGGGATGAACAGGAAAAAGGAAAGCTAAATTGTTGAAAAATTAGGCTATTTAAAAATGTTTGATGTGTGGTATGTGATGTATGTATGCTATCGATACTGAACTTGATTAATGATATTTGCTTGGCTGCGACTGTATATGTATATGTTCTGTAATTCATGCTGTGTTCATCTCAGTTGATGTAAACCATTTCTAAATTGTTTGTTTGTTTTGTTCTGTGTGTAATATTTTTGGATTGTTGAAGTCGAAATTGTCTTTGTGTTCAAAATGGTGGGCAGCGAGTGCTGTTGGATTTTGCTTGGGTCTTTTGCAATCATAGATATGTTGCTTTACTCTCTTGTCCAGACATTGTGATGTAAGCTGCTGGAGAGTTCAATGATTTTGTAGATTACGTCAGATTTATTTGTTATTGGTGTGGGATCTTTAATTTTGGAAAAAACGTGTTTGAATTGTTTTTGAAATCTATTTTAAAGTTATCGGATGAGAAAAATTTGATAAGTAGGTGATGTTGATAACAGTTCCTACAGATAAAATTATGTTTGCAAATCGCTGTACTGGCCATAGGGTCAGTGTTTTTGGCAAAACAGCGCATTTATTATTTTTAATAATTTTTTTCTTAATTATACACGATTTTCTGTGCGCTTCTATATGAACCCTCGGTTTGTATACAATTAGAATAAAATTAGAAGTCGAAATGAGAGGTTTGTGGCATGGGCGATTGACGCCGTGGGTACGAATCCGACGTTTCGATCTTCAATTGGATCATCTTCAGGGCGCAAAGTGTTTGTTTTCTGTGTGATTGTGCCATTCTTGCGTGTCGTGCCAAGAGTGCCCAAGAGTGTAAGAATGGCACACAAACACTTTGAGCACTGAAGATGCTCCCAATAAAGATAGAAACGTTGGCACGATAAAGATGTTTGTCTGAAACAGTCACACCAGACCGCATCTCACGATTTCCGAAAAATCTTTTTTGTGTAATATTATTAAAATGATCTTTGTTCTTCACCAAATAGAGTATGTTTTGGCTAGTGTACATTGTAATATTGAGTTAATCCTTACCTTTTATTTTCCTAGGAGTAGACCGATGTTCTTGTAATCAAATAAAAAATCAAGAATCTAATTAAGATTATGCGCAATTTATGCATTTGTATTTTTTTTAAATTAACTTAATTACAAACACGTAACTGAAAACGTTTTTATGAAATTTTACTTATTTTTTTAAACTGTTAAACAGTTAGAAAACGTATTGTTATTCCTCTATAACAAAAGAGAGGCTTTATGTTTCGTCTTTGATTCGTAAGGAGATAATGAAGACGGTCCGAACAATGGATTTAGTGTTGGTGAGTGAATGAAGACGGAAGAGAAAAGGACGAACACGGCAATAATTGACGTTGGAAAAAGGAAATTACTGGAAAGGGAGGAGTGGTAAATCCATCTACCCCCCGGGGATGACGGACCATTGATCCATTGAATCTTTCATTTATGACTCTTCGTGACTTTTTAAGTCGAGACTGTTCCCTACTTTGTTAAACGACTTCGTCCGACATGAGATAGCGTTCATTATGTCCTTCAATTTTTCAATAAACGAGTGTAATAACTGTTATCAACTATTTAAATTTAAAATTAAATTTTGATTTTCTGTTTTTTTTCTATTCATTACAAATTAATTTGGAGTAGTTACAACACAACGCTATGGAGTTAATTACCTGGAAATTTTGTTTTTGTTTCTACCAAATAATTTGGAGTAAATTATAAGGGGTGTTATGTTAGGGAAGACGTTAATCTTTAAAGATACTGTTCATCCAGCTCTTTCTCTCCTCATTTTTTTCTTGTTTAATAGGTTAACTTAATATCAACTTCAAAAAGCTGTCTTTGAACATTATCCTGAGCTTTATTAGAGGCCGACTATTGACAGTGAGAGCTTGTTTCCCGACCAAACTCATGGACGCTGCCACCTTCTTTTAATCGGGGTTTTTAATGCATTTTTAGGCTTAAGGCCGGAGGATGGGAAGTCTCAGCCTTAGCTTCCTCGTTCGGGTTTTCTTTATCCACCACAGCTATGTGTTCGGGTACCAAGTCGACAACTACAGTTTTGCTGAGGCGCTCCAAGTCGTGGTATCCACCACAAGATCAAAACGAGACGGTTGACGGTTGTCGTGCTGACGATATTGGTTGATTAATCAAATATTTTTAAAAGTTGAAGAATTAAAAAAGCAGACAAATAGCAAAAAATAGGCTTCCACAATATCTCCCAAAAGTAAAAAAAAATCATTGTCCCTGGAAAAATATAATTTTCCTACAAAACAAGGTTTATCCGACTTCCTGAACATAAGTCAGTGACAAGCGGGATTCTAACCCACGACCTTCTTCTAGATATGCCGCAACTCTACCACTTGAGCTATCGTGGCCATTTCAATCAAATAGATTACACATTTGAAAGAGGAGGGAAAATTCGAGGGGCTGGGGTGGGAAGTTGGTGTCCGAGTGGATCGAAGTCACGATAGCTCAAGTGGTAGAGTAGCGGGGTATCAAGCCGAAGATCGTGGGTTCGAATCCCGCTGTGCCATCGACTTTTTATCTCAACTAAAAACCTTAAAACGTAAGCTATTAATTCTCAACAGTAGACCAGTTTGGATGTGGAAACTTTTGTATATGTCGGCTGAATTCTTTTTTCGCTAAGTGATTTGAAAAATGGCAAAAAGGAGGGGACCAAAGGTCGTGGGTTCGAATTCAGACATGACTTTTGTATCTCGACCAATACATTTCATAAATATTAATTAATCGGAATATTGTTCAGAATACTGGTCCGCATAATACTAATATGTTGCAATTAAGTAAGATTTTCATTTGAGATAAAAAAATTTAGTGTCACGAGCGGGATTCGAACCCACGACCTTCTGCTGC
Organism: Cimex hemipterus; assembly: GCA_039619505.1. Lineage (NCBI taxonomy): Eukaryota > Metazoa > Arthropoda > Insecta > Hemiptera > Cimicidae > Cimex > Cimex hemipterus. The sequence goes on from CM077105.1 coordinate 11,455,484, forward strand.
ATACGCCGCTACTTGAGCTATCGTGACTTCGATTCTCTCGGACACTAACTTCCAATCTCAACCCCACCTTTCGAATGTTCTATCCTTTTTGCCATTTTTCGAGCCAAAGATCGTGGGTCCAAATCCCGCTCTTACAATGACTTTTTTTTATCTCAAATAAAAATCATACTTAATGGTTAGATATTAGTTGGTCAAGCGTACCATGAAGACTAGTGAATTTCCTGAAAATAATTGACCAAATTTTATTTACTTTTTATTGTGGGCGTAGATAAAATTATATTAAAAATAATATTTTAAAATAAGTATTTCATTCAAGTCGAGTTTCATTTTAATGAAAATCAAATTATTTCCTGCTTATTTTTTATACCAGTTATGAAAAGATATTCGGTTATGAAACAGTAATTCTAATGAAAATAAATTTTTCATTGAAAACAGAGTTTTTTGGCCAGGAACCGTCAATTTATAGGGAACGGCGGACGATTTCCACAGCGCTAATGGGCCCTTAACGCACAGTAATGTTGAAATAATTTCCAAGGAGGTTCCTCGCATCGATCTGATCCGAGATTTTCCATTTTCTCTCGTCGAAAATCCACATAGAAAGGAGGAACGTCGTTTCATGTTTTGACGGGCCGGAGACACCTTTTCTTTCAACCCTGTTTATAAGACCTCGCACAGAAGAGAGCGAGGGGGTGCATTACGGAGAAGGCCTTTCGACAAACATCCTTGTCTTGTCATCCTTTAGACTGTAAGACGTACTGGAAGCCAGCTAATAAAATAAAACGTAAACCCAGCGTGTAATAAAGAGTTGTACGTCCATTTTCATCATTTTGAATACATTTAAAACATTTCATTCACAATATCGTACAACATAACTAACTATTTACTTAGATTTTAGAATTTTTCTATGAAAATCTTTCTGCACCAAAATCCTGTTAGTTCTTTCAGCCTTTTTAACTAGCTCTTGAATGAAATATATGTTAAATTTTATTCCAACTTCGAACAGAAATTAAAGGTTTAAAACGGAAGGACGCTTCCTGAAAATCAGAAAACATGTAACTTGAATAATATTAAATTATAGGCTGTTATCTCCAAAACAACACTAATTTTATGTGAGAATTTCATATTATAAACAAAGCGATTATTTAACACTTTTCCGATTTGGTTGTACAACACATCTTGCATAAGACCGGCGATGATCTCATCTGTTTGCTCTATCCATATATATTATATATAAAAAGTGAATCTTCGTATGGGTTAATGATAAAATCGAAAACTGAACTGATTTTGAAGAAACTTTTACAAACTCGCTGATGTAAAGATAGGAAGATACAAACATAACTGTTGTATCTTTATTTTAGGCAAATCCTGAGGAATGAAACCGAAAATGGCCTATCGGCTATACACGGCTGTAATAAGACCCAGAATAACCTACGGATCATTAATCTGGAGGAACAACGCTCAACAAAAAGTAGCTCCCTAAACATTAGGCAACCTATGTATCACAGGGGCGATGAGAACAACCCTACAAATGCATTAGATACCTTGCTAAACCTACCTCCACTAGAAATAATCATACAGGGAGAGGCTAGGAAAAGTTCATTCAGGCTCCAAAAACAATTAAATTGGAAAGGAACCGGACAATTCGGGGACACAAAAATAATTAACAATATCAGACACCCATTACTAGAAATGGGGACTGACTACATGGTCCCGGAAACAATCTTCACAACCTCCTAAAAAATCTCAACAGACTATAAAGGAGAGGAAGAACATCGGATACAATGATGGGACCGGGGACGGATGGCTCCAAAACAAATGAAAGGACCGGATCAGGTGTTTTCTGTACAAGTCCAAAATATTAGCAATCAAATTCATTAGGGAAGTACATCTCGGTCTTTCAAGCAAAAATACATGCCATCAATGCTTGTGCTCTGGAAAATCTTAAAAGAGGTTACACTGTCAAAAAATCCTCATAAGATCAGACAGCCAAGCAGCTATTAGCATTGGCATGCAAAAGAATTACATTAAAACTAGTCAGCGAATGCATCCAAAATCTCCAAAACCTGGGGGAACACGACAAGGTAACGGAGTCCTGGGTGCCAGGGCACAGGGGAATTTTGCGTAATGAAGAAACAGGCAGGCTGGCCAGAGGAGGATCCGCAAGACCATACATAGGCCCCGAACCTATCCTTGAGATATCAAAAACAAACATAGAATCCTCCATTGCAGAATGGATCCTAACAAAACAAAGAGAGAAGTGGATAAACTCTAGCAGTGCTAGACATAGTAAACTTATGATGAAACAACCCTCACCAAAACTAGCAAAAACACTACTACAATTGAGAGGAGTGGTGGGGCTACTAACCGGCATCTAAGAAACCATCTGGACAACATGGGCATATACAATGATGACCCCATTTGCAGAGTATGTAATGAGGAGGAGGAAACAGCCTTCATCTTCGAATGCGAAGCAACGGCTCAATGGAGGGAGGTTCAATCTAACGTATAAAAACGACTCAGAGAACCACATTGAAGCAACAACAGTCAATACTTCTGAGAAAAAGGATCGAGTCTATTGATTAAACCAAGGAACTAGGAAGGTACAATAAGCCAGAAGGCTGCAGTGCCTGGGGTACACAGTGGTATATGCTGTGTTAAAATTCATCCTGTCCGTTCAATTTTAGTAAAAATAATAATATTTTTCTATGAACAATACGTTGTCGTTTTTATGGCATTATAAACAAGAGCGAAATGCAGTTCTACAACAGAGAATCAAAAAGTGCACGCCTTATGAACTTCTGTCATGTTGTTCATATACATCACAATAGGACTAAGACTATCTTAATGCTCCAATTCATACTCGATCTCCTCGTTTCGAGCTTCGTGATGTGATGATTCGGTAGCAGGTGAGCGTGACATATGAAATATATTTTGTTCATTCCGTTGAGCTCCTTATGTTTCGTTTTGTCTTTCACCTGACAATATTTCTGCGACTATCTATATTTTTCCGTTTACGTGGCTTTTTAAACAACAACAAAATGTGATACCATTGTCAAAATGACAGAAGATTGAACATATTGCATAATTCACTAGTTTTCGTGGTCCGCTTGACATATTAATATCTTACAATTAATTAAGGTTTTTTAGTTGGAAAAGACTCAGGTGGTAGAGCTGCCGTGTATCTAATCTAAGGTCGTTGGCTCGAAACCCGCCCGTGACACTGACGTTTTCATTTCAACTAAAAACTTTAATTAATTGAAAGATATTTCATAATTATTCAGATATCCTTAGATGCAGTCTGGTGTAATGCAGTTTAAAAAAAAAATTTTTTCTTTATCGTGCCAATTTTCGCGGGCACTCTCAATACGACACGCAAGAATGGCACAATTAAACACTTTGAGCCCTGAAGATGATCTCAATAAAGCCCGAAACGTCGGCACGATAAGGAAAATGTTTCTATGAAACCTACATCACACCAGACCGCATCTCACGATTTCCGAATAATCATCGGTTAACCGTCAACAATCTCCGCCCGTAATATAAAAAGTTAAAAAATTACAATAATCCTATGTCTCTCCAGCAGAATACAGAAAAAATTCATAATATAATGAAATGATACTAAATGTAAAAACACTAAATTAAGCGTTGAATTTACACTCCTCTCTCCCTAAAAAAGTACGCATGATCAATCATATTGCCTGGTTAATATGCAAAGATGATAAGCCTTTAAAAAATCATATTTGCATTAAAACTTTATATTATGGGGCTATTGAAAAAAACGCATTATTTAATTTATTTTGATAAACGAGAATTTCCGAATAAAAACGAAAGTCAGAATAAACTTGTTCAAACGGTAATTGTACTTAAATGTTAAGTATCCAGCAGGTGGTTGAGAAAGGAGCTCGTCTCACTAAGTGAAGCCTGTACATTATAATTAACTATTTAATATTTTAGATAGGTTTTACTCAAAGAAAATGTATTTCCTGTAGGGGGAGTTAATTAAAAAATATATTTAACACCGTACGCGTGTGTGTTACTTAAAAAGGTTTAATTTTATATTTTAAAGGGGGGATTTGTCCGAATTATGGAAGGGGGGGGGTTGACGCTTAAATGAAAACGCCTTTTCTCTTTTCCACCCTCGTCACTAAACCGTGTCAACTCTGGAGATCGGCTTGATAGATTTAATCTCCGAAAAAAACTCATTAAGACAGACAAAAAAAATTCACCATCCCCGACTAATCGATCATTTAGAACGAGGCTAATTTGAGAATCCGCCGGCCTGGAGATTGGAACAGGAACAAAGAACGCGCATAAAGATATATTTGGACTTTACGATCCTACTAAACGCTGATAAATACCCATAAAAAAAAAGAGGAAATCAAAATTTACGAACAAAAACTTCATTGTTCTATAAACTCCTTTCCCGCATTAAAGCCGGTAGTTCTTCGTTTCCTATAGTTAACAATATATCAAGTTAACTACAGACAAAATACCCTAAAAGTTAGTTACTAACATTTAGTTGAAATATATACGTTTTGAAATTCCTTCTGATTTATGACATTTTTGTTGGTTATAATAGCAAAAGTTACCTCATTTCGTTATTATTTTTGAAAATATGACTTTTGACAAGCTATCTATAAATGTTTATAATTATTATATTATTATTATTGTACAAATTTTGATTATAAATGTAAGATATGCGAAACACCTTGTTTGCACTGACTTTTTCAGAACTGCTGTCCGAAGTTAAAAATTGAGGGAACTACTTTCAGCTGACTCTGCTTTAGCATGCTATATAAACTCGTGTTTTCTGACCACCTCGTTCTCTTCAGCCTGCTCAATCTAGAACCTCGCTCGCTTGTCCGTCAAGGGAGTCTCACACCTTCAGATGTTTTAATTTTCTACTGTAAATTTCAATATAATTGGTTGTTTTGGTAAAGAAAAAAGGTCCCTCTCCCTGCGTTCTTACTGAAGATTCTACGAGCTGGACCGCCTAGGCAAAACGTCTGTCAGCAAACCCGGACACATTTGTCTGGACGGAAATAAAAAGGCGTACAAGGCAGGGACGTCTCTTCTTCTGGACTTGACCACGGAGCAATGACCTGGACCTGAATGAGCTGGACAGGCAGAGAAGCTCTCACTCATCAAGAGTCGAGATGCGTGACCCTCCGAGGATCTGACTCGTATAAGAAGATGATCATCAGAATTATCATTATCTCCTATATAATCTTGATAAAAGGGTAATAAACAATATATTATAAAGGAAAAAGCGTCGTGGTCTCAAGACAGTTGTTTCAGTTAAACAAAGTGGTTCAGAAATAGAAAAAAAACCTAATCCCCCTTTTTTTTTTAATTCCTCGAAATTCTATTTCTATTGTAATTCTAAGCAACCAAAATACAAACTCAAAATAAAACTCATGAGTTTCCAGTTCTATTCTAAAGTGTAAGTAAGGTTTTCTTGCTTCTGAAGATATCGACAGAAATGGCTGGGTTAGTGATTAGAACTACTCTTCTAATCAGGAAGATCAAAATGGGATTGTTTTTGGTAATAAACTAATGAAAGTAAACCCAAAGATTCTACAAATTACATTAAATGTTCGAAATGACTACCTTCTTAAAGAATACAAATCTGACATCGTTTCCTGATACATTGTACTGCTTTCAATTTTTAATTTATTTTTATTTTTGTTTTGGTGTTGAACTTTTGCTCAATGGTCAAGTGGATTCAAGACCGTTCAAACAAAAGGAAATATGTGCATTTGAGGGTGTATTTGACCGTAGACATTGTCGCTTGTTTTTTATAATTAAGTTGTACAGGGGATGGATTATATCGTTTTGCTAAGAATTATTTTCGTCCCTGTTTGTTGATTATTTTCAATTAGAATCTGAAAGAAGTCCTCTCTGCCGTGTGACGAGAGGAGACAGGAGAGCAGAACGTAGTCGGGGTGAAAATGGGATTCTCCATCACACTCGCATACTAGTGTCGGAAGACCGCCCATTTTACGGAGGTATCATAGTAAGCCGTTATGATTCAGTCGCAGGCTGATCGAGGTAAAGCTTTTCTTGGGGTATTCAATTTTCTCAAGAGTTCATTATGTTTTTCTTGTCCTTATAACAGTGAAGGATTCGAAATCATTTACGGCCTGCTTACCCAGTACAATATCACATTGCTAATGATTTAATAGCCGTTTTAAAATCTTGAAAAATGAGAACCAGACTTTGTACCTCAGAGACTTTCAATCCAATTATAGGATAATCTCCGGAAGTATATTGGGTGGCACACCCCCAAACAGAATTCAGTCATTTTTAATGATCATTTCAGTCGGTTTTTGCCTTTATCAACTCTGGATTTTTCTCTCTGTTTGTTTGTCATAATTAGTCGGTTATGCCGGAATGAATCTGATTCATCGCTTTTGTCGGAAAAAGGTGATTCATGATCGCTAATTGCTTTGGCGGATGATTCAAATAAATACTGTTGAAGCGTTTTTAAACTTACACCGAAACATGTGGGCAACAAAAAATAAAGTCGGATCGCAACGAAATTTATGTAAGCGCGGTGTCATTTTATGGTGTCATTCGGGTCTCGAGCTCAGGGTTGACTTCACATTTCATGTAGATTGCTACACGTTTAGTGTCGTAATTTGTGTGCTGCGTGTTGGGTTTGTAGACATCTATTGATTTAAATAACAACAGTGGTAAATAATGCTAGGCAAAAACCCCATTGCGGCCTCAGGCGGCGCAAACCTCCACACATCTAAGATCATGTGTATTTGGTATTCATTGTTTGGAGCGGCCAGCATGTATTCCCGACACAGGATGGGGTTATAGTGGAATTCGTTAGAAAAATGGAAGCGCATAGTGGAGTGATCGATGGTGTTTACATTGGACGCGGCCTAATAATCAGAATACGCGAGGTCGAGGTCAGAATGTAGTCCCGACTGAAACCCCGTCGTACACATTTTGATGAATGAATAATAGTGCTGATGGAGGATCATGGAAATATTCCACAGCACTACTATGAACCTTTGACAAGTATGAAACCGAGGGTTTTCCGCCAAACCATCCATTATCCTGCGCATCTTGCTTACAATCGAAACTCCTCACCCAAATTATTAACCTCCAACTACATCACTAGATTACCACTACGTAATAACCATTATCCTAAATGATCTCAACATTTCTTTTGTCAACGAACTGATCCGATCCTCCTTACTAAAGTAACATACCAAGCTCTACATCTACCATAACTCGTCACTACCCATACCCGTTTTATTCTTACCCAACCTAATAACCCAGACCCTACTGACCAACTCCATCATATTGGATGGCAGAAGTTTTTCTAACCTGCGTCTTCCGGCGCTGTACTGGCCATGTTTTTAGCAAAAGACACCGCATTTATTATTTTTTTATAATTTTATTCTTAATTGTACACGATTTTTTGTGCCATTCTACTTGAAGCCGTGATTTTCGTACAATTTGGATAAAATGCAGTCCCGACACATGTTGCGCTTTCAGTGGAATTAGCCAGAAAAATGGTAGTGCGTAGTGGAGTGATCGTTTTTACATTGGACGCGCGGCCTAATAATCAGAATACCGATGACAGAGGAATGGCGCCGTTGGAGGATCATGGAAATATTCCACAGCACTACGTGCAAAACCCTTACCAAATCGATGCCACGTTGAATGCAACCGGTGACCGACGCAAGAGGAGGAAGTATACCGTACGGAATTGAATATTTTCATCGCTGTTTCCATGAGAAAATTTCTGGCAAAATTGTTGTACTAAGTTTAATGTGTAGAGATTAGTGACCGTTAATTGATAATTATTCAGATATCGTGAGATGCGGTCTGGTGTGATGTAAGTTTCAGAAAAACATTTTCTTTAACGTGCCACCGTTTCGATCTTTTATTAAGATCATCTTCAGCGCCTGGGATTTACAAACATTGTTTACATTTAAAGTATATACCGACTTCCTTCACCCCCCCCCCACTTTCAAGATCCAACATATATACACATAAAACAGCAAAATCGCACTGGCACTCTCAACACGACGCACAAGAATGGCACGATTACACAGAAAACAAATACTTTGAGTGAATAGAAATGCTTTGATTGAATATAAAATATATTTTGCATTGTATAAATTCACTTTTCCACATCCTAAATGTATTTTTTTAAATGTAAACAATGTTTGTAAATCCCAGTCCCTGAAGATGATCTCAATAAAAGCTCGAAACGTTGGCCCGAAAAAGAAAATGTTTTTCAGAAACCTACATCACACCAGACCGCATCTCACGATATCTGAATAATTACTCAGTTTAATTTTGAATTTAGCTAAACCTTATTTTATTTTACATAATTTATAAACAGCGGTTGAAAGTATTTACTTGGGTGGCCATCTTTTTTTGCCCCTTAATCTTACCAATACTTTCATAGCTAACTAAGCTGAATTGCATATTTAAATTTCATTAAAAAGCAATTGTAATTTGTTTGTTAATGAATATTTCAATGTAGTAAAGTTACGTGTCTACTTAGAACCCATTTCTTCGGCAAACCTCCTCGTAAATTCCCCAAATCGATATTTTTTTACTTTTATTATTCCTTTTCTAATTAAACGACATATTGACTGTCAAATAAAATCAATTTTTATAATTGTCATGACAATGTTCATGTAACAGGAATGGTGAATAATACCAAAAATTACCCAGGAAAATATACTTCATACAACCCTAACCATTAGTAAAATATACTTAAAAAACATGACATTTCAATTGTAATATCTTTGTTTTCATGATTCCGACCAACAATCAAAACGACGATAAATAACTTTGACCAATTTAAAATTAATACTACATATATATATTTTTGGGCAGTTCTGGGGCATTCTAAATTTTTTATAATCTCTGAAAATATAATCAAAGTTTTATATACATATATATACATTTTACATATGTAATAATATTGTGTTTTATTTCTATAGACATTGCATGAACGTTTTTTCTGTCGTCGGCCTAATACTATATTGCTGAATAATTCATTATTTTACTACATAATACATCTATGAATTTTTTAAAATATAATTAGGAGTTGGATAATTCAGATACCTGTTCTAGTCATGTTGAAGCTGTCAAACTGAACGACGCTATGTTTTCTCGGGAAAAATTCAACATTAAAAACGTTCTCGAAATCCTTTTTGACTTGGTCGACGGCGAGATCGAATATCCTTTTGTCCTCCCAGTTAGATCCATCGGGGAAAAAAGCGTCTAATGCACAAAATACAAAAAATAAAAAAAAATTAACCTGGGCCACATATGAGGAGGCAAAGCCGAAAAATCAATTCACCGATCGTTAAAATGTCAGTATGAGCCAAATGGGGTATGACTAGAAGTCCAATTACAAACAACATTCTAGCCTCATGGGCGGTTCAAACATCCACTCCGATCCGTTTACTTCTACCGTTCATAGACTAGTGAACTGAAATAGAATCTGCATCGGAGGCTTCATGGATGGATGCCAACATTCGATGAGTGACAAGTATCTAAAGTATTGCCGGCTTGGATAAGTTTAAGTCGATCAAATTGTCGCCTAGTTTAAAATTAAGCGATATTCTCTTCAACAAAACGCGTAACAAAATACGTACCGTGAAATTTTCATTTACGATCGAAACTCTGTTCAAAAACATTTCTAGATTGTGACTTTTAAGAAAAAAGAAGTCCAATTCATAAACAATTTTGTAATAAATGAACATAATCATTTAAAAACCTAACAAAATTTGAACACAGTGAAAATAAAAGAAAACAAGTTTAGATTCAATTTCATGTTAATCTTCCACTTAATAATGCAATATATATTAAACTCAATCGTTTACAGATTGTGGGTTCGAATCCACTAATTTATTAATTCCACTTATATTCCATTAATTAATATTTTTAGTTGAGTTAAAAAAGTAAGTGTCACGAGCGAGATTCGAAAACACAATCTGGAAACTATTGAATTATATATATATATTTCATGAGGGTTCTGGGGGCCCAGGTAGCCGATTGGGTAGCCCGCGGTCGTAGGTTCAATTCCCCCCGTCGCCTCTGGCCTTTTTCACCCCCCCCCCTAAAAAACCAAAAAACGAGGTTCTCAACAGCAGAGGTTATATCAATCCTCGGGGTGCCGTTGTTTTTGAAAAAAATCCCATTTGTAAGCCGCTGGAATCGAACCCGGGACCTTTAATTTACAGTGATGAGCGCCGCGTCAACGCCTAAACCGTTGCGGCCGCCGACACCTGACTAAAATCAATCAAATAATTATTATATAAAATCCGTAGAAAAAATAAAAACTAATACATTTCAACACGCAATAGTATTAGAAATGTATTAGTGAATATGATAGATGTAGATAAAATTCAGCACGACTATTCCAAAACTTTATCTAAAATGGAAGGTTTTCTTATATTTTTTAGTATTTATGTTATGACTTAAAGTTTTATTACAATTGAATAAGGAATTACACTTTAAAATCTATACATAATCCTTCAATTGAACGAATTGTTACCTAATTTAAGTATTACTTCTCTTTTTTTTATTAAAACTAATTTTAACGCAGTGTAAATATGTTTAATTTATTTCAAACGCAATTATATATATATATATATATATATATATAT
>CM077105.1:11466538-11510954 GCA_039619505.1 Cimex hemipterus
TATATATATATATATATATATATATATATATAATACTGTAAAGTGTATTTCTGATTTATACAAACTTGCTAAGGCAAGAAAAATAAATAAAAAGTGAAATGAACACGTTGTATTTACCATTTTTAATATCGTATGGCGTTATAAATTGATAAAACACATTTCTAGTTTAAACAGATTTCACTTCTCGTTTCATCCCATCGACATGTGAATTTCTGACTGTGTATATACCTAACATCAAAATTTTTTTTTATAGCTCACAATATGAGTCGCGATTCCCAGCCCAAGAAAAGAACAGTTTAATAACAATTTCATACGACACAAATATGACATCATAAGAATAGCACCACAATTTATGCGAGTATGAAATTCAAAATTTATATTACTTACAGCTACATTGTAATTTGTGCCACCGTTTCGGTCTTTCACTGAGATCATCTTCAGGGCCTGGGATTTACAAACATTGTTTACATATAGAAAATACATATAGAATTTGGAAAAGTGAATTTATAAATTCTGAATAATTTACTAAATAGACTGTCCTCTCATACGTAGTGAAACGCTGTTGTTATAGTAACACATGTAGGCGCGCACATAGGCACAGAGAGGGAGAGAGGGAGGGAGAGAGAGAGTAAGAAAGAAAAGAAAGAGAGAGGAAGAAAGAAGACAAAGAGGAAGATAGAGGGAGAGATAAGGAGAGAAAAAAGAAAAAAGAGAGAGATAAGGAGAGAGAAAGAAAGAAAAGAAAGAAAGAGAGAGATAGAAGGAGAGATAAGGAGAGAGAAAGAAAGAAAGAAAAGAAAGAGAGAGAGAGATAGAGGAAGAGATAAGGAGAGAGAAAGAAAGAAAAGAAAGAAAGAGAGAGATAGAGGAAGAGATAAGGAGAGAGAAAGAAATAAAAGAAAGAGAGAGATATAGGAGAGATAAGGAGAGAGGAAGAAAGAAAAGAAAGAGAGAGAGAGAAGCACGGAAATGTATACATTCATACATAGAAAAGACAAAAGCCAAGTGTGAAGGGTTCACTTCACTAGTTTTCGTTGTCCGCTTGATATATTAATAGATTTCAATTAATTAAGGTTTTAAGATGAGATAAAAAAGTCGATGTCATTAGCGGGAACCGTTAATTAATTGATATATACTAATTGGTCAAGCGGACAACGAAAACTAGTGAAGTTATATATAACCCAACACACGTGGCTTTTATGTCTTTTCTATGTATGAATGTAATTATTTCCGTGCTTCCCTCTCTCTATCCTTATCTCTTCCTCTATCTCTCTCTTTCTTCCTCCCCCTATCTTTTTCTTTTTCTTCCTCCTTCTCTTCCTTTTCTTTCTCCCTCTCTTTCTCTCTCTGTTTCTTTTTTTTTCTTTCTCTCCTTACCTCTTCCTCTATATTCATCTCTCTCTTTCTTTTCTTTATTCAAAAACCTTAATTAATTGAAAGTTATATACAACCTTAATCCTTGATCTTTATGATTTCGTTAGTTCTTTAATATTCTCGATATATCGCCTTAGCGAATCCTCTGCCAGCCGGGTTTGGCCTATCCTTAATCTTGTGAGAATAGTTCTGTCTCCCTTTTTTTATGTTTTCCGTGACACAATATTTCAATGATTTTACGCCTTCAGTCAACATCCAGCGGATTTGAAGTTGTATTTAATGTTTCTTTTCTTTTAATTATTAATTTAAATTAAGTTTTTAAAACTTGCAGTTATTTAACCGTTTACTTGAAAATAATTCTATTACGGTAATGTTGGTTAGGGATGGTTAGGTCATTAGGTTATGTCACCGTTGGTTAAGAAAGGTTATATTTCACTTTCATTGAATTGAAAATTGATAAATCAAACGGTTTTACATAATCAGTCAATTAAAGCAGCTGGCTCAGTCAATTTTTTTTCAATCTCCTTTTCAAAATGAAATTATGAAACAGGTATTTGACAACAATATTATTCAAATGTTTAGTAGTATTCTTTGAACTTTTAAACATTAAAAACAGAACAACCAAATATCAGTTGTAAAATATATTATGTAACTGTTTTATATGCTGAAGTTATTTTCACAGTTCAAAGTTTTCCAACAAAAAGTTGATGATAAACGACATTTTCCTCAACTTTATTGTGGGTGTATATTTATATAGGTAGGTATATTTAATTAATTTATATCAACTTTTGTACGTTATTTTTTAATTTATAGAAGAGTCTTTCTTTCTCTCTCTCTCTCTCTCTCTCTCTCTCTCTCTCTCTCTCTCTCTCTCTCTCTCCATCCCACTCTCCTTTTTTTATTTTAATTTTTTTTTAAAGAGGTTTCGCAAGTGCAAAGATCATATAAACCCTCAGGGGTGAAAAAAGCCCATTTGTAAGTAATGTAGGGCCGCTGGATTCGAACCCGTGACTTTTACCTTACAGTGATTAGCGCCGTGTCAAGACGGAACCTTGCGGCCCCAAGAAGAGTCTCATTCGTAAATTTGAACACTCCATTAAATTTTAAATTTCTCTGTTAATGATAGGCGGAAAATATTCAAAACTAAAATATTTTCTATATTTTGATTTTTTATTAAATTTTCTTTTGACTTTTTCACTGTTTCATCTGTTTGCAGTCTTGATGTTATGTTTGTTGTAATTTAAGAGTACATCCTCATCAGCAAATAACAGAGAAATGTTTGAATATTTTGCTGTTTAAGTTTGATCTCGTCAATAATGGAACAATCAATTTCTAAATTCTACGAGTTCTCCATGTTGTGTGCGTGTAGATGAACTTGGAAATTACTTAAAAAAACGTTCCTAACAAAAATGTTTTACGAGGTATCATGCGAATGCAGAGACAAACACGTCGATAGACAGGACGAAAAATTACCGAACGTATAGGTTAATAACCGAAAAATCAAAACCGCGATCCTAGGTCAAGAAGCCGTCACGAATCCTTGGCAAAACAGAAAAACATGAAACTACTACAAAAAAAGATGAAAAAATGACCTGCTTGGAAATGAGTGGTGATTAGTAACAATTAGTGTATACAGAAATCATGAGATCTGGTTTGATGTAGGTTTTAGAAAAACATTTCCTTTATGGTGCCAACGTTTCGATCGTTATTGCGATCATCTTCAGGGCCTGAGATTTACAAACATTGTTTAAACTTAACAAACACATGTAGGAAGTGGAAAAAAGTGAAACAACGCAAATATATACTTTTTTATATATTCAATCAAAGTATTTCTTCTCACTTCCCAGTAAATCCCAGGCCCTGAAGATGATGTCAATAAAGATGGAAACGTTGGCACGATAAAGGAAATGTTTTTCTGAAACCTACATCACACCAGACCGCATCGAACGATTTCTGAATCAACTTGGAAATATAACCAATTTAAAAAAGTTCATAATTAAACAAACTAACCGACTAACGGCGACAGAATTACATCATCAACATTGTACACCAATAAATTCGCTAATTTGTTGGTCCGTTTGACCAATCAATATGCTAAAATTAATTTAGGTTTTCAGTTGAAAAATAGCAAACAGGAGGGAAAATTCAAAAGGCGGGGTTGAGATGGGAAGTTAGTGGCCGAGTAGATCGAAGTCATGATAGCTCAAGTGGTAGGGCAGCGGCGTATCAAGCCGAAGAACGTGTGGGTTCGAATCCCACTCTTGCCGTCGACTTTTTTATCTCAACTAAAAACCTTAATGAACTGTAATTGAACACCTTTCAAAACACTATCCGAATTATAAAGAAAAAGGGCCGAGATTTGAATTGAACAATAAAAAAAACGACCTAATCCACCGAAGATTCTGGCAGACAAAGATTGCCCCGAAGCGCCCACGCTTGGCTTTATAAAAGGGAATTGATTCCGCAAAAATCTCTCAGACCAAACGCTGAAGATAGCAAACGCCGTAAGGCTTCTGACAATCAAATTAATTCCTAATCTAAAATCACCAATAAAAATCCCCAGGGGAAAATAAACAACGATGATTGATTATGTTAAAATATTCTGAAGTTATTGACGTTACGTTCTAATAACGTCAAGGAATCGAAGTGCTGGATAATTTGAAGCTCATTAATTGTCTTTCAGGAGACATTTTGGCAATACTTACCAATGGGTCTAACATATGCGATATCAACGGGTAATGTGAACACATGGTTGACGCAATTTTGGATATATGTTTTATTTACCGGCCGTTAATTGATAATTGTTAGGAATTTGCTTAGCGTTCGTTTCTCAGGAGATAATGAACCGTCAAATCCTTTCAAAATTCACTAATGGATCTGACGACCTTACATAAAATATCTTTTTTTATTATAATTTTTAAACTAATTAATTTTAATTTTATATTTATATTGGGCTTTCTTTATTTAAGATTCGTCATATTGCCCGATAATATGGACCGCGCTGGCCGAGTGGTTAGAGCGACCGTTTGCAAAGCTAGAGGTTGTGGGTTCGAATCCCAGCGCAGCATAGCTTTTTAACGTAGAATAGATTAAAAGAAGTTTTGTCAAGCGGTTTGACCACTCGTCCGAGACGCCCTATCGGTAGTCAGTCAAATCATATCGTATAACAGGGATTACTTTACTTTTCCTAATTACTTAATTTAAATCACCATCCAATTGACCGAAATAAAGTCTGAAGCATTTAATTGTTCTACTGAGCTAGTATACACTGTAGATTTATGAAAAACTTGAACTTTCTTCGCGTAATTGGGCTTGATATTATTATCAGATATTACCTCGTAAAAGTGATTATTAAGGCGATAAGTATTGTTTATCTTTCGTTCGGTGACTTTACCCTTAGAAACGCATTATATGAAGTCTGAACGGATTACAACAATTTCTACTTTTTCTTTTAACGCTTATTTTGGTGCATGCAGCAGTTCCGCAGTGGATGTCAGTTTATTTACTCTAAACTGTCCTAGTTGTCTTATCTTTGTTTGCATGTTGTCCCGACCTCTTTTTCACTTTCCGACTGTGTATTTTTTCGTACATATCTAGAGACGTCCTGGAGTAACACCGAGAGGCAAAATGTAGCCCCTTAGTATTTTTGATTAATTGTTCAATTAAATCCCCCACTGTTTATCTTACAACAGCATTTGGCCCATTTTCCCACCAAGGATTAGAGGTGAATAGAACATAGATATAATGTCCCATTGTGTTTACAATTGGATTTGGTAAATAAATCTTTGAATAATCTATCTCTTCTTGTGTTAGTTTTTCTCTAAAGCTTTTTTCTAACCGGTGGTTTGATATTTTTAAAGTTTCAAATTTGTTCGAATGATTGTTTTAAGCGATACATCTTCGGGTAAAATGATAGCATTGCTGGAAGATGGAGGAATTCAAGCGTATATGGCCTGGTTGCTTAACATTGGATGGATGAAGGAGTTCCCTCCTGAGCACTGTACCTGTTCAGCTTATTGTACTATACCCTGGCTGCATTTTTGGGGGAGGGCTCACAACACAGAGTGAACTTGAGCCTCCGTTGTACCAGTGTTCTTCCATCGAACACAAGGGGGTTGGGACCAGGTTCAGGGTCGCTGAGATCCAGTCCCGCCCCTTCCATTGATGAGTGCAGTGTCAATTTCGTTTAATTGCGGCCACCGGTCCCCTTAGGCGTAAGAAAAATTCCAGAGGCGATGGTGGGGATCGAACCCACGACTGCGGGGTCTACTAGCCGAGAGTCTGACGCCTTAACCACTCGGCTACCGCGGCCTCCTTTCTTAACATTACGAGAACTTACATTTTTTAGGTTTCGCTGTCCGCTTGGCCAAATAGCTCAATTGGTAGAACAGCGTTGTCTTTAGCCGAAGGTCGTGGGTTCGAATCCCGTATTCACTTCCTTTTTTATCTCAACCAAAACCTTAATTAATTTAATTACCAGAACTGCTGTTCAAACGGTCTTCCGTTATCAAGATACTGCAGGCATGAATCAGGTAGCCGTTTTAAATGTAAACCGTAATCGGCATTCTATTGCTATTGAGATCAACAAGTTCGAAATGTTAATGTCAGTTAATGCGTGAGGAGAAGACTTTCACATGCTGGATTATGTGCTAGAAGGACTACAACTTGTTCAGAAGTTCGGCAGGGCACAGAACTGGTCGGTTAAGTTTCTCAAGAAACCAAATTAATTGGTCCGAGCAAGAATGGACTAGTTTTTGGAGGAGTCATGGCATTCTGACGGCCGAGAGAGGGTTTAGAGAATAACATGACGGTGATATACATAATTGCACATGGGATCTGATTGGTTTTGATACCGCCAGCCCCCTCCTCCACTTTCCTTTTCAAGGTGTACCACGGTGTTTTCCCGCCTAAATTTAAAAACGTGGGACTCCTTGGTTTTGTTTTACCGCTGGAAGTTACTTCATCTGGTCTGGTGGTGTCCCCATGGAAAATACCGTGTGGCGACAGCTTGAGAAGGAATCAGATCCCAGTTTTTAAATTATGGTATGCCTTATACTGCTGGTATGAGCTGGCATATTTAATAGAACGTCGCACAAACTTGATCTCTACCGGGGTTCTCTAACAGATGACGTGTTATCAAAAGAAGGTATTCGTCATATGCTACGAGTCTACGGTTTTGTTTTTATGCTTGACAATGTATGCCTTCACACAGCTAGGTTCGTTGGTGACTACATAGACAGAATTCATTTCAATGTTGGAGTGGCCAGCATAAACAGTATCGATAGAGAATTTGCAGGAACCAAGAACGGCGATGTTGGAAGAAAATATTCCACCGCACCACACTCAAAACTTCATTGAATCGTTGCCGCGTCGAATGCACATGGTTATCAACGTAAGAGGAGGAAATACTCATTATAGAATTGAATGTTTTGTTCATTGTACCCAAAGCACTATTTTTGGTCAAATTGTTTTCCCCAGTTTATGTTTTTATTTAGCTATATCTTACATCTTCTTGGGTGGCCAATTTTTTTCCCTCTCAGAGTATAATTTTGCCACAAAGTCATCGTATTCTTTGGATAAAACAAAAGTTTGAGATAAATTAATGTCCTCGAATTGTCTCTCTGAGGATAATTAACACACTTTGCCAAAATTAACCAACGGCTGCCGCCTTGCATTAAACGTCAAACGTCTTGAAAAGTTATTTCATATTTAAATAATTAACCAACTCCTCTCCTGAACGCCCGAGAAATCGATGCCTCTCACAAAAGAAACAACTAACTTCGAACAGAACACACCCGAACGCTTAATTTATAAACTTCTGGCAACATGCAACGTCAATTTTTGAACTTAACAAACTTTATAATATTATGATAATTTAAGCAGCGAATCGGAATTACAAATCTCTGTGTCATTTACATCTCTAACTAGTTTTCGATTAAATTTCAATTAACACGTACAAAATGTAATTAAATTGCCTTCAATTGAATTTATTGATTTAATGTCCGATTTCTCAGTTAACTCTCTGATTTCTACCCAATTTTGACCCATGCCTCGTCTGATTCTATTTCTCTTTTGTGAAAAATAATTAAAAATGTAAATTTGAGTTGAAAAATGACTGTTTGATTGATCAATTCGTTTTTCTTTTTGCTTTGCCAGTGGCATTTAGCAATTGTCCAAGTGAAGGTCAAATAAATACGTACAAAGTTTTAAAAAGCCAAGGTTCAGAAATTGTTTTAAATAAATAATTATTAAGCAACTACACGACTATATGATTTAACTTATTTTTGATATATTATCGTCAATTTATTTCAATTTATTGTTAATATCGACACATTAGCTTAAAAGGATAATAAAAAATCTTATACTCACCTAAACTCGAGTCTGGCAACCCTCGTCAATATGAGTGAGCGTGGAGGACAAGGGAATTAACAATGAACCTAATATAGATATAAATAGGCCAGATAAAATACATAAATAGGAAACAGGAAAATGTGATTTCATATCAGACGGCATTGGAATATTTATAGGTTTTTGTGACTGAAGTTTCTAATGTGAAAAGGATTTCTAAGGTGTTTGGATTTTCGTTTTCATTTACATTTTTAAAGAACCGCCTATTTTGTTATTATTCACTTATTATCCTATACAGGGAAGCCGGCCCAAAGGATAAGCCGCCCCACTCCGAGTAGCACAAGTCAGTCGCCTTAATGACCGAGTCTGGTTCGTTTCAGCACGCTCCGCTTTACAAAGTTTACTATTCTTTTTTGTGTGAACCGCAAACGCTTTTCTACAGACCGCTTCCTGTAAAATCTCTTCCAGCATCGCTTGGAATTCTTCTGGATTGATTTTATACCTCGCCGAAACGCCGGAGTTGCTGGTTCTTGTAAGTGGGCCGTCCTCCCCCAAATACCCTATTTTCATCGATCCTGGCACCGTGTATTTCCTGCCCAACTTTATCATTCGCCATAACATCAGGATGGTGAGTCGTTATTGTTTCAATTTTTATTTCATATTTCAATCAATTTTATTTTAAACTGTTTTCCCCGCCTCCCGATTATATTCGGGTGGTCATCCGTCGGTTAAAAGCCGCACATTTGGTCCTCCGGGCCGGATTGAATTTACTGTAAATTTATTATATTGTAATTACACCGCGTACATATCGTGCTGACTTCCAACCTTGTGAAGAAAATTATGAACTAATTTGGAACAGATTGATAGAAAAATTCCAAGATAAACGCAGCCTAGCAAGTCATTATTTGAAAACCATGTTCGATGTGAAACCCGCCCCAAACGAATCTGCTAAAAGCCTGGACGATTTTGTGATCCAATTTGGCTCTACCGCTGAGTCTTTAAAATCATTAAAGATTCACGACCTTTCAGATATTATAATTGTCATCAATTAAGATGATCTCAATAAAGATCAAACCGTGCCATGGTAAAGAAAATGTTTTTCTGAAGCCTACATCACACTAGACAGCATCTCACGACATCTCAATGATTATCGATTAACGGTCAGTAATCTGTACACATTTGTAAGTATGTTCAGTGCAGGGCCGCAGGATTCGAACCCGCAACCTTTATCTTACAGTGATGAGAGCCATGTCAACGTCTAAACCGTTGCGGCCACCAACGCCCCACTTTACCTCTTTCTTCAAACTAGTGCATGCATTGATAAAAATTAAATAGTGCCAACCGAGTATATGTATATCCGACTCCTTTGTGTCAAGCTAGAGGTTCCAGGTTCGAATCCTCACCCACCCGATTGAATTTCAATTGATAAATTGGTAAGAATAGGTAAAGTGTAGAGTAATATTTTCCAACTTCTCTTCCACTTCTAACTGGTAGTTTGTAGTAGTTAAGTCCTGCTTACTAACAGGAATTCCTTTACTCTACTTTACTTGACAATTTAAAATTAACAAAGTCTATGTGAATGAATTGTAATGTTGGGAACGATTGATGAAATATCACTGAAGAACGATATTTTGTCTTTCAGCACGTGTTGATAGTTTTACGTAAGGTTATTATTTAATAATAAAAATTATTTCGTCATGTGACGGAGTTTTAATGAACTGCTTTAGTAATCATAATCTTCCCAGATGAAAACTTTTAAAACATTTTTCGTAAATGGATCAGAACGGGTGACAACTGTTCCGACCGCATAATGTACTTGGCCACGTTCTAGTAATTTTTTCTTGCTTTTAATTTGGCGGAGCAAAATACTACCGGGCGTTCGTAGCCACGATCGAAAATAGCCCAAAATGGTGATCACTTAAAAAAACGTATGAACTCAAATGTCCCACCCGTGATAAAGTTGTCAGACGAAATTTTGGCGTGGATTATAATCATTTTTTTCAATAATCGATATATTTATCACAACTGGACTAAAAAACTACTGTCACGCACAAAAAAACTAGTTAAATTTAGGTTTCACCAAATGGCGTCTTTAGTAGTCTATTAACGGTCAAAGTGAAGCCTAGGAGGCAAGTTCATTAGGCTTCTTTCTCTTCAGTAGTCTGAATACAGTTACATATTTAACAAAATGTAAATTAGTTTATGATTTACATATTAGTCAGAGCAGAGAACGTCTGTAGTACGTAATTTTTGGGAGGCGGATTTGCGGGAATCGATCTCATTGTCTGCGAGATCGTCCACTCCAGCCGGATCGGTTCCATTTCCTTGGGGACTTGAATTAAATGATTTTTGGCCAACCGCAAGATACCAAATGATGCGTGGTATATTCGGATCCCGCCGGGTATTTTTACGGCGTCCAGGAACATCAACCAAATTCCTTAGTACGTACTTAGTTTTGAAATTTTTGTAAAACAGCTGCGTACTGTTTTTGAACCAGTACCACAAATGTATGGCGTACGTTTGAGGATATGTGTGTATATATATATATATATATATAAAGTGGAAGGTTTATGAGCCGACAAACAGCTGAGGCCATCGCTGGCCCTACGCGTTTATTCCTTCTATTTTCTGTCTTTATCGCGTATTTTATCTTGAACTGAAGCCATTTGAGCATCTCAATCTGGTTACTGACTCTCTGCTTTTACTTGTATATTACGTCGTTATTTGATAATGCTAATCTCTTGTTAGCCACTCCATTCGCTCTAATAACTTACTTTTACCCTCCAGACGTCACACACTCAACCCAGAGCACCTTTGCGGTGGCTTTCTGACTAAAAAGTGCCCTGAGTAATCCTTGTATGATCAATGCGTAGTCTTGTCAGTATGACCTTTTTCCCTTTTTGACGCATTTTCCCTGAACCAGGGAAAACCTACGTCTTTCTTAACCTGTCACAGTTTGGCAGGGTTGTTCCTATTTCGCCGAGCCCGGCGGTTTTTCCATTCTTCTTTTATTATATTTTATAATAATAACTTGAGATCCTCAGGGCGTATTTGTAGTACGTCATTTTTTCGAGGGGGAGAGCGCGAATGAAAATTGAAGGAGTGAAGGCGGGAATCTATCTCATTGTCAGCCAGCGGATAGTCGGTCACTCCACTCCAGCCGGCTTGGTTCCATTTCATTGAAGACGATTTAAATGCTTTGAAACTTGTTGATCTGGATATAAATGAGGATTTTATTCTTAATTAACAAATGGGTGTTTCTTCCCAAATCGAATACTATTTAAGGCCCAGTTTTTTTTATGCGTACTCTCCATTTCAGTCTGCGATCTAGCGTTATGCCTGGATACTTGAGTGTGTTTTGTTGGGTATTATTTTCCGTTTATATTCTGATTGAACTGTCTGGGATTGTTCTGTTTATAGAAATAATGCGTACAAAGTTATTTCAATTTTACAATCTTTATCTGTATATGCATTTGTCAATCCAGTTGTTCAAATTTAGGACTTTCCCTGCCAATTACTTCATAACATTTTCCTTTGACAGATTTGTTGCGATGTTGCTGTTATAGCGTTTTCTGTTGGTCCTACGTCTCTATGCAGATACAGCATTGGTTCTAAGAAGCACCCCTGGGGAACACCAGCCTTTATTTCTAAACGTTCGGAGTATTCGTTCTCTTGTTTCACAATGGTAATTCACGTAAGACGAACAGGGGTTTTTTTTCGTGGGAAAACTTATGCATTTTTGATTTCGTTTAATTTGGTTTACATTAAAATAATATGCTGTAATTAATGTAAGGACAAAATCACGTGTACTTAGTTTGAAATAAACTACAAAAAATATGAGTCTTCTGTTCTGATGCTACTCGACATTACAAAATTGTGTAATTTTACGCGCAAAACTATGAAATGAATTGTTAATTAAATTTTATGAGCAAAACCGTGTAATAAATTGTTCCAATTTTAGTATATGTACCGCCGAAGCGAGTACAATAAATTGTTAATTAAATTCATTATATAAAAAAATCGTATTCCGGTGTTTTAATTACTTTTATAACAAACCATTAAAAAAAATTTTAAAAATAATTACTTGTTAATTTGGTTTATATTAAAATAAGTTTGTTGTAATTAATATAACGACAATTATACATGTAGTTTGAATAAAAATATGAGTGTCCGGTTTTTTTGTCTTCGACTGTACTCGATGCGACTCGACGAAAATCTGGACAGTGGGGATCGCAGAGCGTAGAGTAGGTTAGCGTGGAAGATGTGCACGGGGGTGCAACCTTATGAAAAATCGGAGTTTGGATTTGCGTCGGGTAGTGTCGCATGGCGTACCATCGGGTAAGTGTCTTACTGGTTTTAAGCATCAAAGCAGACGTCGTTTAAACATTTACATGTCTATTTCAATAATAAAGCAAGTTCAGTGCAAAGGGAGAAAGTTGGGCGAGTCAGGAACAATGACATTTTGTACAACTATTCAACTTTAGTTAATCGAACATGTGTGAGCAGTTTCGTTCTATAGTTTGAAACCAATGTTCTGTTAGTGCCATATTACAATGAAACTGAACGGGTCACACGTGTGTAAAAATGTATACAATTCTCAATTTAATCGGTACCGTTAATTAGTTGCAATATGCTTTCAACGAAAGTTTGACATTTTTGACATCAAGGGCGAACATTTCTGACAATCGATTCGACCTTCTCAACTACCAGCCACTCCATCACTTCCATTAATTTAGTCCATTCAAACTTTCTTTCGCAAATAAAAACTTTCTTTAACTAAATTTACTCATCCGTTTTTGTCAAATGACTTTACAAACTTTTGAAATATGAGAATTATTACTGGATCGGGCATTTTTAATAATGAATGTGAAAAATGGCGTAATTTTTTTTTTTTAACGCGGGTGCTGAAACAATGCAAATCGGACTAAGCCGATGTTCAGACAACGCGTTTATTAAACACATATTCTCTTTCATTTCTCCTCTCTAGTCAAAATTCTTCTTTTGATCAATAAACGACGATCCGTTGAAATTTCAACTAACCCTTGAGCCTACAAAACCCTTTGAAATACTTTACATAAACAAAATTTGCAAATTATGCAAATTATTCAACCTTGTTCTTTTACGACCCCTTATATAAAACGATAATACACAAACATTTAAGTGTCTAACAACGATATTTGAAGGCACCTGTCGGCCCAGTGGCTCGTTGTATGGAAACTATGTGCCATGCAAGCTATTACGTTTATTGATTTACATAACGAACTACTTTGAACTTGAAATATTCAGGAAAGCCTCCTTGTTAGATGTAATAGATTTTCATTTTAAGGATTGGGATATAAATTTTTTACAATAAGCATAGTTTAAATTTATATTCCTTTCGCTATAGCTAAACCAATTAACAAAAAAATGTACAACAAAGAAACAATAACGAAAATAGCAATAAAAAACTAATACAAAACATCAACCATTCAGAAACTTCTAAAAAACAAAGAAAAAAAACTAAAAAACAAGGGCCGTCGTTGGCCGCAACGCTTAAGGAAGGTAAGTAAATGGTCAATTTTTTTTAAGGATACTAGGAACTGGGGAATTGGAGGAGCTCCCTCCGCAATGCAGCTTCTTATTGTACTTTATCCTTGGGGGCTCGTAACACAAGTTTGCCGGTGTTCTTCCATCGAAGAAACTCATGTATGATGGGGGTGGGACCATATTCAGGGTAACTGAGATCTGATCACGCTCCTTCCATTGATTAGTGCCAAGTCATTTTCTTTTACTTGCGCCCACTGGTACCTTGGGAGTCAGAAAAAGTCCAGAGTCGACGGTGGGACAAAACAAGGGCCGTCGTTGGCCGCAACGATTAGGAAGGTAAACAGGTCCTGGGTTTAAATGCCGCTGGGCATACTACTTTTTTTTTACAAAGGATACCAGGAACTGGATGAGCTCCCTCCGCACTGCAGTTGCTTATTGTACTTTATTCTTGGGAGCTCGTAACAAAAGTGTGAACTGAGCCCATGGTGTGCCGGTGTTCTTCCTTCAAAGGGGGTCGGGACCAAATTCAGGGTAGCTGAGATCTGATCACGCTCGTTCCATTGATTAGTGCCAAGTCAATTTCTTTCAATTGCGCCCACCGGTGCCCTTGGGAATCAAATCAAGTCCAGAGGCGACGGTGGGACAAAACAAGAACGGCCGTTGGCCGCAACGGTTAAGGAAAGTAAACAGGTCCTCCCGGGCTTAAATGCCATTGGACATATTATTTTTTTACAATGGATACCAGGAACTGGAAGAGCTCCCTCCGCACTGCAGTTGCTTGTTGTGCTTTATCCCTGGCTCCATTTTTGGGAACTCGCAACACAAGTGTGAAATGAGCCCCCGGTGGGGATCGAACCCACGACCGAGGGACCTACTAGCCGAGAGTCAGACGCCTTAACCAATCGGCTACCGTGTTTCGGCACTCTCAACACGACACGCAAGAATGGCATAAGTACACAGAAGACAAACACTTTGAGCCCCTTTTTCGGCCCTTCCCTGTTTCCAGTTCTGCACAGCTCTTAACGGAAGAAAATGTTTTCCGCTCAATTTGTATTCGTGGCGGTTAAGTAGAAGGGAAAGAAAGAAAAAAAGTCGGCTTCTTCATTTAAGACATGCCTGGTAATTGCTGTAAACAGTGGTGCGAAGAAATGAACCAAATACTTAACGTAGCTGGTTCGTTTTATCTTGAGTAAAATCCGGTGTAATTTAATTGAAATTCCTGGCTACTATGTCGAGGATCAACCTATCCCATTGAAGATGAAAATACTCAGTTAATTAATCCAACAAAGAGTCTTGGGCTTGACAGAAAACAGCATCCGCCCCAGTCAAAGGTGTTATGCGTTTCCGTGCCGAATGACCAACTGGCAGCCGGGGCTAATGTGGCTGTCTTGAACGGAGCCTCTCTGACACCGGGCGACATCAGGGAGTAACTTGCCTTACTCCATCATGCGGGGCTCTGATGGAGTGGACCGTATAAATCCCTAGCTACTCGTGGGAATTAAATGAGTAAAGTAAACAAAAACAAAAACCCAGAGCAGGACATCACTGCTCAAAAATCAGAAAGCAATCTGGGAAGCAACCCCCAGATGGACGTACAGTCCTTAGAAACAAAGGAGAGACCACCACTCCTTTCCAACAACAAACCTCAGTCGCTAAGTGGGAAATCCAACACCACACAAAAGAAAGGCTCACCACCTTCGAATAGCGACACCAGAAAATACAGACCTCCTCTTGGGAAACCAAAAGGAAAGAAGAAAGCCTCCGCTGAATTGCCCAAACTGGGAGAACCAGGAGGGAAAGATGACCCCCTCAGGAAGGGTCTCAGCGGAGCCATGACGAAATGGTACCTGAGGGCCATAAAATCGGGGAAAACACCCGAAGAAGCAAGGAGATTAGCTGATGAAAGAAAGGCAAAAATCCAAAAAGAGAAACTGGAAACACCATCAACCAGTAAGAGGGCAAGAGAACAATCTCTTACCCCCAAAGAGCTAAGGAAAGAGAAAAGAGCAAGGCCCTACACTCCCCAGGTGCAGGTTAGAGCCAAGGAGGCGGCTGCCGGCGTGAGCTACGCTGGAGCAGCGAAAATTATAAGAGTGGCCTTGCTACCAGAAGAATACCCTCTGGTGACCCTAACAACCGAAGAGCTTACCCACCTAGAGGAGACCCTCATAGAAGAAATTCTAAAAGGATGGGAAGCTAAAATACAATTTGAAGGCATACACTTCAGGCCAGGAATGATGGTCCTAGACTGCCAGGACGACAACACCGTTCGTTGGCTTCAAGAAATAGCTCCCAAACTGGAGCTAAACAGAAATAAAAAGCTAACAGTGAGGGTCGGGGAAGACGTCCCCAAACCCCACTCGATAGCAGTGTTCTTCCCTAGAACAAAACTAGGGGAAGAACAGAGAACCCTAGCGCTAGTCAAAGCGCAAAATGATGGAATATGCGCTGAGGAGTGGAAAGTCCACTCAGTGAAAGCAGAGGGGCCTGGAATTGTCATGATCCTGGGCATTGACGACATCTCGGCGGAAACCATAAAAGCAAGAGGACATACCCTCAATTTTCGCTTCGGGAGGATCCCTGTTAGGGGCCTTAAAAAGGGAGGGGGGGAGGAGGTAACTAAAAGAGAGAAATCTCACACCTCCACCCCAATCACCCCCCCATCCATTCAAACGGAACAGGTCCCGACAGCGACACTCCCACCCACGGAGACAACATCCGAAAACACCGCCGAGATGGAGGTTGATCAGATCACCGGACACGACCAGAACCCTCCTCCTCCACAAACGGAGCCAAGAGTGCTCACCGAGGAGGAGCTACTGGGAGAGGAGACACCCCCTCCTCTCCCAAAAGAATAATCACACATGAAGAAGCTGAGAATGGCCCAGGTGAACATCCACCATGCTAAAGCTGCCTCGGCAGTAATAGCCAGGATGTTCACTGCACAACACCTATGGGCAATTCTCATCCAGGAACCCTGGCAGTGGAAGGGACAAATAAGAGGTTTGTCCTGCAAAGACGGTAAGACTGTATGGGATTCCAGACAGGAAAATCCCCGTGCATGTATATTAATTAGGAAAAACACTAATTATCTCTGTCTTTCAGAATTTATGACTGGTGATTTAGTTCCCATCAAGGTAGAAATACCAATCGATGGGAAGAGACAAGAAGCAGTTATAGCATCGGCATACTTCCCGGGAGAAGAGGAACACCCTCCCCCAGAGGAGCTACGGAGGTTGGCCAGCTACTGCAACAAGAAGAACCTCCCTCTATTGGTGGGATGTGATGCCAACGCACACCATCAAATTTGGGGAAGTAACAACGATAACAAACGAGGTGAGACACTAATAGAATTTTTGGTGAAGGAAAAACTAGATATACTTAACATAGGAACAATCCCTACCTTTGTCACCAAAGTGAGACAAGAAGTACTGGACATTACCACTTGCAGCCAAGCCCTGTACAAAGTGATAAAAAACTGGAGGGTTTCAGGTGAAGAGTCGATGTCGGACCACAGAATAATACGGTTCGACATCGAATCAGATAGGACAGACCCTACACCGTTCAGAAACCCCCGGAACACAAATTGGGCAAGGTTCACTGAAGTGCTAACACACAACCTAGACCATGCAACAGTGAAAAGAGTACCAAAGACCTGCAATGAACTAGAACTTGCAGTCGAAGAATTTGCAGGAAGTATACTTGACGCGTACGAAACAAGTTGCCCTGTAAAAATCCCAAAAAACAGACAAGAACCACCTTGGTGGAATGCGGAACTGGACGCATTAAGAAAAGAAACCAGGAAGATGTTCAACAAGGCCAAACTGGGAAACAACTGGGGAGAATATAAGAGGTTACTCACCTCATACAACCATGCCATCCGCAAAGCGAAAAGGGAGAATTTTCGCAAATTTTGCGGAGAAATCTCCACGGTCTCCACAGCGGCTAGATTGCATAAAGCACTAGCAAAGGACAGAATAGACATAAACATTGCCCTAAGAAACGCAGAAGGCAACTATACAGAGAGCATACAACAAAAAGCAATGCTCCTTCTGAGTACACATTTTCCAGGCAGCACCCCCAACACCTCCCTGGAAAAGATAAAAGCAAACAATCCCAAGAAAGAAAATTGGAAAAAAGCTGCTGAATTAGTCACGGAGAAGAAAATTAACTGGGCAATCAGCACTTTCAGCCCATATAAAGCACCAGGTACGGATGGAATATTTCCCATCCTGTTACAAAAAGGAATGGATATAATTACTCCAACTTTATTACGAGTATATAGAAGCAGTTTAGCATTAGGTTACATACCACAGACATGGCGTAGGGCAAAGGTAGTCTTTATACCGAAAATGGGGAAAAAAGATCCCACATCACCCAAATCCTACAGACCAATCAGTCTAACATCTTTTTTATTAAAGACTCTCGAAAAGCTGATAGACAACAATATCAGAATGACAGCACTGGTAAACAAACCCCTCCACCACTGTCAACATGCATACAGAGCAGGAAGATCAACAGAAACTGCACTGTACCAGTTAACCAGTGAACTAAAAGAAACACTGGAAACAAAAGAGATAGCAATCTGCGCGTTCCTTGACATTGAGGGAGCTTTCGACAATGCGTCCCACACATTAATAGAAGCCTCCCTAAGGAAAAAGCACGTAGACCAAACCACATCCAAATGGATTGGAGAACTGCTAAGAACAAGAATAGCTGAAACAAATATAGGAACAAACACTATAGAAATCAGAACAACAAAAGGATGTCCCCAAGGAGGGATACTATCACCTCTTTTATGGAGCCTAACGGTAGATGAACTGCTTGAAACCCTGAACCTCTCGGGTATAAAGTGTCAAGGATATGCAGACGACATAGTCCTGACAGCCAGGGGCAAATTCGAAGAAACCCTCTGTGACATAATTCAAGAGGGATTGAACATTACAGAGGAATGGTGTAAAAGTGCGGGCTTGGGGATCAACCCGAACAAAACAACCATAGTCACTTTCACACGAAAAAGGAAACTAGATCACATGAAAGAAATTAAACTCAACAACATTGTGATAGAATTAAAAAAAGAAGTCAAATATCTGGGCATTACACTAGATAAGACACTAACTTTTAAGAAACACATCAGCTCCACTATTACAAAGGCGACAAGAGCCCTGATGGTGTGCAGGAGAATAGCAGGAAGAAACTGGGGATGCAGACCAGAGACCCTGTTATGGATGTACACCGCAATAGTAAGACCTCTACTTACATACGGAGCCATAGCCTGGGCTAATAAAGCGGAACAAGTCACAAAAAGAAAAGAACTCACAAAAATACAGAGACTTGCATGTATCTGCATAACAGGAGCAATGAGAACATGTCCTACGACTAGCATGGAAAAAATATTGGGTCTAATCCCTCTACATCACATGGTAGAAAGGACAGCACAGAAAACCACAATTAATCTCATCAGAGAAAAACCTCCAACAGGAATAAAACTGAAATGGAGAGACAGCAATAAACTGTGGAAAAACTATCCACTACTCATGGCTCCAAGAGATGACATGAATAGGATGTTTGAATTTAATCAAAAATTCCGAACACATCTGGGCATAAAAAAGGAATGGGAAGGAACGGAAATCAACTCCTATAAAAATGGCACCATCCTTTGGTACACAGATGGATCAAAGATACAAGAAGGTACAGGAGCAGGGGTATTTGGACCTGGCATCAAATACTCGGAACCCATGGGAAAACTCACCAGTATCTTTCAAGCAGAGATTCACGCAATAGAAAGATGTGTCCAATTCAACTTAGATAAAGGATACAAAAACAAGAATATAGCTATCATGTCAGATAGCCAAGCAGCTATCAAAGCACTAAGTTCAAACATCATTAGTTCAAAGATGGTGCTGAACTGCAAAACCAAATTAAATTTATTAGGTACGCAGAACAAAGTAAGCCTCTGCTGGGTCCCAGGACACATGGGCGTAGATGGCAATGAGAAAGCGGACACCCTTGCAAAGAAAGGGGCAGCTACACCGCTAATAGGACCTGAACCCTTCTGTGGCATAGGAATTCACACTATCAATGAACATCTCAGACAGAAGGACAAAAAGAAAATAAGGGAACTCTGGAGTACACTTAGTGGACACAAACAATCCAAGAAATTTCTAACCAATTTCGGAAAGAAAGAAATCACGGAATGTGTCAAAGGAAGCAGGAATAGACTGCGAATCCTAACAGGATTCCTAACTGGACACTGTAGACTAAATGGACATCTAAAGAAAATGGGAATAATCCAGGATGGCACATGCAGATTCTGCAAAGAAGCAGAGGAAACACCAACACACCTGCTAACAAACTGCGGAGCGACATTAGCCCGTAGGAGGAAGTGTTTTGGGACGTATAATGTGACCATAGAAGAGCTTCAACCACTGAAACCGGGCCTATTAATCAAATTCCTTGATGAAATAGGACTCACCGATGTGCTTTAGGCACAGAACGGGGGATACAATAGCTCTTGAAGGGCGCAGTATACACACCCTGATATATCATCATCATCATCATCATCATAATCCAACAAAGCACGTTGTATTTTGGTTTGTATTTAAAAAGGAAACATTAGTTTCATATAATTTATTAATATTTGTGAAAGTTTGTGTTATATTCAATCAAAGTATTTCTACTCACTCGAAGTGTTTGTCTTCTGTGTAATTCTGCCTGTAATTCCTTGCGTGTCGTGTTGAGAGTGCCAGTGCGATATTGCTGTTTTAATCTCAACAAGACACTCAAGAATGGCACAATTACACAGAGTACAAACGCTTTGATTGAATATTTTAAAAAACCTACTTCGCATTGTGTAAATTACTGTACGTATAAAAAAATCCGTCATGTATTTGTTAAATGTAAACAATGTTTGTAGATCCTAGGCCCTGAAGATGATCTCAATAAAGATCGAAACGTAAATGTATTTCTGAAACCTACATCACACCAGACCGCATCTCACGATATCTGAATAATAATTTATATATATATATATAAATTCATAATTACAAAAATACTTCTTCAACAAATCTTTTTTTTTACTTTGTAATTTTTTACTATAAAAAGGGGTCAAAAAAGCTTGGGAACCACTGATCTAAATGAATAAAAATGTATTTAATAACGAATGAGAATGTGAAAGATTAATATAAACTTTTTGACCATTCCATACAGTTATTATATTATTGAATAAAAACTATAAGATTCAATAGGAAAAAAAAATTGGCTAACTTTTTCCTCCTTAATAAATACCCTTTAACGCATATTATAACGAAAATAGTTTAGTATTTCAAGAAGAGTTCAAGCCTTCCATATCGAAGTTTTCCTTGTAGGTAATGGAATACTCGGGAAACCTGAATAAGTAATAAGAAGGATGTAGGTAGGCCCAAGAAATTCGGTCCAGTAAACCTGTCTCTCAGTACCTTTTTGTTGAAAACACCTTTGTCCTGCCTGGAAAATCCATTATAACACTTTGTTTATTGTCATAATTTACTATCTCTAGGTTATTTGATATAATTCATTTTTTAGGAATTTGACTAACCGACATTTTATTTTATACAAAATATTAACTACTCCGAAATGTGTTAAAATTAAAAATAGATTATTTCACGCTCTCGGAAAAATAAATTTTTCAAATAATAAATTGTAGTAATGGTTAAAATCCCTTTTGATATGACTCCGGATAAGTTAATGGCCATATTTTTATGCTAAGAATTTAAAAAACTTCTATAAAAACACGGACATTACAACTTCTTTTTTTAGCCCTAGGAACGGCGGAGAGATTTTAATAGGAGTTAAGTCCATAGTTACGTTCATGATTTATAGAGATGTGTGCACCAAACTGTCACCAGTTGGCCTGTGGCCAGGCTTGCTTAACGCGGAGGGCGTATTGTCTGGAATTTAGTTTGAAAAAAAAATTTCCTGGACTTTTACACCTTGGTCGAAGGTATTGTTTCTTTATTGAATCTACTTTATCTAACAAACACCGTGAATAAAAGCCGCGGAAGGGAGTATGAAAACTAATATTTAAATTAATTAAGGTTTTTAGTTGAGATAAAAAAGTCAATGGCAGGAGCGGGATTCGAAACCACCAGATACGCCTCTGCTCTACCACATGAGCTATCGTGACTTCGATCCACACGGAAGTCCCCATCTCTTTCCCACCTTTTGAATTTTCCCTCATTTTTCGGACCAGGAAAACTAGGGAACTAATATTTAAGATACCATAGCTCTTAACAGGGAGCAGATTTTCCTGTATTAAACTCTCTATTAATTTCTTTTGAAACTAAAATCCACTGCGCGTACTAACAAACGGCCTAGGCCATCGCTGGCCATATTCATCTTTTTCTCATCTTTCACGCTCATTTTTAAACCTGCAGTCATCTGAGCGTCTCGACCTCCTACGATGTCTACTCACTTCAAAATTTATCGTACGAAAACTCTCGTTGAGTACCTCTCAGACATATATCAGTAGTGAGAAAAGAATGGGCCTGGCACACTTGATGGGATCCGATGGGGCATGACTCCATGAGGTTTAATGAGGATTATGACGTGACTGATTTTTCCCATTGTGACGTTACTACAAAGAGCCAGTGGCACACTTGACGAATTGCCTAAACTTGTGCTTGTAGTTATAACATTTGTTCAGGTGACATCTCTGCAAGGACCAAATGAGAGAAAATGCCCGCGCTACTAACATTTTATACATATCATTGTACTTAACTCTGTTTCACTATGCTGAATATTGGACGTCCCACTCCCAAAGAAAGCGTTTCCAAAATTCTTGTTCGTCCTAAATGTATTTTTAGCGTGAATCTACCTCAGCTTCAAACAAATGTCGCATTTTTGTCTTTGTACAAAACAAGATGGGATGGGTTGGAGGTGTCGTTAGTTAAGGGTTGAAGGAACTGCCCCAGCTGACTCTGCATTACGTCTTCATATAAACCTAGCGCTTATCTCAAACGGCGCGTATTCTCTCCCCGTTCTTCAGGCGTACGACATCCTTCTGACGATTCTCTCGCCATTTTCTGTCTTGCAACTATCATTGTAATTTTACAAACAATTGTTTGGTATAGCCATGGGTAGTAACCTAGGCCCAATACTGGCAGACATCATCATGACACATCTACTCAATACTGTCATACCACAACTTCCTTTCACATTACCCTTCCTCACTAAATACACTAATGCTGTTCCCACAGATCAAATTCAAACCACATTAGATACATTTAATAGCTTTCACCCACGCTTACAATTTACACATGAAATAGAAAACAACAATAAAATACCATTTTTAGATACACTCGTAATACAATAAAACAACCTGATGGCACATTAATCACAGATTGGTATCAAAAACCAAGAAATACAGATCGCTACCTCAACTATACATCTCACCATCCTCTTCGTACAATAATAAACACGGCCAAAGGGCTACTTCACAGAATGATTACCCTAAGCCATGAATCATTTCACCACAAGAACTCACTGGCACTCTCAACACGACATGGCACAATTACACAGAAGACAAACACTTTGAGTGAGTAGAAATACTTTGATAGAATATAAAACATAATTTTTTGCATTGTATAAATTCACTTTTCCAAATTCTATATGTATTTTCTAAATGTAAATTATGTTTGTAAATCCCAGGCCCTGAAGATGATCTCAATAAAAGATCGAAACGTTGGCACGATAAAGAAAATGTTTTTCTGATACGTACATCACACCAGACCGCATCTCACGATATCTGAATAATTATCATTGTATGTTTAAAGTAAAATAAATCGTTTTTTAAAAACGGCCTTTGGTGTTCCAATCATATAACTGTTGAATCTGATAAGAGCTCAAAGAACTAACTTTTGGAATATATCAATTTTTCTTTAATTATATAATTAATTATAATTATTTTGAAGAATACAACGGGCTAATTCTATGACAAGGCTTTATTACTATAAAACTCATGTAATATGGCAACAAATTTCAAAGCTTATGTACAAATTAATGAATAATTAGAAAAAAATAAATTGGACACTTACCTACAAAAGAGATGTGTTTTATAATTAACTACTCCTATAAATTAGCGCAAAACTACTTATTTTCCTCGTCACTGTGACCTCTTAAGAATCAGAAATAGAAACGACACGATGTAAACAATCACTTGCAAAGTCTCGTGCTTCATCAGTCCATCAAGTTTGCCCGTATCTCCTGTGCCAGGAACAATCCTTTCTTCACTACTGTCCATTTGAGAATGGAATTTTCTCTCCTTTCGAGAATTCGAAGTACCCCAGTTCTTCACTTTGTTCGTCAATGATCCGGAAAAGTGTTTGGATACGGTGGCCTACAAGAACAAAATAAAGCTTGCTTAGGCAAACGATTTGGTTCTGTCTCCGTCCAAGATAAATTTTATTGCGTCAATGTTTAAAATAAAATCCTAAAATCATTAATATATATAATAATTGTATATAAATATTAAAATAAAAGTTTCAAAGTCCTAGATCCTTTAGCTAACCTTTAGAAATGTTTCAACAAGAACTTATTTGATTGTTCTTGATAAAAACTCAGAAACGGGCCAAAATTTTACTTCGTTAATGATGAAAGTGACACTCATCAAACTTGGAAAATAATAATCGTTCAAAAACTAATTACCTTCAAACAAGAAATTATGAACGCCAATACAAATAGCAAAACAAGAAGAAAGCCCTACTTATTTGTATATATTATATACAGGTTTACTTATAAAGTACTGCTACTTTACTAAGATGCTTTTTGGGGTAAATTCTTGTCGTGTTCATTTATAGAAGTTGTGTAGGTTCAATCTTTCAAATATTTCAATTGAATTTTAAATATTATTTTTTTTTTTTATTTTAATGGTTTTGGGTTTATTTAAAACTTTTTTCTCTTAAAAATTTAAAGAAAAAATTTATCGCATTTTTGGAAGAGATGAACAACGTTACCTCATTTCAAAGCCATTAACTCAATAAGGATAACCGTGGATTTATAAATTAGTCCTTTGGAAGAGAGAAAGTTCTCCCAGTTCTACAAGACTTCCTTTGACAACTAAGAAGGTTAAACAATTCTCCCAAGGAGCCCGTATATCATCGGAGGCCCTTTGTCAATAATGATGGACTTACTTAGTTGGAGATATGCCTGTCGGATGTTCCCATACACAAATTCTCTCTCCATTTAACAAAAAGCATAATACATTCATCATTTATGGTATTGAGAATATAATACTTGGCGTTATATATTTTATGACGTTCAGCGTTTACATAAATAACTTGGAAAAGTATGAAGATATAATTAACAAGTGAAATAGGAATATTCCCGTTGATAACAATATCAAAGTAGACTTCTCGTGAAAAAAGATGTTAATAATGACGTTTTTATTTGTTTTATTCTTAAAATATAAATGTGTTATGGTCAATGACCATTTGTCGATGATTATTCAGATATCGTAAGATGCCGTCGAGTGTGATGTAGGTTTCAGAAAAGCATTTTCTTTGTCGTGCCAACGTTTCGATCTTTATTGAGATCATCTTCAGAGCCTGGGATTTACAAACATTGTTTAAACTTAACAAATACATGTAGGATGTGGAAAAAAGTGAAACCATGCAAATATATATATTTTTTTTATGTATCCAATCAAACTATTTCTACTCACTCCCCAATAAATCCCAGGCCCTGAAGGTGATCTCAATAAAGATCGAAACGTTGGCACGATCAAGAAATTTTTTTTTTTAAATCTACATCACACCAGACCGCATCTCACGATTTCTGAATAATATCGACAAACGTTCACTAATTAGCACACACGTTTCCATCTTTATTGAGATCATCTTCAGGGCCTGGGATTTACAAACATTGTTTAAACTTAACAAATACGTGTAGGATGTGGAAAAAAGTGAATTTTAACGAAGGAAATACATATATTTTTTGTACATTCAATCAAAGTATTTCTGCTCACTCACCATTAAATCCCAGGCCCTGAAGGTGATCTCAATACAGATCGAAACGTTGGCACGATAAAGAAAATTTTTTTTTTAAATCTACATCACACCAGACCGCATCTCTCGATTTCTGAATAATCATCGACAAACGTTCACTAATTGGCACACACGTTTCTATCTTTATTGAGATCACCTTCAGGACTCAAAGAACGAACCGATGGCACGATAAAGAAAATGTTTTTCTGAAATCTACATCTCACTGTTCTGAATAATCATCGACAAAGGGTGACTAATTAGCACACACGTTTCAAACTTTTTGGAGATCATCTTCAGCACTCGAAGATCGAAACGTGGCACTATAAGGAAATCTTTTCGTGAAACCTACATTTCACCAGACCGCATCTCAAGATTTCTGAATAACCAGTAAAATATAAATTCGACTCCTAATATTCTTAAATAAAAAAATATTTTATATTTTATACTTAAAGTTCTTGTTAGTTTCTTATTAGTTTCAATCGGTATTCCGGTCTTTTTTTTATCAGGTTGAGAACATCAATATTTTTATTTTGTAATCTACGCTTTTGTTTTTATTTGTACAATATTCTCCAATCTATTTGTTTATGTTTTTATTATGTAATCTACAATTACCAAGAGATAAATAATTAATTATAAAAAGAAACGGTGATAATTGTTTAATACATTTTTATTAATAAATTAATTTGTTTAATTACTTATTAATTTAATTCGTAAAACTGTATGGATTTACAGGGATCTAACAAAAAATTGTGCTTCATAAAAAAATTGATTATTTGAGTTAATTTACAAAAAAAAAGCAAAAATAAAAAATGTTTCCGTTTAAAAAAATAAAAAATATTTGTTGTTTCTATTAAAAAAATATAAATATATCCTTATACTTTAAATTAATAATATAAATACAAAGTAGTTGGATTATATATTCGTTCTTTTAAATACAAATTCATATTCGTAATAATAATAGAAAAAAATTTTTTTTGATTCATTGCGAAATAAACTTAAAGAAGAACACACAGGCCCCTTTGTTTTGTGAAACTTCAAATCGGTGTCCTCGTCAAAGAATTCCACAATCCAAAATTGCCCTTTTGTAGAAAAGGTCGAATCCCCTGGTTGTTTACTCTGCAAGCCCCAGCTTGCGAATCCAGTTTTTTTTTTTGTTTTGTTTGAAAAGGGATAAAGTCTAATCCTGTGAGTTGTTGTTTCATAGCAATAATAATTCTTTGTTTAGATTAAAATATACATTTTGAAAATGTTCATTATTTAAAACTGACAAATATATTATAGAAAAATATTTTGTCAACAGGTGAAGTGCAACCGAGGAATATGACTAGAGCCGATCTGTCTTCTTTTACGAACGAAGATACGTATGTCATAAAGGGGAGTCAGACCCTTTTTGTCGGCCGATACACAATGTTTTTGTTGGACACGGCAGCCTGCCCGAGCCGGGTCACTTTACTACGACTAATGGATTCAAAGCAAGTGGGAATAATGGAAGTTCGGACAGGTCACCATTAGAATTATTTTGGTTCTTGTTGGACGGTAGCATTGTTTTCATATAGCATGTTTGGCAGTGTAAAGATTAAAAAAAGTTTTAAAATCTGAAACAATTAAGTTTATTTTTTTGACTTTTATATTGTATACATTATAACTACCTACATTTTGACATGTAACAATAAGATAAAGCGTGTACAAAATTAAAAATAAGATTGGAGAAAATCATTTTCTTTATTGTGCCAATGATGATCTTAATTGAGATATGAAACCTACATCACACCAGACAGCATCTCACGATTTCTAAATAATTATCGATTAACGGTCACTAATCACCACACATTGGAGACCTATTGGTACTAGTCTAGTATTAATGTTGGTGTATACTCAACATTAATCATGAATATGTTTACCCAATATCATTTTCACTTTCACTTCTAAGGAGATCTCGCGTCCATCGGATGTTCAGCCGGCTGGGAGGTTTCAAGAGAATTCGTCGGGATGCGAGGCGGATGATTTACAGTGGTTGGGAGGTTTTGTGAAATAGAATATTAAATGGATCATCAAGGATTTTTTGAAGGAGTAAGAATTGAGCGGGTTGAATGCGGTGGACACCAAAGGGGAATCGATGGGACGGTGCAACCCTACACTTAACGATTTAAGTATGGTACTGTAAAGCGGCCTGTCATTTTTGAGAAGTGAATCAAAACATTTGTCGAGAACTCGTGTCCGATGTCGTAACCAAATGACGTTTCAGACGTGTGTGAGGATTACCCGTCGGGCGTTTCTCTACAGTCGGAGGTACTGCACATAATCCGTAAGTAAACTGAAGGGAAAACTTTTTATGGACAGTCAAGGTAATATGGGTGGGAGTGTGGGGTGATATTTCCTGTGTGTTGGATCGGAGTTGCTATAGAGAATGTATCTATCGTCCAAAGTGAGAGTAAAGGTCTATTGGTGTAATACCATGTCTCGCCAACACTTTCAATAGGTGGATTGTTTAATCAATCTTATCTACCCACTAATCCTACTGGTTTATATCTTCTATTCCTACTTATTACCAAATTTGGCTTAACGAATTTTGATTCAATATAGTTTAAGCACGATAAATAATTGTGTATCATCTTCAGATCTTAAGTATCTAATGATATTTTTAACGTTGCCTTAAATAATTTTCAAGGACAACTATAATTGGGAACAAGAGGTCACCTTGTCCCACTCCTTCTCTTAACTTAAAATCTTTTTCTTTTCATCGAGGATAATTCATTTCTGGGCTTATAAATATTGACTTGACAGGATGCAACACTTGCAATTGGTCTTGTCAAATGCAACTTGCGCCTGATTAACATGCGGATGATATATTGTGCAAAATCCAAGACGTAATCTTGCCAATTCAAAAGTGTGATTCAAGTTTATAATTATTTTGCTCTTCAGAACTACCATGATTAATTTGGAACGACTGAGGACCGAGTTATTTAAATATTGGACACGGAGTTATCGTTGAGTTACAAGATTTTAATTTTTAAATGCAACAGCATAGAATGGTCGGCGTGATCGACTCTCGGCTCGTGGATCCCGCGGTCGTGAGTTCAATTCCCACTGTCGCCCTTGGCTTTTTCTGACGCTCCCCCCCCCCAGAAACACTCAGCCATACAATTAACGGACAATGAGTTCTGGCTAATATTGAAAATTGAGACAATAAAAAGTTTAAAAAAATAATACTTCTAACTATTGTCATGCTAGGGACGAATTAGACATCTGAATTATTAACTATCGGTAGAAAAATCTATGTGCGGCATAAATTTTATTGAAGACACGTGTGCATATATTACAAAAACACTGGATACTAGCTTCCTAGTATAAAATCTGCACAACTACCCGTTGCTCTCAAATGAGGAAATTTTGAAACTTTGCACCGAAACGGATACGTTGAAAGGTACTACACAGACACTTTGACTGACTTTCTGAGTTTACTACAAATTCCTTTTAATATAAAAATAAATTTGACGTTCTCAAAACGAATAAATGCAATTGTAAATACATACATTTATGTTTGTTTTTTTTAAAGTAGTTGAGAAAAATATCTTTTTCATTTTTTTGCCGACGTTTCGACCATTTTTGGGTCATCTTCAGATCAAGGGTACCATATGTTGGTCTGAAAAAAATACAATACAGTAGAAATGATAAATGATGGAGTGAGTGTGGTGTTCAATACTTTCTAAAAAAATAGTTCCTACTCACAGTAAGTTGTTTTGCAACGTCTGGATTTCGAGCCTTTTAGCTCATCATCAGGTTGAAGGACTTCAACAACCACGTCTATCGACGTGCATGCCAAAGTGAACCCGCTGATATCTCCGCCAACGCGACGTTCCAATTAGCAGCTGATCTTTGATAAATATTACAATACAAAATAATAACAATTAAAATAGATTAATTATTCGGATGTTTGATATTATTTATATACATATTTAAAATGGGAGGTAGATAAAAATCTGTTATATTGTTAATGCATTTATCACCATGTTCAATTTTACATTTTTTAATTTCGAATTTCTCAACCCAATCTAGTTCTTGATCCTTCAACCTGATGATGAGCTAAAAGGCTCGAAATCTCCCGACATATTTCCAAATGGGCTTTTTTTTTTCAAAAACACCGGCACCCCGAGGGTTTATATGACTTCTGTTGTTGCGAACCCTCGTGTAAAAATGAAAAGAGAAAAAAACAACAATATTATTATTCTTGATGTAATCAAGAATTTCATATTCACATAAAGTGTGGTGCTATTCTACTGGTGTCATTTTGCTGTTGTGTGAAATTGTAGTGAAACGTGAATTTGTAAAACGTGTTTCAATACAATTTCACACGACACCAATATGACACGACAAGAATAGCACCGCACTTTTTGTGAATATGAAATATTTGGTCAATATTTACGTCTGTGTTATATTTTTTTTTTTGGTAATTAACCAAGGCCATTAAAGATGACCCCAATAAAGGTCCAAAGTTGCCAAATTTTTTTTAAACTACCACATTCTTGTCAGCTCCTTGGAATTCTAGAAATTATTACACTTATGTATGTATAATTACTAGACACAAACTAAACCGCTGAAGGCGGAAAAACCGTCTAGCATGGTCAGTATGATGCTAAATTCCAACAGTTTATTGCATTTTAGCACTGAAGTTTATTGTGTATGTCTGTACCCTGCCAGGGTTATCGGCATGTATTTCTCAAACGCTAAAAGTATGTAAAAATGCTTTGAAATTATTAGTTTTAGCAATTGTTTGGTTGAGAACATCTAATTTTGAGGAAAAAGCCGCCCGAGGGTACAAAGTATTTCCAATTTGTCTTTTTCCCTGCCTCTCCCGTTCCTATCGAGTTCCAGATTGGCTTATCCTCAAAGGAAAGAAAGCCGTGTCCGTTTATAACATAATTTCCTCTCCCTTTTAGGCGGAGTTTCCCGACGTTCTGTCCGGATATCGGTTCCTAAACGGTTTACCAGGGGAAAAAAGACCCGATGTTTCTGAACGTCCTAAACGACGAAAAACCTCCTCTTTAAAAGGTTGTAGGACATGGAGAGAAAAACTCAGAGGGCCTTCTCGCCTTTTTCTGTTTTCACACTTTTACTTATCATTTGAAATATGAGTGAAATGTACATCTACGCGGGTCATAAAGGTCTGTAATACTTCGGCTCTTAATTAAGAAAACAGTCCTTCATATTCCAGTTTAATATCGAAGCGACATGTACACTTAATTAGACACTGCGGAAATTGCATAATACTTCTTGTTATATAGGACGGATTAGGAGGAAACAGAACAGGCGAATTTCATTTCCACCAGGGCCGAATTATGATGCCGTATCGACGATCATAACCGCACAAATCCGGACAAGGGAAACATTTTATGCAGAGGATTTCCGCGTAGGACTTTATCACATTCACTATTCACCGAAATTCAAAGTCATGCGAAATGCGTGACTTCATCGTAATAAAACCCAGCGAGACTACACGGACCAAGAAATTTGGGTCAACATCCAAAAGCATACCAACCAACACAGCCCTTATTAATAAAACAGAACAATCTTTTATGTTTCAAATTATACTGCATTATTTTCTTTCATATTGTCTGTAAGTACCTACAGGCTACTAGGTAAGATTGATTAAACAATCAACAAATTGAAAATGTTGAGTGTTGAAAAGAGAGAACACTTGGTACAGAACATCTTCTTTTAGAACAAATATCTCAAGGGATTGAACACTTGAATTAGTCAAAACAAATGTTATTAGTAGCCATAGGTGTTATATTTAAATTTAATCGTTTATTTTTTCATCCGTACAAAACAGCAAGTTTGACGACTAATGGTTCAGAGGATGCTGCGGTTTCTATAGGGGGGGGGGAGGAAGTAAATATAAAATAAATTCAGCAGTCGCAAGGCTGATGTTAAGAAAAATGCTCAAGTGGATCTAGGCCGGCCAAGTGTGCCGACTGGAAGATGGATGAAGTTCGTGACTTATTATCCTGTCGTAAGAAGAAGAAACAGATAATGCACAGAGAAATGAGTCTTTGGTAGTCGAGCTTGGAAAAAAGCAGTCAGAGACATTAGAAAGTAGAAGAAGATTGCCCTTTGCTTAATAACAAATGTAGAAGTTCAACAATAGTAGCGAATTCTTTCAATTAATCTTTTTATGTGAGGTCTTGGTTCAAATGAAAGAAGTGTCACGAACGGGATTCGAACCCACGAACTTCGGCTAGATTCGCCGCTGCTTTATCACTTGAGCTATCGTGACCTGGATATTAATTAAGAAATTAATTAGTCAAGCGGACCAGCAAAAAAAGTGCAATGAATGTACTAGATTTAACTTTTTAACAATTTTCGTTAAGTTCAGTTGTTTACAGAAATATGAAGAAATTATTTTTCAGGCATGAAGGAATCCCACGGAGTTTTAAACGAATAAAATCTCAGGGGTCCGGTTTAAGCGCTTTCTGAAGCAAAACACCGATGAAATCCGAACAATAAATTATACAAGTTTGAATTAAATGATTTGTTGCCCGGCTTTAAGCTCTGCTGTTATATCGCACTTGACCTAACTAAGCAGATGTTTCCAATCTCACAGTCGCAAGAAGCTGGATTTCTCTTAGTTTGAATGTTATATATGTTTAGACGGTCGTTATAAAACAAAAATATACAATATTAAAGATTTAATTTTGCTATAGTCGTGGCTTTAAGCGATCGCAGCCAGTTATTAAATCGCTGACATAAAGGGTTCCTTTTCATGGACCCGGTAAAAAATATTCTGAGAAACAATTTTCATTCACAGTCGCTGAAATAAGCAAGTCAATCAGCATAATGAAATTCCTCACTAATATAATCTCTATCTCACTATCTCAACTAAAAACCTTAATCAATTGTTAAAATGTAGTATTAAGAATTTTGAATTTTTTTGGGTAGTTTCTTTTATATAATCAAAGATAAAATAAACCTGACACTCGTATTTTCTTGATATACGTATTTTTACTTCTATATTAATTGCAATATAATTATTTTAACGTAAACCAAATTAAATGAGATGAGAAATTCATGAGTTTGGCTAATAAAATATTTCATTATGATGGTTGGACAAAAAAATTCGTCTAAAAACCAGGAAATTACGTTAAAATTTAACTAACGATTTATTATGGCCAATTCTTCAGCGTGTGGTTTCGAAGTAAATTATAGGGACTGGTTCTAACTTGAAAGACCCTAAATGCCTAAAACTCGAAAAAGAATGTATTTAGTCGAGGTGGAAAAATAATCTCTACTCTAACGGGCTACACTGTCTTGGGCCGGTCTGGTGCCGGGTGCCGCGGGGCTCGGGCCCGGTGGCGTGCCTCGGCAGTGTTGCCACATGCCCGCTGAGCACTGAGCGCGATATGAGACCTTTGACCGTTGGCAGTGCTCATCTAGGGGGTGGGTAAAAATCTCACTTAAATCCGAAACCGTTGTCGGGGCGTTCACGGAAGTTTCTACGCTAGGGGAGCCTCTACACTCAGAGAGATAGAGTTCGCCTTCTCTATGCAGGGAGTATGCGGGAGAGCAGGCCGATGTATTTCGACTTGCTAGCCCTTTTCATGCGACATTCCTATGCGGACAAGATGAGTTCGAGGTGGTAACTGCCCTTAGGGGTGTGAAGAGTGAAGCCTCTACATCAACGCTCAGTCGGAGATGCGTCAGCTCTCATTTTGAGAATCGGCACGTCCGGTAAGAGCTCCATGTAGCCCAGGTACGGATATTAAAGATCCCTCTGGTCATCCTATGGTCAAGAATCCGGAACGAAATTCCCGCTGAGTACTCCCGGAAGAGAACATATTTACAATATATATATATATATATATATTGTATACATTATACAAA
Organism: Cimex hemipterus; assembly: GCA_039619505.1. Taxonomy (NCBI): domain Eukaryota; kingdom Metazoa; phylum Arthropoda; class Insecta; order Hemiptera; family Cimicidae; genus Cimex; species Cimex hemipterus. Next base: position 11,499,685 of record CM077105.1, read on the forward strand.
TCGCTCAAGAAATATAAAATCCCTCTCCCCCGCCTCGGTAAATTAATACTAAACTACACAAACTGTATTGCAATACTAGACACCATATAGAAAGGAATTCATCATCGATAACGACATAGATATTTAAGATATACAACCATCCATGAGGCATAGTGGCGTCCGGGAGGGGTGGGGTCACGCGTGGACGGTTCGGCTGGAGACGGCTCTCAGCGCGCGTTATGCTCTGGAGGGGGTGATGGTGTTGTACTTATCCAAGGTAGGTTTACTATGTAAGGTTTTTATCCACCACCATCAGGAACTGTCTGTTATATTGAGAATTTCTGTTACAAATGTGGAGCACAGATGTCCTTCCTGTCCGGACCCGGGGATGTACACCATTTCAAAGGAAATCTTCTCCACACACATTCCCCGTATCTGAGTGCCATAATCCGGGATTGTCTGTGAAGAGAACTGACCCGCCATTTTTCAAGTGTCCAAGCGAAATACTTTACGAGATTTACGATAGCTGCCTTTCTACTCGATGCCTCTCCAGGTCTTTTCTAGAGACGGCTTTTCTCGCCAAGCCTTATGATGAGTGTTTTAGAGATTTGCATTGCGGACATTTTGGGAGTTGGCTGCCTGTCGGGGAAGCCGTAAAATGCCCGTGACGTTTTGCCGTCAGAGCGAAAATAAGATTTTCTCCGTCCTAGATCGCGGTCGACCACCACCTTTTCTTCGAAAGAAGCTTTCGATGGCCCTAAACCGCTGCAGACCATCGTAGATGGTAGAACTCAGCCCACCGTCCTTGACCCAACCCTTTTACTTAGAACTAAGAATCATCCTTTCGAGAAGAAAAAAGTTGTCTTATCAAAGAAAATAATTTAAAAACTCAATTAACTCACTTGACAACTTGTCTCTGGAAAGGATGGACTGAACTTACTTTCTTTATTTGTAATCTAAGGATATAAAAGGATTATTAACATTATAAAGGTAAAAAGCAAGTTATTAACATTATTTTTACATTTCAAGTGTAAGTGTCCTATGTATTAAGGAAAATAAATTCGAAAGACCGGGTTTTTGCCTGTGGGTGTATAAATTTATTGAAAAAAAGTTATTCAACCCGAATAAAAAATTCAATATTAAACTCAATTTTTTAATATATTTTTATATCATACATATTCAACTACTAGCTTAAAATATTGAAAAAAAAGTATAAATGTTTTAAACCTTTCAACATTACTTTGGAAAATAGTTCGCTCCTATTTATTAATTCATAAAACGGTGTCGACCCGCCCGACAAAGTACGACGAATGTATATGTTTAATTTAAGCCTTTAAAAGGCTTAATGAAGTCTGCTTTTCCCTCGACACTCGCTGTTAACCACGAGATGGTTCTTTTTAGAAAAAAAAATCTAATTATGAATTCCTTGGCAACATAGAATCCTCTCGGTGAGTTGTTTTATTAAAAATTCACTCCGTAAAGATGAAAAAGTATATATGACTTGGTTTGTATATATATTTTAAAATTTTGTTTAACATTTAACGTACACTTCATTGACACCCGCCACCGGAAATTGTTTATATACGACTTGGATTCGTAATTGGCGGGGGGGGGTCCCATCTTACGTAACAATTATTAAAGTCTTGTTCTCAAACTTGAACTGAATTTGGCTTTTCGTTCAATACAGAATTGGAACTCAACTCAGAAATTCATATGAACAATGGTCAACATCAGGTTATTGGAAAGTTTCAAACAAATCTTCAAGTTCTCAAAATAAGAATTCTTTTTGCCGTGCATATTAATTATGCAAGCAGAACCGTTTAATACCTGGGGATCGGGGACTTATTCATATGTAAATTATGCAAATGTGCACTGTTATGAACTAGGAAATCCTCAGGATAATACGTCGGTGAAAGGGGACTTACATCGTTCTTGTAAACAGTCATTAAACATAAATAATATATATATATATATATACATCGCCACAAACATAGATGTCTGGTCACATTCGCCTACATACATCAAGCCTTTTACAATTGTAGAGGTGCTCGACCGTTATTCCATCCTTACATATTGAGCCCCTACGCGGTCGCTTTCCTGCCAGAGTCAAATACAGATTGAAAACAAACCGTACAATACAGTATAAATCACCACAAACATAAATGTCATGTCATATACATTCCCCCGGAGTACTCGTTGTTCATCGGGGCAAGGTTTTAAGTAACCCCTTCCTTTCACGCTAATAAATTACTTTTGCTCTCCAGATGTCATACACTCACTCTAAAGTGCTTGATATACTTTAGGGCGTGGTTATAAACAACCCCTCCCTTTCACGCTAATAAATTACAATCATTACAATAAAATTAACATAAACACAACACTATAGAAACATTCACAACCCCGGAGAACTCGATGTTCTTCGGGGCGGGGTTATAAGCAACCCCTTTCCTTTCACGCTAATAAATTACATTCATTACAATAAATTAATAAAACACATCACTCGATAGAAACATAGAGGTTTGACCACATTTCCCTAAAGTTAAATTAAAAAAAAAAGAAAACATATTTTTTCACACCAGGAAATCCAAGTTTTTGTCAAAAAAGCAAAAACAAAACTAATCGTATAGTTATCTTTTATCTAAAACTAATGTTTTCTAATATTTTTTTTTCATATTTTAGAGTTATAATAAACCTGAAACATTTTAAACTTGCCTAGAGATTTTTTTCATTTATTTATTCACTTTTATTTTCTAAATCACTTTCATTTTACATAGTCAAATCATAAACTTTTGTGGGTGTAATTTAATACCGACACTATTTAACACTCCCAAAGCCCTTGATATTTCTAACTTTAGCCGGACAAATGATGGTGGAATACCGGTTAAGAAAAACCTGCAATAAATCCACGGCGCTCCAGGTCTGGAGCCATTTCTCCAGGGAGACGATTACCAACGTAGTATCTCAATATATTAACGCCCACTAAATGTTTTTGTCGTTGAATCTTATTTTAAGACTGAAAAATCGTCGAAGGATTTTTTTCCCTGCCGCGTTGCTCCATATTTAAAACACTAAGTAACACAAATTTCTTGACATTTGTGTTTTATTCAGTTAACTTTTTCATTTAGAATCGTAAATATTATAATTATTATTATATCAAAATATTACATAGAAGCAGAAAATTACTAATGAGCTTGAAGCGTCTTGTGTCGAAGAATAACATTATCATTTTATGCTATATTAATGGAATTTACATATCGTTGACTTTATTTTCGTTGTTAGATAAAAATTTAATTAAAACACATCAAACAAGTCTTAATTTTAAGGTCTTTTCTCACTTTTTTAACATACATAAAATATTTGATTCCATGGATCATACTGTACTTACGGTATTTTGGATTAGGGTCTGTCTTTCAAAATTTTTGCATCATACTGTAAGCAGGCGCCGCCCCTCTATAAACGGGGGCACTCTCCCTCTCTCTTAACGCTAAGAAATATGTGTACCAGGAAGGACAAGCCAGCCGCAACTGGGATGAACTTCGCGTGGACTTACCCCACCGATGGCCGACAATACCAGGTTATAAATTATCCAGGATCTTATTGCTGCAGCTCCATTGGTCCTCGACAGTCGACTCCCATTCGCAACCGGCTTCTCGCTGAGTCCCAGAACGACTCTGGCAGCTTGACTGCGCTGACTGGGCCGCGTAGGGTTAACTGACTTCCCGAGTTGACTTACGGTCTTCGGGCTGCATCCTCTTGCTGATTGGTTCCTCCTGACTCCGGCCGATCGACTTGTCGTCCTTTTGTCCACTGCCTCTGAGATACTCGACTCGTCGGTCCGCTGTACGGTATTCGACTCTATTCTATTCGTCCCTGGGCTCGAAAGTCGCCGCCGCATCTGGTCTTCACTGAGTTGACGCTAGTGAGTGATTCTTCTGACTGTGGCTGCTTGCGATGGCTGAGCGCTTTCACCCAGCCCCCAACTCTTGCTGAACAAGTTAGTTCTCCTACCTATACATCTATCTATCCCATTCCTCCTACCTTATCTTGAAATCCTTCCTCTCAGATCGTTGGTTTAAAGTTAGAATCGGCACCGAGTTTTCACCTATCACACCAATCAAAGCTGGCGTTGCACAAGGTAGTATCCTAAGCCCAACACTCTACACCATTTCTACTGCTAACATACCTGCTCATCCAAACACATAAATCACAACCTACGCGGGCGACACCGCAATGTTATCAACGCACTCCAATTCTATCCTAGCAACAGAAGCACTCCAACAACACCTGAACCTTAATACCAACTGGTGCAATCTGCGGGGGACCAGGTTAAACGAACAAAACAGCCAACGCGTTACATTTACACTCAGACGACAAACCTGTCCACCAGTGCACATTTACAACAAAATAATACCATCGAACCAAGTCCGCTACCTTGGGCTTTACTTAGATAGTAGACTTACTGGACCCCACATACACGATTAAAACGGCAAGAACTTAACAACAGATATGGGCTACTCAGACATTTTCTTGGACCAAAATCAAAACTAAGACGTAACAAACAAACCGTTTGCAAAACACTCATCAGACCTATTTGGACCTACGGAGTCGAACTGCGGGGTTCGGCCAAATCATCAAATATCCAACGAATTCAGTTTTTTCAATCTAAAGTTCTCCGCCGTATTCTCAATGCTCCCTTCTACGTCACAGATCAAACGATCCATAAAGATCTTAAAATCCCTTTCTTAAAAGATCTTATCCAAACACGCTTCTTCACTTTTCACTCTAAACTCGCCCTCCATCCTAACACATTAGCCCTAACCCTTTCCTCAACATCTCACTCTTACAATCCTCCACGACGTTTAAAACGACGATGGCCTCGTGACCATCTAACTATCTAACCCACTGAAATAACTTCTACTCCCCACAATTAAATAAAGTTGGTTTCTCTCCCCACTGCCTCCCGGTCTGACAGGTCTATCAGATTTGACTATGTGCTCAATATATGTTATGTACAGATAGCAATAAATAAAATAAATATTTAAAAAAAACTTTTTGTACATTTGATATATTTATTACTATCTGTAACATTTAAAACATGCAATGTGTTAAATGTATAAATGACATCACGTGTGCTGAAGGGAGTTGACAACCACCTCCCAAATGTACAAGAGGACAATCTTCGTTTAGTAGGTTGCGAGGCCTTCTCTTCAGCCGTCCGGTAGGAATGTTCTGGGAGGGGTGGTTTCTTTCGATAAAGATTGGCCAGCTAGATTGTGATGAAAGGAGAGTTTACTGCGAAATGGGAAGTACAGGGTGGAAAGCGTTTTGGAAATTATTTCGTGCACGAAAGGGATTTTGAAATCGTTTTGAAGGCTGTATCCGGCACTGACTATGGTACTGCTGATGAGTCTAGATATAATCCAAGAAAGTGGACCCAGTTACCAAAAAAAATTTATATTTATAATCTAAATGTTTGTCAATAAAATCGTTTTTGGGCTAGGTATATACGACTTGACTGTTTAAAAAGAACATTATCCAAACTCTACGGCGTTAGGGTTACAATCGTTAAGAGAAAAAACGTTTGTTGTTCGGTGAGTGTATCAAATTTCAAGTGGATTACTTTACATAATTGAACAACTTCCAGATAATAAAATAGAAAATTCTAGAAGCAGTACTTAGACGAGAAAGATGAAATATCTCATGAAAGATTTAGTCGCCAATTTTTCGGCCCGACATAATCAGTCCTTCCATCAAAGTTTTGCAATTCATTCATTATTTGTCCGCTTTTCTAGATAACGAAGCGGGATGCTTTATTTTTCGTTAATCTTTAAGCCAACGTTGAACGAGGGGGTAGGAGAGTTTGGTCGGTGACCCGTATCCTACTCCCGGAGGGACGTCTTGAAGTTGAGGAGGTCGTTCTTTTCAAACAAACCAGGTCGACTCACAACTCACGGCGCTCTTTGCCAAACGGAATCCTGAAATTGTAGCCGCGACCAATTAATTGGTCGGGAGTGCTTTTCAACCTTTTATTTCAACTTCGTGGCAGACTTTCAAACCGATTTTCATTTTTTCCAATGTCCGCCAATTTGCATACAACGTAAACCTTGAAAAATAAAGCAATTCTCCTGAATTTTGATTTTTAACGAGAAAAATATCTGAATTATCTTGTATGCTATGCCAAAACACGAACAAAATAATCCTAAACCAAATTTTTCTTTTTGTTAAATTTTCTTTAATTATTTGTAATGTAAATCTGTTCAGCACAACCGAATGTTTATTTTTACCCTTTTACCATTACCATGTAAAATTTCTTTTTTACTTACACATGTTGACAGTCATTTCTACTCTGTAACTCTGATCCTTTTATTCGGTTAAAAGAAAAAGACAACAAAATAATCGACAATTTGTACAATAAAGGAGTCCGATTCCTCCCAAGTTGACATAATAAAATAAATAGGGGTGGCCTGTTTCCTGAGTAAACAGATATCAGTGATTCAACAGCGTTTGCAAGAGAGCCCGACCGAGGCGATTGAAGATAAACGGATAACATTTTTATTTATTGCACAACAATTGATAAAAATCTTCCATAGACGTTTATTTATTAGCAAATATCAATTCGTTTTGTCGCTTGCTAACAGATAACAAAAAACAAAGATAATGTTGAAGATACAACAATATAACCGTCTGTTCTGTACGTTTTTTGTGATTTATTGCAAAGAATATCGTTGAAAGTACTCAAAAACATTGATGTTACTCCTTTTATATAAGGTTGTTGTAATGAAAAACCTAGTGCCACGATTGTGATTCGAACCCACGACCTTGAGGTAAATACGCCGGTGCTTTACCACTTGAGCTATCGTGACTTCGGACACTAGCCTCACCCGGCAACCGCACTTTTTTAATTTTCCTTCGCGTAATCTATTTGAGTCTCGTATCGTACTTAATTAATCCAACTATCATTTTTATCTCAACTAAAAATCTTAATCAATTGAAAGATAATAATTGGTCAAGTGGACCATTGAAACTAGTGAATTTAATAAATAAAAAATGAAGTATACTTTCACTAAAGCTCTCTGCGGCCATTTCATTTGTCAGATTACGCAACATTTGAAAATTGGCAAAACGGAGGGAAAATTCAAAAAGTTGGGTTGAGATGAATGGTTAGTGTCCGAGTGGATCGAAGTCACGATAATTCAAGTGGTAGAGCAGCGGCGTATATTGCAGAAGGTCTTAGGTTCGAATCCCGCTCGTGAACTGACTTTTTTATCTCAACTAAAACCTTAATTAATTGTAATAATTAATTGGTAAACAGACCACGAAATTAGTGAATTTAGTTTTCAATTTTGATTTTTTTTTTAATGCAAAATTTCTGTAGGAACGATTGATAGATAAGGAGATCAATTGTTAAATGCAACTGGTAGAGAAAAAATATTGCATGTATGCAGGTGCTTTCGTATAATGTAGTTTAATTAGCTGTATTGTTAACAAGATTTCCCTTCGTCCATTTCTTGACAGTTTTGACAACTTTTGAACTTGGATTTAACGTTAGAATGTTTTTTTTTTTCATATTTTAGATAAAGGAAAATTCAAAAAGTGGGGTTGAGATGGAAAGTTAGTGTCCGAGTGGATCGAGGTCAAGACAATTCAAGTGGTAGAGCAGCGGCGTATCAAGCCGAAGATCGTGGGTTCGAATCCCGCTCGTGCCACTTCCTTTTTTTATGTCAACCAAAAACCTTAATTTATTGTAATATATTAATTGGTCAAACGGACCACTAAAACTAGTGAATTTAATAAGTAAAAAAAGAAGTATACTTTCACTAATGCTCTCCACGGCCATTTCCTTAGTCAGATTACGCGACATTTGAAAAACGGCAAAAAGGAGGGAAAATTCAAAAAGTGTGGTTACGGGGGACGTTAATGTCCGAGTGGATCGAGCTCACGATAGCTCAAGTGGTAGAGTAGCGGTGTAACAAGCCGAAGGTCGTGGGTTCGAATCCCGCTCGTGACATTGACTTTTTCATCTCAACTAAAAAACCTTAATTAATGGAAAGATATTAATTGGTCAAGCGGACCACGAATATTAGTGAGTTAAAATTTTACTTTAAGCCGCGCCATTTCTGTAATAAATATGTTTTACATTTTAATTTTTTTTTTTATTTGCAAAATTTCTGCAGGAACGATTGATAGATAAGGAGATCAATTGTTAAATATAACTGACAGAGAAAAAAGAATGTTTTTGGGTGCTTTCGTATAATTTACTTTAATTAATTGTAATTTTTTTTAACGAGGGGCAACAACAGAGGTCATATAATCCCTCAGAGTGCCGGTGTTTTTTGAAAAAAAGCCCATTTGTAATTATGTCGGGTCCAGCGCTGGATTTGAACCCGGGACCTATACCTTACAGTGATGAGCGCCTTGTCAAAGACTAAACCTTGAGGCCACCAACGCCCCCAATTAGTTGTATTGTTAACAAGATTTTGTTTCGTTCACTTATTGACAGTTCTGACAATTTTTGAGGTTCGATTTAACGTTAGACTATTTTTTTTCATATTTTAATTAAGACTCATTTAATAAATTAATAAAATTCAAGTATTTATCTGGTGTATTTAGTTTATAAGCGTTTATACACTTGATTGGTAATATTTTGAAACATAACTTAAATACTAAATTACCTCGTAAATAACTATGTCAATGAACGTTCAGATTTTACTTTAAGCCGCGCCATTTCTACCATAAATATATTTTATTTAGTTTTTAATTTTAAATTAGTTTTATATAATTATTATTTCGATGTAATTAATTTTTCTCTCTATCTGAAATTTTTTAGGAGTACATAGTCTACTAAAGATGATATCTGCATCGTGGTAAATCCTTCCTTTTTTTTGTTAAACGCTTTAAACTTTAAAATTTGGAGATAATATTGCAATGAAATACTCTCTCAGTTTAGATGTTGGATTAACCAATTTGACGAACTTGTAGAACGTTGGGAAGTTACGAAAGTTGCGAAGTGATGTTCGTGATAGTGGTTATTACAAACTCAGTAGACAAACGCACACGTAACTTACAAGTTTAATGGTTAATGTAAAATCGAATTACAAGACAATACATTCCATTAACGAACAGTAACGGCGGGTTGGATCAACATTCGAAATTCAGACCCTGAATGAAATATTATCAAACCGGGACATGTTCCTCGGGAGAATTCATTAGAAACGTTTGGATTTTCTTCTCTCCTCCTAAAAGGCATTCCACGTCTGGGCACATGCTTAATGTCCCAGACTATATGGAACAGCTCCACCGGATCACACTTTAGACGGAAGATGGAATTTAATAGCTTCCGTACCAAAACTTACTTTATTTCCTCAAGTTTTAACCTTCAACGCCCATTTCAAACATTTAAGAACTGCTTTTAGTTTGATTGGAACAATTCCAAGATGGTGGGTGAGTAATGACAGTAATTGCAAAGGACGTAAAAATAAAGGCGCAACTACACGTTAAACTTTATTCCTCGATAGTTTTTGTTATATTGGTTATTATTAGATTATGATTAAGTGATACATCAAATTTAAAAAATATATAAAATATACTGGAAATAAAACTAAGTGCATTGTTTATTCCAAGCCATTTGTTATATCATATTTGAACCGCAGCCAAAGGGTTTATGAAAAGCATTTATAATGCGCAAGGTGTTCATTAAACAGTAACAAAACGCATTATAACATTTAGTAATATATGAAGAAACGCAACAGTTTCTAATTTAATATATTTAAGAGAATGAACTGATGATTTTAAATGAGTATAATTTACAATTATCTTTTTCTATATAATCGCTATATTTCTTTATTATAGACATTACTCTGATTCTTTTTTTTCCGTTCCAGGAATATTATCTGGGCGGATGCTCCTCTCTTCGACGCAGCCTCTTGGCCCTTACGTGTGTCCGTCATCGCCGAGGAGCAGTTGGGGCAACTCACTGGCCGGCTCATTTTTGGCAGGTAGCATAAAGCATCTGTCTCTGCCCGTATGACTGCACGCGATAGCCAACGAAGAGCGCAAAGGTATCATTGGCAAGGTGAGGAGCAACCTCGGGAGGTTTGATTCTCCGAGGTTGCTGAGTGCCCTCCTGGAACCATTCGGAATTGCCTCACGTGCCCAGATTACGATGCCTTTGGCGGTAAAATACGGCTTCTGATCCCATGTACTTCCCGCTTTTTGACTCCTCAACATGGCTTAGCGCGTCGTCAGATTCGTATGCCACTGCAACATCTAGCACATGTACCTCATCTTGATTAGTAGCGACTATGTCCGGTCGCAGCATTTGCCCATCGTCGGTCTTTAAGAGAAGCTCGACCCTAACTGCATACCCGGAAGCACGGAGGCCGGGGACGCGTTCGTCGTTTCTTTTAATTATCTATTCTTTGCTCGATGAGCATGTGGACAGCACATCGGAGAGCTCTGATTCTGAAAACTGGTCTGCTCTCCTCGTGGCCTCCCTCCTTCACATCGAGTTGGTCCTTAGGCGAAGTGCCTGAACAAAACGGGACTCCTGACGGATCAGACGATCGTCGGAAAGCCACCGGTTACCCACCGCGTCGCCGGCAAAACTCTTGACTCCGTTCCCCGTGGCACCCAGACGCGCCCAATTGCCGAGCTCTCCTTTGCATAGACGTTCGTTTTAGCGAACGCAGTTCTATGTAGTTAGTAGGCCACTCGGCTACCCCGAGCCGGACGCACGCCAAGTTTTGTTCAGCTCATTAACCTTCCTGACCCACGGATCGGGGCTATCCACAAGGTTAGGGCGAAAGGGATGGTTAGGGAGAAAGAGAGAGAAAGAGAGAGAGAGAGAGAGAGAGAGAGAGAGAGAGAGAGGGAGAGATAGAGGTGTTATTGGAAATAGGGAAATAATAAATAATAAATGAGATAATGAGTAGGTAAGAAATATGTAAAATGAACCGAGGTGGGAATAATTTAAAAGAAATAGAAAGAGTGACTGAGCAAGCAAGTGAGAGATAGAGAGAAAAAGATAGAGATACAAAAGAGAAGGGAAGAGAAATAGAAAGAGCGGCTATGGGAGATAATAACTACATGTTAGATGAATAGGTAGGTAATAGGTAAAATGAACAGAGATGGAAATATTTTTGTAAAATAAACAGAAAGCGTGAATGAGAGGGAGAAAAAAGAGAAAAGGCAGTGACAGAAAAGAAATATTGAAAGAGAAAAGAGACAGAAAGAGAGTGTGTGCGAGTGAATGAGTGAGAGAGAGAGAGAGAGAGAGAGAGAGAGAGAGAGAG
>CM077105.1:11525954-11559095 GCA_039619505.1 Cimex hemipterus
GTGTGTGTGTGTATATATATATATATATATATATATATATATATATATATATATATATATATATATATACTCTTTTTTTAAAAGCCTTAACTTTTTTAAAATAAAGAGAAAAAATCACAATAAGGTGAGGCATATATATGTCAACTGTCGATACGAGAGGCGACAGGCTGAGAACACGGCGGAAAAGTGTACAGTTACGCAACACTTACAGGTTTAATCTCCACGTCAAACTTGACTATTGATTTTATTTGTCACAAAATAAGATGTTAACTAAGTTTAACTATTGAAGTTGTAAAGGAAAAGTGGCACATGATAAACCGCATACCAACATAAAACGAAATATGTTTTCGAAATTTCACATCTACGCAACAGTAACCCGTACTTCACATTTAATCAACTTTTCGGTTTACCGATGGAAGGTTGTTTAAATTTCACCATAGCGGATATAATTACAAAATGAAAATATATGTAAGGCAATAAAATTCTTAAGAAATATGTTCATGACATAATGATTCATTGCATATTTTACCGGTAAATTGAAAATTTAATTTAAAACACCACCGATACAACTATAAATTTCTTGTCTTCTCACCCATATAAATAAATGATAACCTGTGTCTAACCTAAGGGTTCGCAACGCCAGAGGTCACATCAGCCCTCGGGTTGCCAGTGTTTTTCAAAAAAGCCCTTGCATAAGTAAGTCGGGTTAGAAAGCAGGGCTGCTGGATTCGAACCCGGATCCTTTTATCTTACAGTGATAAGCGCAGTCAGTCAACTCCTAAACAGCTGCGGCCACCGACGCCCCCTCCTAAGTGATTATTGCTTTCAGAAAAGCAATTTAAAAAATTTACAAACTAAATTATGCAAATATAATTACCCCAAAAAGCCTCTAGTTGCAAATATTAAGAAAGAAAAGAGAAAATTCTTTAACATAATTACAAGGTATATATATGTGTGTGTGTGTGTGTGTGTGTGTGTGTGTCTGTCTGTGTCGGGGCCGGAAAGCGTCAGTGCACCCGCGGGAATGACGTCAATAGTAAGCAGAAAAGAAACCCCGAAGGAAGGGAGAGAACAGAAATACATATCATTACACATACGTTGGGCGTAGCTGCAGGTTGTTTTCCATCCTTGTGTTAAGTTTGAAGAGTTTAATTTCTAAAAAAAATAATAAATTGTTTGTTAAGTACATTAAGTAGTTTTTTTCAATGGGTTCCGAAATCGAGGAGGGAGAAATCCCGTCTGCGGAGCCCTCAACCAGTTCTTCGCCGAAATATATATATATCATCCTGACTGAACGAATATTAAAAATTAAAAGAACAAATTATAGCTAGTCTCGGGCTCTCAACACGAAACCCAAGGAAGGCACAATTACACCGAAGACTAACACTTTGAGGTGTGAAGATGATCTCAATAAAGATCGAAATGTTGGCACGATAAAGAAAATGTTTTTCTGCAACCTACATCACAACAAACCGCACCTCAGGATTTCTGAATAATTGTCGATTAACGGTTACTAATCACCACACATTAAAAAAAAACCTTCTCGAAAAGTATTGTTTTTACATTTATCTAAAAAATAAGCTGAGGGCCATTACACCAGAAATAATAGATAAAACGGACAAATAACACCAAAGTAGTGTTGTTCATATGTTAAAATGTTCTTGGCCTAAATTGTACTGTACAGATTATATTTTGTAGATTTGTATTGCATCATTCGTATCGAAGAGCATTACTAAAATATTAAAACCCACCGAAACGGAACAGATTTGTCTGATTATTTACTCAATACAAAACATAATTGCGATTTTGATAATGTACAAATATTGGAAAATGAATCTAATGGAAGTATACAATATACTGTCGAATATGAATGAAAATAATCTTAATATTTAAAAAAACTCACAAAAATTTAGTATGCTTGGTAAAAATGAAACATCTATATATATAGAATATATAATACATCAAAGATTAATTAACTTATTAATTTTAAATCTTAGTTATTAATATTATTGAATCATTGGTCGATATTATTATTGATTTAATTGTCGATCCACTCGGACTCTAACATCCCATCTCAACCACACCTTTTGAATTTTCCCTCCTTTTTGTCATTTTTCAAATGCCATGTAATCAGGGTTGGATTCTCGGAGACTTATATATACTTATATACTCGGGGGAAGATATAATTCATTTAATATTAAATTCACTATTTTTCGAGGTCCGCTCGACCAATTAATATATCACAATTAATTACGGTTTTTAGTTGGGCTGAAAAAATGGCAAGAGGAGGGAAAATTCGTAAGGTGAGGATGAGATGAGGACTTGATGTCCGAGTGGATCGAGGTCACGACAGATCAGGTGGTGGAGCAGCGGTGTATTTAGCCGAAGGTCGTGGGTTCGAATCTCTCTCGTGCCATTAACTTTTTTTCATCTCAACTAAAAACCGTAATTAATTGTGATATTTTTCAATTAATTTATAGTTGAGATTAAAAAAAGTCAATCTCAAGAGCGCGATTCGAACCCACGACCTTCTGCAAGATATGCCGCTACTCTAGCACTACGTGACTCTATCTCAAGTAAAAATATTAATCTATTGAAAGATTGGTCAAGTGGACCCCAAAAAATTGTGAATACAATAAACAAGTAAATTTAGCCCACTCTAATTTAAAATATACAGTCGAAACCTGTTCTAAATATAGCGAAAAATATAAATATCTTTGAATTTTTAAACTGGAGATGATGAAAAAATGAAACTTTCATATACATTTTTAAGCTTGTAATTTTGTCCCAGTGAATAGATGGATGGCTTAATATATAAAACACTTCTATGTGTATCGATAAAAATGGCTTTTTGAAATATCACCTCCGTGACAAAACCCTACCCTACGTTTTATACAATGGTCTACTTTATTTTATTTTTGCCGTTTTCTAAAAACGTTCAGCTTATTAAACGTATCCGAGCGGAAGGAAAGAAATCCTGGAAAGGGAGTGGGAGAAAAAAAGGAAATAAAGATTGATGGGATTCTTCAACGGATAAATAAGGAAATAGTTTGAAATAAAGAATTTTACTGTGTTTAACCTAGGATCGTTTTAAATAATTTATTTATAAGTTCATTTATTACTATGGCACTATATTTAGTAAAAATAAATTTCAATGTATTTTTTTTAATTAAAAACAACTTTTTATCGTACAATTAGAAAGATATTGTTTTTTCTACTTTGACTGTTTTAAAAGTTTTTATTTCTAGGAGCCTAGGTAGAAAAGATTTCAAAAGCATAAAACAATTCATTTATATTTCAATCGCGAACATCAATTAAAATGAATATAAAACGAAAATAAAACATCGAATTAACCTATTACTTTTTTTTTGCTGGATGGTGGAAAAGATGTTTTCAATGTGTCAAAAAAAACGGTTATAGGTAAAAGCAACCCCGGATTTTCCGAACTTTAATTATTGATTTAAACGATTCTATTCTATTCAAAGAGTCTACGGTGAAATGAGATAAATATACAACAGAAACCTCATCAAGAAACTGCTCTGCCTGTCAACTAGTACCCCAGACAACATCCATATTGAGGGATCGGTCACACCACTCTAGCCACACTTTGAGCCTGCATTTGCAATATATAAGTAAAGTACTCCATCACACACATGACACACCGACGCAGTTTTTGGCCGTAGTAATAAATAAAGGGATATTATGGCACAGACAGCTGTCAGAGTTAGATAGGCAGTACGGGGTATGAGTAAATAAGGAAAAACTGAAGTCCTCTATTACCACGGACCTGATAAAAAAATGGGAGGAGAGCAAAGGAGAGACCTGGTAAACCGCGCGAAAAACAGCTTACATTACAACTTGTACGCAAGTCTGGATTTTCACGTAGGGCGAAACTACATGGAGTGCTCGGAAATGACAGCCTATGAAGTGTCTCTGATCTTGAGGGGGAGGGGTGAATTACTTCAGCTGAACTGCTAACCTTGGAGACAGGACTGCGACATCATTTGCTCCTTATGTAACCTCAACGCCCCGGAGGACTCTCTCCACGCCATGGGAGTGTGCCCCGTTCTAAGAGAGTTCCGCCAAAGGTACTTTGGGAAACTAAAGCTGGATATAGAAGTCACTGCAATCCTCAATGGAAGGGATAATTGGAGGAAGCTTGTGGTGTACCTCACTCACGGCCTGCGGTACCAAATATACCTGGTTGACCAGTTCAATTTTTAAAATCAAAGGTCATTTTAAAGATACAAAAATAGGGGTGCATTCAAGATTCAAAAATTGATAAAGCAACTCGAGAGACGGCTAAGGCCATTGACAATTTAGCTTTGTCTTTGGAAATACATTGTAAATGTAAATACTTGGTGTGAATAAAAGTTTTATTCATTCATTCATAATGAGATATTTTGACACTAGATCGTACAATGTATTAGGTTTATAGAAGGTTATAGATTATTATATTCTATCTACTCCATCTCACTTCTTCATAAGTCCTGATAGAACCGGTACTGGTTGAATATGCCCAATTTCCCCTACAAGGCGTACGCGGGGTCTTACACGCTTCTGTACTCTGTATACACTCTAATACCCCTTCCAATACAAGCACCACTGGGCTACCACGATTCCACCACAATTCTATCCTCTAACTGCGACTACAACGAGCTCACCGAACGCTCATCACACAGCTATATTCCGTTGACCAATGGTTCAAAAAATGACGATCAAACTCCACAACACAAAATCCCGAAACTCAAACTTCCGTCGCATTTCTAGTACTAATTTATTATAACTTAACTCCTATTTATTCCGAAAACGAAATCAGCTTGATCTGCATCTAGACATGCAATTGATCTGGAATCTGCATACAGGTCCTAAATATAGGCGAAGCAACCGACGATGCCATTATTTAAATATAGGGTGTCGTCGGTGACCGCAGCAGTTTAAGGGTTGACACGACTCTCATCTCTGTAAGGTGAAGGTCCGGGGTCCGAATCCAGCGGCCACATATATAATAGGTCAAATCATATAGCCCAATATCGCTACTACCAAGAATGTCTAAACTCTTTGAAAAGTTATTTTTGAATTGTTCAGAAATCGTGAGATGCGGTCTGGTGTGATGTAGGTTTCAGAAAAGGTTCGTGCCAACGTTTCTATCTTTATTGAGATCATCTTCAGGGCTCAACGTGTTTGTCTTCTGTGTACATGTGCCATTCTTGCGTGTCGCGTTGAGAGTACCTTGCATAATTATCGATTAACGGTCACTAAACTCTACACATTACTAAAACGAATAACACATCGTAGAAAAGAAGAAAAATCATTCCTGACCAACAATTTGGATTCCGAACAAGACATTCAGAAATAGAAAATTCACAGAGTAATGGAAGTTACAGAAAAATCTCATCAAGAAAAACAAATCTGTTCTGTCATCTTCCTCGATGTCTCACAAGCTTTTGACAAGGTCTGGCAGTACTGATAAATAAACTAAATGTATCCTACCAAAGCAGTATGTCGATACTATCAGTTCCTACCTACGTGACAGACTGTTTAGGTCCAAACGAGAATATCAATATTCAAAATTAAAAACAATAAACGCAGGAGTGCCACAAGGTAGCATATTAGGGCCACTTCTTTACTTCTTACACGTCAGTGATTTTCTGAAAATAGATGGAGAAAAAATTACGTTTGCAGGTGACACAGCGATGATATTATTAGGACCGTCTATCTTAACCAAAATCCTTCTCCAGTCAAACTCAATAAATTTTTGTCGACTCTCAAATGTAGGCGTGAGGGTAGGCGTTAAAAGCAAAGGTCCTTTGACACCTGTGCGCTTAAATATTTGTTGGTTTTAAGAAACCCTAGCTATTAATGATCGCCATTGATTAAAAGAAATATATATTCATACGCGTCACAAATAAATAAAAAACATACATTTAAAATTGTTTTGATGCGAAACCTCAGGCAGATTCTTGCTCAATAAAAATGATCAAACATAAAATTTAATAATTTGACTTATTTAAAAAATAAGTTTGTAAATTCAACGTTAATTTTCCGAAGGGTTTGCGTATAATAAAAATTTATTTTTAATGTTTTGACATTATTTAACGATGTGTTGTTTAGTTCTATATTATTATTGTTAAGTTTTACATTCTCAATGTTTGTATTTCAAAACGTAAGTCTTCATTAGAGTGAGCATTCCAAGAGCTTTAAAATGAGACCGGAATGGGCACTCTAAGTAAAATATAACCAGAGTCATTAAGAGCAGGGGTCATTAATTTTAAGGCATATTATACGAAACGTGGAGCTGAAGCAGAAGTATATATAACTTCTTTAGAAAATAGTGGCGACCAAATTGAATAGAAATGTCGTGAAAAGAATTACACGGGGAAAAATATTTGTACAAATAGATGATCAGCGCGACTTTATTGAATTTGCTGGCCGGATGGATAAAGATCGAGTGAGAAGGAAAATAGGTTATACGAATTTCGACTGTTATAACACCGTGTAACAGTAGAAAACGTTGGTCGATGTCAAAACCGTTCGAACCCGCCTCGGATCTTAGTGGCCTATTTTGTTCTGTTTTGTCCATTGTTTAGAGAAGGGTGTCAGCCAAATTGTTGTAAGAGTTCTGTCTATAATTTAAACGCTCCATTCTTCACGGCTGTTGAGGTGGCGGCCTCGTGGACCTGGCAGCAGCCATTTGAGCTTCTTTTCCCGGCCGGCAACAAAGAAAGGTTTCTCTTTGTCTTTCCCCCGAGGAAACGCTATTCAAGCTGAAACGACGGGAAATTGCGGCGAAATAAAAGCCCGTCGGAAAAACAATTTGAGTTGCTTTTTGATAAGGTTATGTTTTTTCTTTAATCAGGTGGAAAGAAGTGAAACATTTAGCGATTTAAGCTGTGAGTTAAGGAAAAGTGTTGGAAACTCCATTACTAAAGTAAACTCAAACAGTAACACCTATTAAAAAGCTTTTGGACTAGATTGAATCACGAACCGGCCATTCTTGTTACTTCCTTGTCACAGAGATACTTTATGTAGAATATAATTATAATTTAAAAACTCTTTCCAAATAGAAAAGGAATAAAAACCCCTATTAGAAAAGAAATGATGAAGAATTCTAAAATATATACAGAGTCAGATTTAATGCAAAAATATTACTGTACTAGCTTGTTTATAAAAATCTCAGATTCTCTCTTCCGATTATTAAGATTTTTCGTGCAGAAAAATAATGAAGGGAGGCAAAAAAACAAATAACCCGGCTGAGAACCAAGTCAGGGTTCAACATGCTAGCAAAATGTAAACCAAGAAAGAAATCTAGTCCCTTTTATATTAGCCGACCTTTTATATTGGTTCCACTTTCATATAGAGAGGATAGAATAGTTTATAAGTTTCCTGTAAAGGATCCAGTCTGTTCCGGTAAGTTTCAGGTTAAAACTTGATCCGGGATAAGGACGACGTGCCACTCGTGTACTGGATTTTTTTTTTTTTAAATCAAGCGGTGTGTTCCAGAACGACAAATTATAAGACTACGAACCGACCCACATTCAAAAATCCAAAAGGAAAATATCCTTCAACAATTGTTTCTTCTAGCGCATCGCATATTTCAACGCCGTCAGCTTTAAAATGGCTGTCTGGACGAGACCATTACAAAATCCGTGTCACGTTCTTCTAATATTTATTGCCCCAAAATATGCGACGGCTGAAAGAAGCATAAAAGTTATATTATGCTTCCTCGCTTTTTTATTTGCATAAAAGTAATAAACTTTATGTCTAAAACATTTCTAATATATGATTTTTCGTTAATTAAGAAACCTTCTTCACTCACCTATGTCAGATTCCTAAAACGGTTTTTATTACTGATCCTCCCCTGTTTTTTAATATTCCATTCCTCCTACCGACGAGAGGTTTTCCCCTTTTAATATAAATATACATTTCCTTTTAGGATTATCTTATCTTAAACGAGTGCTTTGTAGAAGGCGAATATAAAATAATTTATAACGTTTGAAATTACCTCATTATATGAACAATACACAGATTTAAGATTATTATCCTCAATTTAATGTCTTACCGAATCGCGTAATAAGCTCATTGGGACGAATAAAAGGCGATATATTAAATCGCTCTATTCCCTTGACTTAGTCATTATCCAGTTGGATTATATGCTAATCCTCAACTCAATAGTTTCAACCTGGGTACGATCCGTACAAAGCCGATAAATTCAAATAAATGCTGTGTAGCTGGTCATTTTTTATATCAATAAAAATAACTATTAAAGTAATTGCTTTGGTTAAGTGGACCAACTAAACTCGCAATGTAATAATATAATTACTAAAGGACCCGTACGTCACTGACCTCGGAGCTAGATCGATGAGATTCTAATACGATTACACGATATTTTAATGTCGGGAAAAAAGGGGAAACGGCAAAAAGGTTGAACGTTGAATTTACTAGTTTCGTGATCCGCTTGACCAATTAATATCTTTCAATTAATTAAGGTTTTAAGGTGAGAAGATAAAAAAGTCAGGGTCACCAGCGAGATTCGAACCTACGACCTTCGGGCTAGGTACGCCGCTGCTCTACCACTTGAGCTATCGTGAGCTCGATCCACTCGGACACTAAGTCCCCATCTCAAACCAATCTTTTTAACTTTCCCACCTTTTTGCCATTTCTCTTGTCTCAACTAAATGATTATTAAATTAAAATTAATTCAATGACAATGATTGGACTAAAGCTCTCCATGGCCATATCATTTGTCGCCGAGAATCAGATAGATTACACGAGACTTGAAAAATGGTAAAAAGGAGGGTAAATCCAAAAAGGGCGGTCGAGGTAGGAAGTTGGCGTCCGAGTGGATCGAGGACACGATAGCTCAAGTAGTAGAGCAGCGGCGTATCTAGCCGAAGATCGTGGGTTCGAATCCCGCTCGTGACACTGACTTTTTTCATCCCAATTAAAAACCATAATTAATTGTAATGTAGTAATTGGTAAGGCTGACCACGAAATTAGTGAACTTATTTTTTATCTTATCATTTATTATAGTCCAGAAGACTACAAAAAACCGGATTTCATAAAAATATTATTATTTTACACGAATCTAAAGCCAATCACGCAAGCAGTGTGAAAAAATGAAATATGAAAAGGAATCTTTTACCTTATAGTAACTCTGTATTTAATTCCCATTTTTCAAATGTCACGATAACTCGGTGGTAGAGTAGCAGCGTATCAAGCCGAAGGCCGTGGGTTCGAATCCCGCTCGTGACACTGACTTTTTTATCTCCGCTAAAAACCTTGATTGGTTGTAAGTCAAGATGTTTAGTTATTATTTCGGTGATACCTTAGGTAGTAGAAGCGTCGGTGTATTTGATCCGGAGGTCGTGGGCTTGTGACACTAATTTTTCAACACAATAATAATTGAATTAATTACATTGGTTAATCTGATCCACTAAAACATAATAAATTATTTAATCAAAATGTTTTTGATTGTACATTAAAATGACTAAAACCATTAGATAAAAATATAAACTGTTTTCTGACAGATCTCCACTCTACTAAATTAACTCACAAGAATCCACTTTAACATTTTTCTCTCTGTATTTATGCGGGTTTGCGTTTTTGGTTTTGAGTTTTAAAAAAATAGTTCAATAAAATTAAATAATCTATCGTGTTATTATACAGTGTATCAAGTTACTCGCGTTACAAAATTGTTCAATGAAATTCATACCCCGACACTCACAAAAAAACGTTCCCCTGTACTACGGTCAGAACATCAACTATAAGTGAGAAATTGTACTTTTTCGTTTCTGCCAGAATTTAATGATTTTACTTCAGAAAAACGACATTAACACCAAAACTAAAATTGCTAGAAAAAAATCCAAGGATAGCCTTGAAATCCAAGCTAAACTTTTTATAGGTTATAACCTCCTTCCTAGAGGATGTCAGACCCATAAACGTTTTTCATGCTACAGTTACAGTCGCATGTAATCTAAAAACAAATCTTCTTTCTATATTACAATTATTGAATATTAGAATAATTAAAAATAATAAGATCTTATATTAGAAGGAAGAAAGACAATAACTATATTATTTGAATCTTTTCATTATTGTAGATTTAATAGTGTGAGATTATGAAAAAAGTATTGTTGTTTATGAACCTTTCTGCATAAAAAGATCTTTACTCGTGCAAAAATGTTACGTTAAAAAACTCTTCAGTTTTCCCTCGTATAATGATTGGCTATCCAAAATCCGTTTTTATAGCTTTGCATGGGTTCCCATAAACAACTTGGTTAACATGTTTATTTACAACCGCGACGTGTTCTTATTTCTTCAGAGAACACTGAACTAAGGGAGAAACGAATTGCATTACTCAACTAAAACGAGTTCGGTTTAAAATTTATTTCCAATAGATGAAAATTGCTTGAAGACCGCGTTCTACTTTTTATGTGTAGACCTGTAGGCGTTGTATGATGTCTTTTATGAATGATGCTTATAACTTAATTAGTTTTGGTGAATTTTTCATAAATTATTTAATTAGCATTGACAATGTTTTTCCTGGTTACGTTTTCCTTGTTCGTTACTGAGAGAAAGCATTAAATTATGTTGTTATTTTGTAGTGGCTTTATTTTATTAAGGGTCTCTCATACTATTTTATTTTGTAATTTGATTTTCAACGAGGCAATTTGTATAATAATAGAGTTATATTAAAAAATATGTTGGGTAAGTTGAACAAAAATTGATGTTTTTTTTTGTTACCATTTACGAATAATTATTCTCCGCCGGCGAGTCAGAAAATTCTCATTAGCTATCCGCGAAAATGGTTGAAATATGAATATTAATCCACTTTCGGCTAATTTTTCCAGCCCTTTAATTTAAACCCTGCCCAATTTATTTCCTTTCATCTCCACTTTCCACCCCGCCATCTTAAAAAATTGGTTTTAAGCGTTCTTGTTAATTTGACCGGTTTGCGACGCTTTGATGAAAAGAATTAAACAGGCAAAGAACACGGATGATTATCAGTTTTGAACCTCCCCGCTGTTCCTGATGGTTAGAGTAAGAACACGATTCCGACCTTTAATTATTAAGAGGATTGGCATTGGTAAAACACGAAACGTGGTCCACAAAAACCGCCCCTTCGAAAAATAGAACGGAACTAAATTGGATGGATTGGGAGATTTTGCTCACTACAGTATAATGAACATTGGCGATAATTTATTGAACATTCAGGTTACAACTAATTGAATGTAAATAAATTATGAACGACGACTGTTTCTTACCATAGCCATAGGAATTAACTAATATACAGTTCGATTTTAAAGCAAAACTCTTGACAGTAACACTTTTTATTTTATTATAGACACGACATTTGAAAAATGACAAAAAGGAGAGAAAATTCAAAGGCGCGGTTGATATGGGAAGTTAGTCCCGGGGGGATGGTCATCCACTCAGGCCCATCCCCATCTCCACCCCACCTTTTGAATTTCCCCTCCTTTTTGCCATTTTTCCTTCAACCTCCTCAAGTGGTAGAGCAGCGGTGTATTTAGCCGAAGGTCGTGGGTTCGAATCCTCCTTGTGACACTCACTTTTTTATCTCAACCAAAAACCTTATTTAATTGAAAAGAATTTATTTGATCAAGCGGACCAGGAAACCTAATAAAATGTAGTTGTTATACTTGCGCTTGAAGGACTGCGGTGGACTTGCTAAGGAGGACGGCGATTTCAGTCTTCACGGTACGGTGACGGCATTATATTCAGTTGAAAAATGACAAAAAGGAGCGCTAATTCAAAAAGTGGGGTTGAAATGGGAACTTAGTTTCCGAGCGGACCTGGGTCACGACAGCTCTAGCTCTACCACAAAGGTGTGGTTGAGATGATGGGATGTTAGAGTACGAGTGGATCGAAATCAAGTGGTATACCAGCGGCGTATCTAGCCGAAGGTCATGGGTTCGAATCCCGCTTGTGACACTCACTTTCTTATCTCAACTCAAACCCTTAATTAAGTTAATGATATTAATTGATCAAGCGGACCACAAAACATAGTGAAAGTAATGAAAAAACCTCTGGCAGCATCAGAAACGCAAGAATTGCAAACTTCCTCGATATTTATTTCTCCACCGCTGTGTTGTGTACAAAAATCAACGTCTAATCAAACAATTGTATAGAAAATAATAAAAGCCAGTTCTACTGTGGTACAAATCTCACTTTGAGGAGAGGGTGATAGGCTCAAAATTCAAATCGAATCGATATTAAAATTGAGATGGGCTACGTATGGAACTCCGTTTGCTTGTCCTTTACCTCACAAGATAATGGTAATATTGCCGACCTTTACAAATTATATTCCGAGATTAGAAACTATTCTTACTCTTGACAAATTACGACGTAGAAAGTTCCATATTTGAATTGAATTTTTCGGTATGCTATTATTTTACACCCGGACTTATCCCTGCAGGGGACAAAACAAACCCAATCCAGACTGACGGAGCTCTTGGAAACAGTGCCGGCTGACAGACGAGTGGAGGACAAACACACCCTCTTATTTATTCTGTGGAGCTACTTCCGGTTCGATTAAATTTGTAAAACGCAATGTGTGACTGAAGTTTTATTGTGCATATGTCACCTACTTTTATTTTTCCTATTTGAAAGGAAAAAAAAAGTATGTTCCACATCCTGCCTTGGTTCAACAACTACAATAGTCCTTCCCCCAGAGGCGTAATAAATAATAAAAGGAAACAAATTTACGTTAGTACATAATTACTGCCATAAAAATATTATAACAATCTATGAAATTCATTATGTTCTATAATTGTTACAATTAATGCCTCATAAAAAAATATGTTATATGAATAACTTAAAAACGTGAGGTTTTTTAAATTTAAGATTTTAATTGATTTAATTTTAAATTTATAATTTCAGATAAAGGAAAAAATAATTCTTTATAAAATATTTTTATTGAGGTTTATAGAAAAACAATGTTAAGATTAAATAGATTAAAGTAAATAGAGAACAATTCAAGTTTGCACTATTCAAAGTAAATATTTACCTTCAAATAGATTTCTCTTTCGAAAAAAAATAAATCGATATAAAACATTCTTTTCTTTTAAAAATTATAAAACTCAATGTACAATGACTGATTCGATTTTGTAAAATAAAATTATTTGTATTTAAGACCGGCGAGTAACTTGGAAAAATGGGGCAAATAAAAAGACAACTGACCCGATTTCTTTGGTCTTGAATTGAATCCCCTTTAAATAAAAATAGTCAAGTTGAGAGAGGATCTGCAGCTTTTATTCTGCTTATTAAATTTAGAAAAATATTAACTTTCTGCTCCAGCCCAAGGAGAGGGACTGTTTATTCGGCACTACACCTCTGGCCCACCATGACCAATTCAGGTTAATTTTACTTTAACGAAAATATTACATTAAATTTCCCATTTATTAATTGAACAAATTGTATAAATTTCTTTTTTCATTTTTAATTTTAGATTTATTTATTTATTATAAATATTTTTAAAAATTATAATTAAATATTTTTACTGTTTACACTACAATTTTAACCATTGTACTGTGCGTTGTTGAAAATAGTCCGTATTTTCTTTATTAACAGAACGTTTTCTACATCATAACGCGAGTGTTAATTATATTTGTATATCATATAAAAATCTTTTTGTTTACGTTCTATTGTAGTACTAAATTAATTGATATTAATGAAAGGTATTGGTTAAATTGGTTGAGATAAAAAAGCCAATGGCACGAGTGGGATTCGAACCCACGATCTTCCACTAGCTACGCCGCTGCTCTACCTCTTGAGCAGTCGTGACCTCGATCCACTGGGACATCAACTTCCTACCTCCACCTCACCTTAAGAGTTTTCCCTCCTTTTTGCCACTTTTCAAATATGTAATCGGATTGGATTGTCGACGACAAATGAGGTCACGATAGCTCAAGTGGTGGAGCGGCGTCCAATCAAGCCGAAGATCGTGGGTTCGAATCCCGCTCGTGCCGTTAACTTTTTTTTTTATCACAACTAAGAACCATAATTAATTGTAATTTACTCAATATAATAATACAATTACTGAAGGACCCGTACTTCACTGACCTCATAGCTAATTCATATAGATCGTTCAGAATCTAATATGATTACACGATATTTTACTGTCGGGGAAAAAGAGGGAAAGGCAAAAAAGTTGTACTAGTTTCGTGGTCCGCATCTTCCGATTAATTATGGATTTTAATTAAGATAAAAAAGTCAGTGTCACCAGCATGATTCGAACCACAACCTTCAGCTACGTACGCCGCTACTCTACCACTTGAGCTATCGAGACTTCGATTCACTCGGGTACTAACTTCCTATCCCAATTCCTCCTTTTGAATTTTCCCTCTTTTTTGCCGTTTCTTTTATCTCAACATAAAACCTTAATTAATTGAAAGATATTAATTAATTGGTCAAGCGGATCACGAAAACTTGTGAATTAAATAATTTAAAACGGAGAGCTTTACTGAAATGTACTTCATTTTTACTTATTAAAGTCACTAGTTTTATTGACCCACTTACCAATTAATTAATATCTTTCAATTAATTAAGGTATTTAGTTGAGTCAAAAATCTAGATTCTGTGTTACGAGCGTCTAAATTATATGCATTTCTCACTCCAATGAATCAATCTTATCTATTTTTTCGATTATATTTTTATATATATCTGTACTATTCATATATTGTGCACCATTTTCAATCTTTACCGCAAATTTGTACAATTAGTATAGATATTTATTAATGTGCGCTTTTTCTAATCAATTGGAATGGTATAATTTTTAAATTTAAAATACGTCATACATTTTTAATTTTTTCATATTCCGATTATTCTATATATTAGCAATTTATAAGAATATAAGATGAATTCACTAGGAATAAGCGTTTCGTCCAGATGTCGCCATTGGATCGTTCCATTCCAGCAGGCAAAAACATTTCCTTTCTCCCTCGAGCATTTCAATTTTTTAGTTTAATCGCTTAAAAGAAATACGACTGATGAAGATACAGAAATAAAATCCTTTTTAATTACCAGGGAAAAGTGAAAATTGAGTGAAAGGGGATTTCTAGTCTAATACTTGTGATAACGAGAAGAGAATTAAAAAAATATCTGAAAGAATTAAAACTTTCAACGTTTACAAAAAATAATTTCCACCAGTAATTAAGCTGTTTTCCTTGTTCGTCTTTATTTGTCGTTTAAAGTTGAAGATAGTGCCTACTTCGGGCTGAATGTGCGTTTGTAAGTTCGCATTGAAAAGGTTTTTCTCATTTAACCCTTTCCACTAAGACATTCGCAAACTTCTACACGCTCCCGGGGATTTATCGGGATGGAGTTAATTTATTTACTTTGACGAACTGAGGTTATTTGTCGTTGAGAGGGGATAAATTTAGCTTTGTACAAAACTGCCAAGTGAATAATTACCACTCAGAACGCAAAGGACAGCTCGCAACCCGATAATTCGTCCTGTTTAAACTAAGCTGGTTTATTATCTCTTTTGTACATTAAGCAACTTTACCGTTGGGGAAACATAAATTTCACAACGTATCAACTTAAATCGAAAGAGTTTCAAATATTCGTTTAACCAGAGACCCACAAAAGGATTCTATGTTACCTTCTTCCTTAGTACATTAGTGCACTTTCAACACGACACGCAAGAATGGCACAATTGCAGACAAACACTTTGAGTCCTGAAGATGATCTCAATAAAAGATCGAAACGTTGGCACGATAAAAAAAATGTTTTTCTGATACCTACATCACACCAGACCGCATCTCATGATATCTCAATAATAGTGCGTTATCATTTTTTCAGAAAGCTTCTCAGCCAAAAATAGAACAAAGTTGAACAAAAGCACAAAAAGTTCAATAATTCGAAACTTTTTTTATTCATTCATGTAGTGTCCGCATTGAAGTGAGAAGGTTAGAAGATACTCCAGGTACTTCGAGCAGTTCTTACGTACTGCGTTAGTTGAGGCGGAAGGCGTCCGACGGGCGTAAAACCCCGGCGAGACGGTATATTTCGCCCCAAGCGCAAAGGGTCGTCGGAACCCGGTCTGTAAGGAGTCGCGCTCGCGCCGGGAAGGGCTTCGGTCCGGACCGGCTGCGCCGCGTCTCTCGGACCAGCCGGGCGTGCCGGCGACGTATTCCATCGCGTGATCCGATTCGAGGACACTACCAGGTTGGGAGTTCGGCTGAGGCGGTACATCTGTCAAAATAACGCAGGTGTCCTAAGGTCAGCTCAGCGAGGACAGAAACCTCGCGTAGAGCAAAAGGGCAAAAGCTGGCTTGATCCCGATGCTCAGTGCGCATAGGGACTGCGAAAGCACGGCTCATCGATCCTTTTGGCTTGAAGAGTTTTCAGCAAGAGGTGTCAGAAAAGTTACCACAGGGATAACTGGCTTGTGGCGGCCAAGCGTTCATAGCGACGACGCTTGTTGATCCTTCGATGTCGGCTCTTCCTATCATTGCGAAGCAGAATTCGCCAAGCGTCGGATTCTTCACCCGCCAATAGGGAACGTGAGCTGGGTTTAGACCCTCGTGAGACAGGTTAGTTTTACACTTCTGATGGCATGTCATTGCTGTAGTAATCCGAAGCTTCGGCTTGTAAAGACTTTTGTTTAATAACTTGTGTGTAGGAACCGGCTTTTATTGGTCTCCTTGAGTAATGACTACTGCAGTCAGTGAATGCTTCCAAAATATTGAAAACCTGGGGAATCACATCAACCTGATGATATCTTGGGTGCCAGGGCACAGGGGAATTTTTGGTAACGAGAACAACCATTTAGCAACGCACAGCGGTCTTGCTGGTTTAGCCTATTTTCTACGCCGAAAAATCTGTTTTATCTAGTTAATTATTATTTAATTATTGAATATTGCATGCGTTAATTATGAGTAATAACCCCTTCTTGTATTGTAATTGTAAGTTATCCCATCCAATTTATATCATTTCTTTTTCATTTATGTGAGGAAGTGGTGTACGCCTTACACATGTGGAATTTGTATCATGATTATGAGAGGAATAATATTGTCTCTGTTAATTGGCACATTTTGAACTCCTTTATTATTAATAATAATATGATATATAATGAGATAATTAATAATATGATCAAACACCTGCAGCATACCATAGCAAAAGGGAAAATAAGAATGTCCACAAGAAGAACCCGAGGCGAATGTTGGAAACTAAAATGGCGCATTGGCTATACGCGGCAGTAATAAGACACAAAATAACCTATGGATCATTAATCTGGTGGCCTCTACATTAAAAACTAGCTACCCAAACACTAGGCAGCATACAAAGATTAACAAACCCATGTATCACAAGGGTATGAGAACAATCCTTACAATGATGTGGTATACAGATACCACCTGAACAAACGAAGGAACTGGATCGGGTGGTTTTTCTACAAGCCCAGAATACGAGCAATCAAACTCATTAGGGAAGTACCTCGGTATATATTTTTGAAATACATGGCAAAAACGCTTGTACCTTAGAACAACATCGTTACATTTACATAAACGTCCTCAAAAAATCGGATACCTAAGCAAGTAATTAGAAAGCATTAGCATTTAAAACATTGGCAATGAAGCTATCGCTAATTAATTAATCACTAAAACCTCGAGAAACTCAATAACCTGATAATTTCTCGGTTACCAGGACAAAACGGAATTTTCGGTAACGAAAAAGTCTGACCAGAGGAGGATCTGCAAGACTATACATAGGCCACGAACCTATACTTCGGATATAGAATCCTCCAAAGCACAATGAATAAAAAAGAAATTAAAAAAAGGGATAGTGGTTAAACTCTAGTGGTGCTACACATAGTAAACTTATGATGGAACAACCCTCACCGAGACTGCCAAAAGCACTGCTGCAATTGGAGAGGGCCAAACTCAAGAGGTGTGGTAGGACTACTAACCGGTCACTGGCATTTGAGAAAACATCTACACAACATCTGCATATACAGCGATGATACCATTTGCAGATTATGTAACGAGGAGGAGGAAACAGCCACTCATATCATCTTCGAATGCGAAGCAACAACTCAATGGAGGTTTAATCTAACGTGCGGAAAATACTTAGGTAGTCCTGATACTTCTATGGAGAAGGATTGAGTCTATTGCACTGAACTAAGGAACTGGGAAGGTACAATAAGGCGTAATGCTGCAGTGCCTGGGGAGTGCAAACTCCGCTTCCTAGTATCCTTTTTCACCCATTCATTCAACCAATAAACTTCTTCAACAACGAGGTTAATTATCTGTGCGTATTTTATGCTTCACGATCTATTGCAAACCGTCCCAATGAATAAGGCTGTGTCCCGAGAGTTCGGTCTCAACTACAAGTTGTTGGCAGAATAAAAAGATTGGAACATCTACAAAGACAGAGAGAAAATGTATTCCTATGCAAACAATACTGAATGAAATAACCAAGTGCTTGTCCTTTTTGAAGATAATAGGAGGTAATTTTCGGAACGCAAGGTTCGTCTTTCCGACACATAAAACGGAACAAGATATGTGGAACTACGTAAATAACTGTCATTTAGCCAAAGATTGTGGGTTCGAATCCCGCTCGTGACACTGATTTTTTTATTTCGACCAATAACTTCCATAAATAATAATTAATTGAAAAATGTTGATTGGGCAAAAGGACCACGAAATGTAATAGATTTGATAATTAAACTGAAGTACATCTTCTAGAAAGTTCTATGTGGCCATTTCATTTGTCGCCAACAATCAATCCGATTACACGACATTTGAAATGGGAAAACAGAGGGAAAATTCAAAAGGCGGATCGAGTCACGATAGCTCACATGGGAAAGCAGCGGCGTATTTAGCCAAAGATCGTGAGTTCGAATCCCGCTCGTGACACTGTCTTTTTATCTGGACCAATACCTTTCATGCATATTAATTGTAAAATATTAATTATTCAATCGTACCACGAACTGTAATGGTTATAATTAATGCTTTTTCTAAGTGGGTTTTTGTTAAATATAACCTCTAACCGTATTATTTCCATCTTCAAATAGTATTTTTCTATATCAGGCCTGCCTTGTACAATTATTACTGATAATGGGAAAGCTTTTCGTAGTAGTGAAATGGCGCAGTTTTTAATTATTTAGGAATTAAGCCTATAAAGCCTCCAATTTTCTACAGAGACCCCAGTTTGTACGGTGAAGAACTAAAAAATAAATTTAAAAAAATAAAAATAAATTTTGAAAGATCATGAAGAAATTTCGTTTAATTTTTTGTTAATGTAAACATTCCTTCTCATTGAACTTCAAACCAAAGGAAAGAAAACAAATAAATTAAATTAAATTGTTACAGGAGGAACAAACACACTTATAACACAGAAAATGTTATTATAAGTGAGGGTGCTTGTAAAAATAATTTGGTCTAAGGGAGGTAATAATGATGAAGTGTTACAAAAACAACACATCCAATTGGGGAAAAGCAAAACAAAAATTATGAAGCGTCATTACAGCCGAATTTGACAAAGTGTAATTACTTTTCCAGGGGGTACTGTAGTTTATATTTATTGACTGTACTTTCTGTTAAACTTAGATTATTGTATGACTTGTAGTATTTTTGTTTGTTATGATGATCTGCATTATTTAACTGTTATTTAAGGTTTACTTGCACGATTAACCTGTAATTATGTGGGGTGGAGTGCACTGTATGTTAAAGAGGGGGTGAAGCTAGAGGGCGCTCAGGTATAGGGCTGGAAATTATTGTTTTGGGACGCGGTGGCTCTTACCTTCGACAGTTTGGTTAATAAACTATGCCTCAAGTTCAATGATTGCATATTTTTTATTTGGGTGAGCTATTTGAATCATTCGTAGCAGTCCTCTGTCACACTATAACCGTTTCATTTTCACTGAAAAGGTCTAATCATGTTGGAAGATTTTATGGAAGAGTAAGATACCTGTTGAACTAAGAGATTATAGTTAATACTAAACGGCTGACGACCACCACGTGCCCCTCGGCCCCCACAACGACGAACTGCTAACTAAACGACAAACATCCTAAAATACCAGCAGTAATTCTTTCATGACTTTCTTCGATGTGGTCTTCCATCGGAGGTTCACACACGTGTTGTGGCGAGCTCCCAAAAATGGAGCAATAAAGCAAGACGTACAATAAGCTCTAATAAGCTCAGCTAAGTTCAATAATAATTGAATTAGGTATATAAACCTACCGGTGTTTCGGATCATAACGAGGTAAACAAATTCATTGTTTCAAGCTAAATTTTGAAAAGATAACAAAGGAACAAATTACGGTGTTAACACTTACACTACGTATTATTAAATTATTAATTACAACCTCTCCTTCGGATTTTGCTCGACAAACTTCATCGCCAGAACGTGTTTAGCTCCACTAATGAGTAATAGGGACTTTATACTTAATCACAAATTTGCTGTTTGTTCAGTGAAGTCAAATATTTAACATTCTCTAATATTGGCTGTATTTTTCAAAACATCGATCATGTTTATCTGGCATCTGGTTATAACAGAG
Source organism: Cimex hemipterus (assembly GCA_039619505.1). Classification (NCBI taxonomy): domain Eukaryota; kingdom Metazoa; phylum Arthropoda; class Insecta; order Hemiptera; family Cimicidae; genus Cimex; species Cimex hemipterus. The sequence goes on from CM077105.1 coordinate 11,546,477, forward strand.
ATTGTTTTTTTTTTTTTTTTTTTTTTTTTTTTTTTTTTTTTCTTTTTTTTTTTTTTTTTTTTTTTTCGATTAACGACACTTCGAGGTAGTTATTGCATTAAAACTAAAAGAAAAATATGTTGTTTTTTTTAAACCAAGTTCAGGTTTGAATATCTATTTATTATTTTCTTGGAGTTCTTAAAAGTTAAAAATTATTAAGCGAGGAAGATTGAAAGGGCTGCTGGTTTTCACGCCTGTCCTCACGTCTCATTACAGAGTTGACAAAAATTAATTCGGTCTGACCGAGATTTCCGTCATCCTCTCTTGCTCCACCTGAACTTACATCATCGGATTTTTCCTATTCCGGGCCCAACATTAACTCATTAAGAACGAGAGAAGAGAATAATTTTTAAGGTGAAGAAATAAAAAAGAAATGAGACGATAACACCAAAGCTCGAATATTCTACACTCTAATTAAAATTAATTAATTTTTTAATTGTAAAACTTTAACATGTTCAAATGGGTAGAGATTAGTGACCGTTAATCGATAATTATTCAGATATCGTGAGATGCGGTCTGGTGTTATGTAGGTTTCAGAAAAACATTTTCTCACTCTCAACACGACACGCAAGAATGGCACAAGAAAGATTGAAACGTTGGCACGATAAAGAAAAGGTCACGCATCTCACGATATCTGAATAATTTAATATGTTTTCTTAAGATACGACTTTATTGGCTAATAAAATATAAGGCTGAACAGTGTCAAGAGTGCAGCATGGCTCGACAAACCATCAGCAGTGGCAGTCCCAGGTTGGGAAACGGAACCTCGTTTTTACATTTTTCAAAATTCCTTGAAATATCCCTAGCTGCCTAAAAATACAGTATCGGCCATGACCTGAAGACAAGGGACCGACCCGCATAATTCATATAAATTTTCTTTGACCATATACAGGGGAAAAAATTGTAATATATGTTTTTCTAAGTGCAATTTTGTTAACTCTATGAAAAATAAAACCTCTAAGAGAACTATTCGTCCAACTTCATTCATCTTCTGAAGTTAGCCAATTATTGAATACATCTTGTACTTCATTTAGGAGGATCTGGCGGGGACAATATTTCTGCCGTCCGTTAGCGCCATAATTCACTCAGATCACCACCAGGCCTCCTTTTGGGATTTCCAGTCTCTCGGAATCAGAGAAACACCAACTGCCTCTGCGATATCCACTTCCTGGTGCCCTCGATGACTAATTGTCTAAACAATATTGCGACATTCTGGTTCAAGAATATGTCTTTCCGTGGTTAAAGAGAATAAAACTGGATTAAAATACAGAAAAGACAAAATCTTCATGTTTACTATTCTTAAGTAAATCCGTTATTACAAATTGGGATTAAAATTTGTGTTTTTATGTTGTATTTTGTTTTATCCAGCTAGCATGAAGATATCCGTTAATTTAAATTAATAGAACAAGAATAAATTACAAAAATTCCTATTCATTTGTGAGCAGTTCAGCAGTATGAAAATATTTTTATTGTTAGTTTTCCCCATTTAGACAGAAATTAATTGAAAAAAAAGCAGGAGCTAGGCATTTTAAAAGTCGGTCTTTCATTTCAAATACCAAAATTTAATCAATTCAATATTAACCTACTGATATATTGTGCATATTGGGCGAAAAATAAAAATAAACCCATCAGTTTCAAACATCTTTATGAAAACATAATTGGGCGGGTATAAAAAACGGGTTTTAAAACAAATCCCAGAACGGAACTTCTTCGTAATTAGTAAATTAGTCCCATCCGGGATCTTATCGAAAGGGGTGATCTAGAGGAGGACCCTGAATACGGGATATCTAAAGGGAAGATAACCAAAAATTACGGTGTTAGGGCATTTCACCGACCGGAGAGGTATTTCATTAAAACAGAAAAAAAAAACATACTTGACCACGGTAAACCACGAAAGTTAATCAGTTTAACCAGATAAGGTAACTAGACGACGTACTGAAATAAAACACGGGATGATACGATCCTTGAGCAAAAGGCAAAAAATAACATTTTTGTTTTAAATTGTTATTTTCGGGGTTTTTATATTGATTTAAACTAAGTTTTTTTGAAATTAAATACTTTTAAAATTATTCAAGTTTTAAAATTGTTCTGTGGTTGGACAAAGTCTCAAAAATATTAGGATATGATTCACTAGTTTTCGTGGTCCGCTTGAGCAAATAACATCTTTCAATTAATCTGTATTTAAGGTATTGGTTGAGATAAAAAAGTCATTGTTACAAACGGGATTCGAACCCACGACCTTTGGATGCTGCTCTACGACTTGAGCTATCGTGACTTCGATCCACTCGGACACTAACTTCTCATCTCAACCCCACCTTTGAATATTCCCTCATTTTGTCCGAGTGGATCGATGTCACGATGGCTCAAGTGGTAGAGTAGCAGCGTTTGTTCGAATCCTGCTTGTGACACGGACTTTTTTTTTATCCCAGCCAAAAACTTAAATAATATGTATTTAAGGTACGTATGTATACTGTTTAACAAGATAAGAACGCTACAGTGGCAGAGCAGGGGCGAATTTAGCCGAAGGTCGTGAGTTCGAATCCCGCTCGTGACACTGACTTTTTATCTCAACCAATATCGTAAATACATATTAATGAATTAGGATATGAGTTGTAACTCATAGAACAAAAATCTATTGAACCTGTTTAACATGACCTGAAGGCTACAAATTAATTAATATACTATAACAAAGTTTAAAAAAGTAAATAATAAATAAATGTAAACTATTACTACTTTACTGGCCTTTCCAACGTTGCTATATTTAAAGATTTAAATCTAAGGAAAACCAATGAATAATTTGGTTAAATTAAAAGTAGAACTATCGATGGTTAATTAGATATGAGCAAAAATTTAACGGTTGCCTATTTTTTTTTTAGTTCAAAATTTACTATGTGTGTATAATTTGCTGCGTAAGTCTTTATGATAAAACCAAACCTTATATTGGATATAAATATATTTATCTTTTTGCATACATAAAACAAAACCCACATCTGCAATAGAACAATCCTTGAACCTAACGCTTTCCCTGTATCCATTAAAACGACGGCAGCGAACGAAGAATTGAGAATTCGAAAGGTAAGAAAGCTTTAAACAAATTATTGCAGTACCAAAGTTTTCAACCAACTTAAAGCAAATGACATGACTAATACTATTTCTGACGCATCAGAGATAATCTACAGATTGAAAAACTTTTTAACGTACATTGAATAAAGGGGACAGTAAAAAGATGAAAACAGCGAGAGAAAAACCTGCAACCCTTCTAAAGTATACAGGTCTTTCAATCCATGGCAACCACCTTTCTAGCAGAATAGCTTATCAAAAAAGTGACTGAATATGAAAAAAAAAAAAAAACATCTCAAGCGTGCAACAATAATAATACTCATCCGGAAATCGTGAGATGCAGTCTGATGTGATGTAGGTTTCAGAAAAAACATTTTCTTTACCGTGCCAACGTTTCGATCTTTATTGAGATCATCTTCAGGAATGGGATTTATTACAACATTGTTTACATTTAACAAATACATGTAGGATGAGGAAAAAATGAATTTATGTAATGCAAATACATATTTTTTTTCATATTCTATGAAAGTATTTCTACTCACTCCCCAGGCTCTGAAGACGATCTCAATAAAGATCGAAACGTTGGCACGATAGTGACCACTAACGTATTTCTTTCGCGAGAAGAACGAAGAGGCCACTATCAACACGACACGCAAGAATCGCACAAATACACAGAAGGCCAACACATTCAGCACTGAAGATGATCTCAATAAAGATCGAAACGTTGGCACGGTAAAGAAAATGTTTTTCTGAAACCCACATCACACCAGACCGCATCTCACCATTTCTGAATAATCATCGACAAACGGTCACTAATCACCACACACGTTTCGATCTTTTTCTTTTGGATGTGGAAAAGAGTATAAAATGCGAAAACAAATTTATATTCAATCAAGCTATTAAATGTATCTAATTTAGTTTGAATTTTATCTGTTGAACTATTGAACTGCTGTCAATATATCATCTACGTATCACATTTCTCAAGAATTCCTTTTCTACTCACTCAGTGTTTGTTATCTGCGTAATTGCGTACGCCGTTCGTGTTGAGATTGCCAATGAGATATTGGTGTGCTATGCTTATATATGTTTGATTTTGAAAGGGTGCGGAAGGATGTCGGTTTAGAAAGACTTTTTGTATGAGGTTTCTTTGAGGTGAAAAGAGCCGACGAAGAGAAGAAATAATAATACTATCAGATAGCCAGGCAGCTTTAAGGGCTCTTTAAACCTATAAACAAAACGAGTCTGGAAATACTCGAATACCCTAAAAAACCTGGGATAGACGAAGAAGCCTAACAGTAAGGTATATACCAGATCATAGGGAACAACACATATGCTCAAATATATTTCGTGACAGAAACTACAGCCATATTAAAAAGGAAAGGAAATTGGGGTTTCCAAAGAACACAAGAAATACGATGAACATGACGCAATCAAACAGATCACTCACAAAAACAATCTCACGGGAGAAATATGAAACTACTCAATTTACGGTACACGTTACTGTAAAATGCTATGTAAAAAAAAATACTATAATAAGATGTCCAATGTCAAATATTGAGTTGAGACAGGCAATAGAATATTCCTACTGCCAAAGACAATTGGTCTGAAATGGCTAGGAAAATGTTATAGAACCTTGGAAACGCATTAATGAGCATGTTGACCCTGATGTTATTTCCCTGAAATGAATTCTGTATTTCATTACAAACGAAAAACTGCCAGGAAAACTATTTGCAGAGAAGGAAGTTTAGAGAAAAGGGGAACTCTGTACGACTCCAATGGGGACAATATTGAGATAGCAAGGTTGGATTGGCATGATCTACTTTATCATTAATGAAAGAAAGAAAAGCAAATAACTAGTTCCTTATCAATGAATAATTTAACTGTGCTTAAATAATTGTGTAATTATTTATAAGTTTGTTTCATGCGAACAGGTAATCAATACCAAGGATTGTATCATTCGTTGGGTCAAGAGAAGGGTTGGTAGAAGATTTTGTAATAAATTTTCGTTGGGTCACAGGTTTTATCTCGGTGGTTTTTAATGTATTTAAAACTAATAAATGTTTTTCTAGATTTCACGGCTTTCCGGAGTTAAAAAGGAATTATTGTCATAAATCCTCTTAGTCTTTTCTTTTAACTAACAAGGCGTCCTATCTATATCAGAAGGGATTTATAGCGGTTGCAAAGTAGGGGAAACGTTAAATGGCACTTCCGACCAGAGAAATTTCACAGGTTTCATTCGTAATTTTTCATTCGGGAGATAATGCCCCGCGGCTGGAATTTATTTCGCCTTTCGAATATTTCAGCTTATAAACGCTGTTGGAATCCCACGCACGGCGGATCTTTCTAGTTCATGTCAATAAATGGATATTTTTTGTTCTTATTTTATTTTAAGGACGATTTACAAGTAGAACCATAAATGGTAATTCGTTCGGACGACTTGTTCGTTTGGGCTATTGTTATCTTTGTTTAATCTAAATCCAGATATAATCAGCGTTCAGCCCAGATGATTTTGTATTGTTCTGATAAGAGTTTCTCACAAGAATAACAGTCCTGAATCGCTTTTGGAAAAGGGTGGAGTCTTTAAAGTCCTAAGATAATTGACTTAAATTGGACCATTGTCGGCGTCGGATGGTATTAGGAGGATTATTAACTAAATTCCATTTTTTACTAGTTACATAATAATGGCAACCATATTGACCTTATGTTCGTCTTCAACTTATTCTATAAATAGTTCTATAAATTCTCATCTCAACCGCACCTTTTGAATTTACCCTCCTTTATTATTCTATAACTATAAATTTCTTGAAAAAAATTGTCTTCCTACGTTCCCAAATTTAATTTACTAAGGTTAAAACTGCATCTAAATAAAAACTATTTGAATAAAATATCAAAAAGTAATGAAAACTATGAAATACTAACAATTCCATAAAAGTTACACGTTGTAACCAACTACAAATAATCCTGAGGCCATGAAGTCGAACCCGACACACTTACAAATGGGGCATTTTTCCCAAACACCGCATCCCAGTTGGTACCTCTATTCTTGCGAACCCCCGTAAAAAAATAATAATCATATTACTACACTACAAAATTTTACACACCACAGAATACAAGCAAAAAAGTTTCGTAGATGAAAATTTATCATATCCGATCAATCGGGCCTGCCGTGAAAACTAAAACAGCGAGGACGGACGGATTAGGATGATAGAAAACTTTCAAAATAACAGTTTTGTCAATTTACGTCTAATAAGGAGATACTGAAGACAGGATTATCAATTTCAATGGAACTTTTTGATGATACCAGTTTGCAAACTATTGGATACGTGTCCAAGCCTTCTGGCCAGTTAGTCCTGGAACCGAGAACAAAATGTTTATTTACTATATAATTTTGTAATGTGATCTTTCCATTTATGTTTTCATTCTGCGTATTCTCAAAAGTTAGTTTTGTAATAAATTAATATATCAGTCTGTAATATGTAATTTTTTTTTACTGGAGCTTCGAACATCTAAGTCATTTCAGCCCCCAACAAAGCCCATATTGTATTTACCCTTTCAAACACTACATTCACACAAATAAATGCATTCATGAATAAATTCGTAAATACACTCATTCAGTTTGGTCCCCATACTCTAGAACTATCTAGATTGGGGTCGGTGGCGTACTTTTATAAATATTCCGCTATCGACCCCGAACACACATTCTTACGCTCTCAATGTTCGAGGGGCGATGATGACGTTATACTTCACCCTTACACCTCGCCATTCACGCTAATAAATACATGCACTCACACAACACATAAGACATATTATATTGAATAAAAAAATTCCCTTCGAAAAGCGAAACAGGGGACCCAGAAACCCGCTACAGTTCGAATATCATTTTCAGATTGGATGGCATGCCTACACGCTCCCTCTACGAAGCCAAATCTATTTGATGTTTTATCTAGAATAAAAACATGAAATGCCGAATTGTATTAAGTGATGAAAAGTTACGTTAGTTATGTTGGTTTAAATTTCTTAAATTTTTTCTCGGCTTCTAGCGCTCATTGGAAGGAACACTTGGACATGATTTTAATATTTTTACCTGCTATCACCGAATAAAGATTTCATTGAAATCGGTCACCATACCTCTGCAGTCTTCATTTTTTGCACAATACCTCAGGGAAGATAACAGATCTCTTATCCGTATCTCTTGTTCAATTTATTTAGTTAAACTTAAATACTGTTTAACGAAACAACAAAAATAAATATGCAATATAGTATAAAAAAAATACTTTAAATTGACAGTATTGCTTTTTGTATTTCCTACGTCAAATCATCCGTTGTACAGAGATTGGGAAATGGTCAACTAGAGAGGGTTGGCCAAGGAGCTCGAAACAACAAACTATAAACTAATACTTATTCCACAGAAGACTTTAGATTTTTTTTCCAACCAACCAACTAAATATTTCTACACTACAAAATTGTATATACTACAGAATACACGAAAAATCACTGTTTCTATTTAACTAATTTAAATATTAACAAGTAAATTAATTTCAGCACTTAATACATTCGAGTGGCACACAGAAGTATAGATCTTGCACCACATGACATCAAATGATCATCATGACATGATCACGATTACCAGCCAGTAACATAAAAAATATTGATGTTTTAAGAGAGCTAACTGAACAGCACTTAAGGTGATCTATAAGAGGGTGTAAAGTGGAAAGCGATACGGAAGTTATACGATGAAAACTTTATTAACGTGAAAAACGTACTTTTGAAAAGTAAGAAACGATTTTTTTTTCTTTTGTACATTTCCACTAAGCTCAGCACCATTCCAGGAGGGCACGTTATCTTATGAAAGCTGGCAAAGTATTTTGGGGCGAATTCTCTGGGTCAGCCTTGTTTAAAAACACATGGAGGATACACAGGATAGGAACGACAGTTTGAACCGAAGGGTTAGAGTAAGGCAGAAAGTTAGACGGGGACTTTAGGAAGCAAGAACGGCATAAATACTGCTATTTTGCTAGAGTAGTTTCTACGTGTAGTTGACGAAAAGTTGAAATTCAGGTAAAACGATGACAAAAATACAAATAAATAAAATAATCATATTGATAACCGGCTGTGGAGGAATAGCGAAATCGTACTTATATAATAGAAAAATTAGATTATATATATATAGAAAAAAAGGACAAAAATTATACCAAATTGTTCAGGGAAGATTTTCCCGTGCAGTTTTGTGAGTGGAGAAAAACGAAGATTTCCTGATTTGGTCTGACTGAACAAAGTAAGAGATGAATCGATTAAAGGGGGACAATGAACAATAGATAATTGAAATACAAACGACTAACTAGATTGAAAATGAGGAGGGCCTATAAATTATGAGAGGTTATTAAATTAAAAAAGAACGATGTTTTTCAGCTTTTGTTTTCTTCAGATAAATGATTTAAAAAAGAATGAAACCGGCAATGGCTGGTTCAAAGGCATAGAGGAGGATCATGCATTGCGTAGCTGTTTCCACCGCCGAGTTGAAACCTCTCGGAAAAACCGGACGAGTAACCGGACTCTTCGAGATAAACGTGCACACGAGGCCGTGATAAATTCGGAAATCTTGCTCGCCAGATCGAACCGACATGAGTCGGCATAGGGACGACTGTACGGGTAGTAAAGAGTGGAATGAAAGAACGTTGGCAAAATCAGTGAGCCGAATCGCCGAAAGTTCATACGTGTAAAGAGCGCGACTGAACGACGGCTCCGCCAAATAGCTCCAAAAGAAAGGAAAGTATCGTGCTTTCCCGTTTGAGGCCATACCCGACTGACACACGGATACCTTATTTTAGGCACCCACCGAACTTAGCTCAGTGAGTCACTTAGCCTTGTTTGCTAATAGAGAGCGAGTGCTACAGATAGATGCACAAAATTAAAAATAAGAGAGCAGAAAATATCATAAATACTACATAAGTATTACATATTCATAAATAAATGTTGTCCCTTTCATTATTATTTGTTTCATTACAGTTTCTGGTCCTATTGACCAATTAATATTTTTCAATTAATTAATATTTATCAAAACAAAACATTCAGTGTCATGAGCGGAATTCGAACCCACGATCATCAATTAAATATACCGTTTTCTACCACTATTTTTTATTTCGACCAATACCATTCATAAAGATTAATTAATTGAAAAATTATTTGTGTCATTATCATTTTCACTGTCACCTCTTAGGAGATCTCGCGGTCACCGTCTTTTCAGTGAGGAGGTGTGTAAGTTTTTGTACATGCTGGTAGAGAGTATTTTGTAAAATTTCGGAACGGATTTGTATGTGTAGTTAAGTTCGATAAAAATGGAGCATCAAGGATTTTTCGAATGATTAAGGATTGGGCAGTTCGGATGCGACGGATGCTGGAATATTTGGCTGAACCGTACACTTTCAGGCCGTAAGTCCATATCTGACCATTTTTAAAAACTAAATAAGAACGTATGTCAATAAGTCATGCAAAAGAATTTACATTGTGTCTTATACGTTACAGTTGTACGTGGGAATTCTATGCGATGCATAGCCAACGTACACTCCGAGGTACTGCACCTTGTCGGTAGTTGGACAATAGACAGGTGAAAAATTAACAGCAACATTTCGGTGATTTCAAGTTGTTGGTTTTAAGGCGTTTATCTAAGAGATTATAGTTAATACTAAACGGTTGACCACCACGCTCCCTCGGTCCCCATAACAACCATCTTTCAAGACGAACTGGTAACCATAGAAACTTCAGTTCATGGTCTAAACAACAAACATCTTAAAAGTCCAACACTAATTCTGTCATGACTTTATTCAATGTGTTCTACCATTGGTGGTTCGATTCACACATGTATTGTTGCAGTCTCCGAAAAATAAATCGATGAAGCAGGAAGTACAATAAGCTCTGTAAAACTGTAGTACCCATGGGGAACCCCTCCAGCTAACAACACCACTGGCCTATACCTGGCCTAATCTGACACACAAAAGTTATGTACAAATATTACACAAAATAAGCTAAATTAATTTCATGTTCTGAATTAAAATTTTTAAGGGAGTTAGCTTATGTAAAACTACAGCGTTTATCGCTCAACAAATATTTGTACCTTGAGAAGGTCTTTTCATTGTCGACAGAGGTGATGGGGCATTACTTGTAGAGACTTGAAATAACTGGATCGTCCATTCCCTTACAACATGTATAACGTCTTTTCGATAATTGATTAAAAACGTTTTCTTAAATTTTTTATTGCCATGCAAAGTCTTTAAACCGTGTAACTTCTTGAAGTTACAGTTGTGCTTGAGGATTCAATGTGAAGAATAGTCAACCTACACTCCGAGGTACTGCACCTTTCCCGAAAGTTGGACAATTGACAGGTAGAAAATTTACAGAAACATGGTTTCTTTGATTTCTAGTTGTTGATCTTAAGGCAATCGATCTTTTTTTTCCATCTGTTTCAGTAATTTTATTCAAATGATGTTGTTAGAGCATAATTAGCATCAATTTTGGATTTTTTTAAGCAAACGTTACTAATGTAAAATAATAAGCCGAGTTTTCAGAAAGAAGAAAATTTACCGCGTGGACAATACTTCGCACTTAACATTCTGTGCGTTGTTAACGCAGGTGGACTGCTTTTCTCGTAAAATGCCGCCCCTCTTACTCGTTATGAAAACATTTTTACGCTATTCGGCTTGACAACAGTTGCACTTTTCAAAACTGTATTTATATTCTTATTGTAAATGCGCTATGTTGTTCTTAAGGTTTTTGTAGGTACATGAAATCTCAGTTTAAAGAGAATAGGACGGGTGTTTTTCAGAATTAACAATTACTAGACAATTGAAACCCTAGACAATAGCCCATCAAACGGGAGGCAATTCGCTTTAATTTGTTTGAATATTAAGGTAATCGCTCCTTTCATGAAACACAATGGACAAAATTTGGTTAATGGATTGGATTTTCGCTTCGTGTAATTGCAATTGTTTAACTAAAGTGACAAAAGCCATTGTCACGTATTTTTCGAAACGATTTAGAGACGGAACGCGGCCGGTCGCAGTGTGAATAAAACGTACACAAAGGTTTCGGATGAGTTGTCGGATAATGGCCGTATCCTAGGAGCGGCACCCCGGGGGCTCATTCCGGCCGTTTCGAATACACGCGTAACGAGGTGAGTTTGGACCTCGATCAGCAGCCCATTCCAGCATCCTGAGGGAAACTATTTACACAATTCGGTCATTTGATCCAGATTGCCGCAGAGCCGGCATTGTGAACTTAAATCGTTCTCGTGAGGATTTTCCAGCCCGGCCGAAGAGACGTTATTTTCGCCCCGTGAATGGAGTTAAATCCTGAAAAGGAATGACAAATCAAAATGGCCTGCCGTGTTGTATAAAATTGAATAAGGATTCTTCTCGCTAAACCGAACACTTTTGGCCAATCCGTATCTCAGCTCACTTTAGAAAAAACGTTTTTCCAACCCACTCACTCACCGATGATTATCAAAACAATTTTTTTTCTTATGAAGTTCGACAATATAGACCTCATGAATCACCTTCAAGAAGTAGGAGAATTTATAGTGTTTGGCTCAGTCAAATAATCAAAGCAATGTAGAACATATGTCACCATTTATCAACAAAAAAAAGAAGAAAAAAACCATGGAAAACACATTGTATCGCGTGAAATATTGTGGTTCAACGTCAGCTAAATTCTGTGAAGCGCTAAGTCGTATATCCGTACAAAACAATCTGTATGCACAATTCTATTAACATTGTGTATAGATAAGAGTTTTAGAAAGTAATTTTTCAAATATTAATAAAGAATTAATAACATTGATCACAATTTACGATTTAACGGTTTCATTTTTCTCTCTTTATTAATTTTCATATCTCACTTACACTTTGTTTCTGTTTTGACTATTGTAATTTTATTAATATATGTAATTATATTCAATTTCACTTTTTATCACCCTTTATTTTCTAGCTCTCAATCTCAATCAGTTATTTATTTGCAATTTCAATAATCAAATTTGTTTTATTCCTTTGAATGTGCATTCTCCCTTCCTTTTTCTATGTCTCTTTCCTTATCACTTTTTAATTCTTCTTTTAATGACTCTTCATTACTACCCCAATCTGTTCCTTTATTCGCTTTCCAGTTATCCACTTCTTTTCCAATTTATAAGTAACAACAAAACAACAATACACTATTTTAGAGAGAGAGAGAGAGAGAGAGAGAGAGAGAGAGAGAGAGAGAGAGAGAGAACGGAAGGGAAAAAGAATGGGAGAGAGCAAGCGGGAGAGAGAATGGAAGAGGAAAAGAATGGGAGAGAGCGAGAGAGAGAGAAAAAAGAATTTGAAAGAGTAGGAAAGAGAAAAGAATGTGGAGAGCAAGGGGAGGGAGAGTCTGTTGGAGAGGGAAAAAGAGTTTGAGAGCGTATGGAAAAGGAAAAGAATTAGAGAGAACACGGGAATAGGGGGAGAGAGAGAGAGAGAGAGAGAGAAAGAGAGAGAGAGAGAGAGAGAGAGAG